>CM068840.1:116323722-116818659 GCA_028554795.2 Sinohyriopsis cumingii | reverse complement strand
TTACACTTCCTATGATCCAAATGTATCGGCTAACTCATAACTTTAACAGCATGCAATAAATATGAATAAAAGCGATGTCTTTCTAAGAGGATCTAACTTAAACATTCTTTAGAATAAATCACTTCTGTTATGCACACAAAATACAACCGAAGACTATGACCCAATATGGTGGGAAATATTCTTTCATTGTTAATATTTAGGCGTAAATACGCCATACCAGAAATACATAAAATATTATTTAAAATCCCTCTGTATAATTACTTTTTGATTCGAAATTAAAATAACAAGAAAATTCAATTATTCCAAATAACACAACAATTCGAAAGCATGTACTAGACTGAACGTATTATTTCAAATTTCGAAAGTTATCGACCTTGGTAAACTCTGATTGCACTGAGTACCAATATTTAGGCAAAATTATGAACGTTTTATCTAAAAATCGATAGACGGTCAAAATCTTTAGCTAAATAGGTGGAATAGCATTTCAGACGAATTTTCCATAATAAATGCAGAGGCGTTGCTATCATTATGTATTTTAAACATTTCTACTCTTTAACATGTTTCGTGTATGAAGACATTACAAAGGAAAATTTAATGAGTTTTCATGACGTTTGTAATCTAATGCTCTGAATCTTTTGCCTCTATTGTGTGTTAAAATCAGGGCCAATATTTGGATAAATCATATTAGTATTCGACTGTATCGTAATTCTATGAAGAAACAGTATTAGAAATACATGCAAGTATTCTAGGAATGCAGCTGATGCAGTGAACGTTTTGTTTGGAAGTTTTAAATTTACAGAATTATACTGTATTGACTCGAATATGAAACTATTATTAAATGTGTTATTTTTTAACTCTTGCTTCCACTTATTATCGAAAATATATGAACTATTCATATACACATATAGCTTGCAAACTACTTGCATTTCTGCAATGAACAATGAAAGCAAATTTTCCCATGTTAATATCCAACAATCCGCGTATTCTAATAGTAATGAGAATGATACCAAGAAACGTTTGGAACTGCGACAGTAGTCATTGTTCTGTTACAACACGACTTTCATCTTTAGTGTATTTCGTTATAAGATAGTATTTTGAAAATTATATGTAACTGTCCATTTAAATAATAAAAAAGAATTCTTTAGGAGCCTGTTATCAACCTGTCTTTCTATGTATTCTTCCGTTTGATTCCATATTTGTCATGATTTTTGTATGACGGTGCAAAATGACACGTTATCTTGTAAAAAGTTTATATATTATTATTTTAGTGAAGAAATAATTCTGATTTACAATTTGGTACATACAGATTGTAAGCTTTGTCAATAACATGCTCAAAGAATACATAAAGGTAACTGAAAGAAGTTTCAAAATTGCCATTGCATCAAGTACAATTTTTATTACATAATTCATTTGCAGTAATCACCAGGTCAAAAATGGAAAAACTGAATGCCAAGCAGACTGGGCAATTAAAATTCTCACCCAAAATTTTTAATCAAATACGAGAAAAAATGTTTCTTACAAACCTTCACGTCAGTGTAAATTCTGGACAAATAAAATATTTTGGTATTATTAAGACCTTATGTTTATCAAGATAGTGGATATATAGTATTATCTTACATATTTTGGGGCTTTAGAAATATACCTCAAGGCATGCATTATATTTAAAAGAGAAGAATACAATTGTAGTATTTATATTACAAGACTTAAATGTATATATTAATTTCGTACATGTCTATTTTTTTTAAAAACTTCAATATAGTCAGGACTAGTCACTGGACTCTAAAGTAAGATCTCATGGACTTTTTGCTAACATTTTTGTATTTTTTAAAAAATAAAAATAATACATGTATTACTTAAAATAGAAAAAGAGCAAGTCGACCTTAACAATATTAAATACTTGTAGGCCACTACTACAGATTACTTCTTCATATATATGAAATGATTTTAGCTAATTTATATTTTGATTGCCACAGGAATTTAAAATTGTACCACAAGCATTTATTTACGTCACTCTATGCATGTTGTTACATACGGTTGCTTGAACTCCCTAAAAGAAAAGCCTTACACCATTTGGTACAGTGACTGACGAAGGCAAAATAAATAATACTAAGAATAATGACTTTATTTAAAGAGGGACAATTAGTTTACGAACTATTCTACCTTGTGGCCCTCATACAAAGGAATTTACCTATTTGAACTGCATCTCTGAAGCCACTATATATTGGGTTAGGAAGAAGGAAATACATTTGGCATTTCTAATGACAACTGGAATACTATTCCAGAACAAAGTTCCAGAGTATTGGCAACTTTTTTTAAATAATTCCGTATTTGGTTTGGGAATTTTATACTGTTTTGTAGACATGGATCGTAGGAGTATTACCAGGTAGCCTATACTGGAATAGTGATTGTAAATATTCAGGAGCACTATTATTAAATATCCATGTACATTAATTTGGCTTTTCTCAACCGAATTCGATCTTTAATAGGTAATATTTTTAACTTACCAGTTAAATTTTCATTGATTTCTTTTTGGATTGATATTAGCCTGAAAACTATTTATTTCAAGATGTGCTAGGTTTGCGATATTTTTATCATTTCAATTACCCGACACTGCATTATAGTAGTCTAAATAGGGTTGTATGTAACTGTTATAAAATAGTTTTCTGCACCTTTCAGGGAGAAAATGTCTTATCCTATTGAGAAGCCATAAACTTGAATTAACTTTTCTACTGATATGTTTGAGATGTGCAGTCCATGATAGGCTATTATCTACGAAAACACCAAGTAGTCTATCATGACAGACCATTTGCAAATTATCATCGTTCCATGTCAGACACAGTTACTACCAAGAATTGTTCTTTTTTGCCGTGTTGAGATAAGTAATATTTTAGTTTTACCAGTATTTACCACCATGCCATTGATTGTGCACCAGTTGTCCAGTTTGCTTAGGGCACACTATAAAGAAATTTCTAGTTCATGCTTGGTGTTTTGGATGTCTGACAATGTTGTGTCGTCTGTATAGAGATCTGTAGATGAAACTGAGCAGCTTATTAAAACGTGGTAGCGCATAAGAAATAATATTAACAGTAATAGACCTAAAATTGAACCTTGTGGTACTCCATATCTAATTGTTCAGGTTCAGACAAAACATTATTTATATAAACATGTTGTGTTCTCTCACTTAAGTATGATGTGAACCATCTAATTGTTTTTTCATCACATTGGTAAATTTTCAGTTTTTTCAAAAGGATTTCATGATCCACCATGTCAAAATCTTTTCTGAAATCTACAAATACACATCTTATTATTCAGCCTAGATCCAGTGCTTGTTGCCATTACCACTCAGAGAGATCAATGCAGTCTCACATGAATGTTTCTGTCTAAAGCTTGATTGATTAGGGTTTAATAGAAAGTGTTTCGTTAAATATGATATGAACGACTCATGGACATGTTTTTCAATCAATTGTAACACGTTTGGTAGTATTGAAATTGGCTGGTAGTTATCAGCATCATTCTTAGAACCAGATTTGTACATAGGCCTTAATTTTGCAGTTTTCCATATTTTGGGGACAGATGAGGTTGCAATAATTAAATTGATTATGACTGTTATGATATCTGAAATAGCTGAGGCAGAAGTTTTAACGAGTTTTGGACCAATCTGATAAAGCCCTGTAGCTTTTCTTGATATGAAGTTTACTGAGACATTTAAAAAAAAAAGTATTTTTGATACTTGAGGGACAGATAAACATACTTCCTTAGAAAATTTGCTGCTGCAGAACTTTCTCAGTTCATTAAAGTTGTTTTCTATCGCTAGTTCGTTTAACTTATGGGTAATGTTGATGAAAAATTCACTGAAAACATTTGCAATGTCAGTGTCATTAGTGACTTTGGTGTCATTTACCAGAAGTGAGTGAATTTTATTTGTCTGATCTTTGTGTTTTACCTCAATCGGTTCACTGAAGACTTTCCAAATATAATTCATCTTGCTCGTTTTGTTTTCAAGCAGTGATTGTTATATTTTTAAGCCTTTTTAATTATACTTGTTATTTTATTTCTCCATACTTTATATTGTACATCGTTTCCTATATCCTTCAATTGGTCTCATGTCTTCATGTTACCTAGGATTTCAGTAGTAAATCAATTAGATTGGATTTCATACTTTACTCGTTGTACTTTCAGTGGTGCATGCTTAGAGACTATATCCAGTGACGAACCTTCTGGAAAGAGGATATATTTTTAGAACTGAAAGTAACGGAAATTCCCTAGGAGTTGATGCTATTATTAGACATCAAGATCAAACGTGATCAAGGATCCCCTAATTCATTTATGCTGAATTGTTTACAAGAGAGATATCGGTTGAACCAATGATTGAAGTCCAAATGTATTAGAGAACAATAAAACGGAACCTAATATTATTTGCCTATGACGTTGGCAAATAACGACATTTCTCATTTGTTCGCGTTGTACCTCGCATGCCATTGTCGACATTATTGATAAGTCATTTTCAGAAAATAACAAAAGATTGTAATTTCGTTTTACTTAAAAGGGGCAGACCTCAAGACACATCTTTGTGAAAAACCACTCACGTGAAGGATGTGTGCATATACACAAATGGCAAAATTTTATTAAGTATTTCCCTTTGAATTTAAATGATGTTGTAAGACGGTTTGTCACGTTTTCTTTAAGTTGCAAAAAGGAGGTTGAGATACAATGTATTCATTCACAGCATAATTTTTGACACAAGGGGAAAGTGATTTTCTAGGTTTGACAATGGATTATGTGATATTAAAGATATCGTTGTTGTCATATATTTACACATACATACCTGCAAGTATAAAAATATTCATCAAATGCATGATTGCTAACATACAGTTGTATCATAGGATTGGAATCTGTATATACACTTACCATCCAAATTATCGGCTAACTCATAACTTTAACAGCAAGAAATAAATATGAATAAAAGCGATGTCTTTCTAAGAGGATCTAACTTAAACATTCTTTAGAATAAATCACTTCTGTTATGCACACAAAATACAACCGAAGACTATGACCCAATATGGTGGGAAATATTCTTTCATTGTTAATATTTAGGCGTAAATACGCCATACCAGAAATACATAAAATATTATTTAAAATCCCTCTGTATAATTACTTTTTGATTCGAAATTAAAATAACAAGAAAATTCAATTATTCCAAATAACACAACAATTCGAAAGCATGTACTAGACTGAACGTATTATTTCAAATTTCGAAAGTTATCGACCTTGGTAAACTCTGATTGCACTGAGTACCAATATTTAGGCAAAATTATGAACGTTTTATCTAAAAATCGATAGACGGTCAAAATCTTTAGCTAAATAGGTGGAATAGCATTTCAGACGAATTTTCCATAATAAATGCAGAGGCGTTGCTATCATTATGTATTTTAACATTTCTACTCTTTAACATGTTTCGTGTATGAAGACATTACAAAGGAAAATTTAATGAGTTTTCATGACGTTTGTAATCTAATGCTCTGAATCTTTTGCCTCTATTGTGTGTTAAAATCAGGGCCAATATTTGGATAAATCATATTAGTATTCGACTGTATCGTAATTCTATGAAGAAACAGTATTAGAAATACATGCAAGTATTCTAGGAATGCAGCTGATGCAGTGAACGTTTTGTTTGGAAGTTTTAAATTTACAGAATTATACTGTATTGACTCGAATATGAAACTATTATTAAATGTGTTATTTTTTAACTCTTGCTTCCACTTATTATCGAAAATATATGAACTATTCATATACACATATAGCTTGCAAACTACTTGCATTTCTGCAATGAACAATGAAAGCAAATTTTCCCATGTTAATATCCAACAATCCGCGTATTCTAATAGTAATGAGAATGATACCAAGAAACGTTTGGAACTGCGACAGTAGTCATTGTTCTGTTACAACACGACTTTCATCTTTAGTGTATTTCGTTATAAGATAGTATTTTGAAAATTATATGTAACTGTCCATTTAAATAATAAAAAAGAATTCTTTAGGAGCCTGTATCAACCTGTCTTTCTATGTATTCTTCCGTTGATTCCATATTTGTCATGATTTTTGTATGACGGTGCAAAATGACACGTTATCTTGTAAAAAGTTTATATATTATTTATTTTAGTGAAGAAATAATTCTGATTTACAATTTGGTACATACAGATTGTAAGCTTTGTCAATAACATGCTCAAAGAATACATAAAGGTAACTGAAAGAAGTTTCAAAATTGCCATTGCATCAAGTACAATTTTTATTACATAATTCATTTGCAGTAATCACCAGGTCAAAAATGGAAAAACTGAATGCCAAGCAGACTGGGCAATTAAAATTCTCACCCAAAATTTTTAATCAAATACGAGAAAAAATGTTTCTTACAAACCTTCACGTCAGTGTAAATTCTGGACAAATAAAATATTTTGGTATTATTAAGACCTTATGTTTATCAAGATAGTGGATATATAGTATTATCTTACATATTTTGGGGCTTTAGAAATATACCTCAAGGCATGCATTATATTTAAAAGAGAAGAATACAATTGTAGTATTTATATTACAAGACTTAAATGTATATATTAATTTCGTACATGTCTATTTTTTTTAAAAACTTCAATATAGTCAGGACTAGTCACTGGACTCTAAAGTAAGATCTCATGGACTTTTTGCTAACATTTTGTATTTTTTAAAAAATAAAAATAATACATGTATTACTTAAAATAGAAAAAGAGCAAGTCGACCTTAACAATATTAAATACTTGTAGGCCACTACTACAGATTACTTCTTCATATATATGAAATGATTTTAGCTAATTTATATTTTGATTGCCACAGGAATTTAAAATTGTACCACAAGCATTTATTTACGTCACTCTATGCATGTTGTTACATACGGTTGCTTGAACTCCTAAAAGAAAAGCCTTACACCATTTGGTACAGTGACTGACGAAGGCAAAATAAATAATACTAAGAATAATGACTTTATTTAAAGAGGGACAATTAGTTTACGAACTATTCTACCTTGTGGCCCTCATACAAAGGAATTTACCTATTTGAACTGCATCTCTGAAGCCACTATATATTGGGTTAGGAAGAAGGAAATACATTTGGCATTTCTAATGACAACTGGAATACTATTCCAGAACAAAGTTCCAGAGTATTGGCAACTTTTTTAAATAATTCCGTATTTGGTTTGGGAATTTTATACTGTTTTGTAGACATGGATCGTAGGAGTATTACCAGGTAGCCTATACTGGAATAGTGATTGTAAATATTCAGGAGCACTATTATTAAATATCCTGTACATTAATTTGGCTTTTCTCAACCGAATTCGATCTTTAATAGGTAATATTTTTAACTTACCAGTTAAATTTTCATTGATTTCTTTTTGGATTGATATTAGCCTGAAAACTATTATTTCAAGATGTGCTAGGTTTGCGATATTTTTATCATTTCAATTACCCGACACTGCATTATAGTAGTCTAAATAGGGTTGTATGTAACTGTTATAAAATAGTTTTCTGCACCTTTCAGGGAGAAAATGTCTTATCCTATTGAGAAGCCATAAACTTGAATTAACTTTTCTACTGATATGTTTGAGATGTGCAGTCCATGATAGGCTATTATCTACGAAAACACCAAGTAGTCTATCATGACAGACCATTTGCAAATTATCATCGTTCCATGTCAGACACAGTTACTACCAAGAATTGTTCTTT
Organism: Sinohyriopsis cumingii; assembly: GCA_028554795.2. NCBI lineage: Eukaryota > Metazoa > Mollusca > Bivalvia > Unionida > Unionidae > Sinohyriopsis > Sinohyriopsis cumingii. The sequence continues at coordinate 116,810,911 of CM068840.1, read as the reverse complement.
TTTGCCGTGTTGAGATAAGTAATATTTTAGTTTTACCAGTATTTACCACCATGCCATTGATTGTGCACCAGTTGTCCAGTTTGCTTAGGGCACACTATAAAGAAATTTCTAGTTCATGCTTGGTGTTTTGGATGTCTGACAATGTTGTGTCGTCTGTATAGAGATCTGTAGATGAAACTGAGCAGCTTATTAAAACGTGGTAGCGCATAAGAAATAATATTAACAGTAATAGACCTAAAATTGAACCTTGTGGTACTCCATATCTAATTGTTCAGGTTCAGACAAAACATTATTTATATAAACATGTTGTGTTCTCTCACTTAAGTATGATGTGAACCATCTAATTGTTTTTTCATCACATTGGTAAATTTTCAGTTTTTTCAAAAGGATTTCATGATCCACCATGTCAAAATCTTTTCTGAAATCTACAAATACACATCTTATTATTCAGCCTAGATCCAGTGCTTGTTGCCATTACCACTCAGAGAGATCAATGCAGTCTCACATGAATGTTTCTGTCTAAAGCTTGATTGATTAGGGTTTAATAGAAAGTGTTTCGTTAAATATGATATGAACGACTCATGGACATGTTTTTCAATCAATTGTAACACGTTTGGTAGTATTGAAATTGGCTGGTAGTTATCAGCATCATTCTTAGAACCAGATTTGTACATAGGCCTTAATTTTGCAGTTTTCCATATTTTGGGGACAGATGAGGTTGCAATAATTAAATTGATTATGACTGTTATGATATCTGAAATAGCTGAGGCAGAAGTTTTAACGAGTTTTGGACCAATCTGATAAAGCCCTGTAGCTTTTCTTGATATGAAGTTTACTGAGACATTTAAAAAAAAAAGTATTTTTGATACTTGAGGGACAGATAAACATACTTCCTTAGAAAATTTGCTGCTGCAGAACTTTCTCAGTTCATTAAAGTTGTTTTCTATCGCTAGTTCGTTTAACTTATGGGTAATGTTGATGAAAAATTCACTGAAAACATTTGCAATGTCAGTGTCATTAGTGACTTTGGTGTCATTTACCAGAAGTGAGTGAATTTTATTTGTCTGATCTTTGTGTTTTACCTCAATCGGTTCACTGAAGACTTTCCAAATATAATTCATCTTGCTCGTTTTGTTTTCAAGCAGTGATTGTTATATTTTTAAGCCTTTTTAATTATACTTGTTATTTTATTTCTCCATACTTTATATTGTACATCGTTTCCTATATCCTTCAATTGGTCTCATGTCTTCATGTTACCTAGGATTTCAGTAGTAAATCAATTAGATTGGATTTCATACTTTACTCGTTGTACTTTCAGTGGTGCATGCTTAGAGACTATATCCAGTGACGAACCTTCTGGAAAGAGGATATATTTTTAGAACTGAAAGTAACGGAAATTCCCTAGGAGTTGATGCTATTATTAGACATCAAGATCAAACGTGATCAAGGATCCCCTAATTCATTTATGCTGAATTGTTTACAAGAGAGATATCGGTTGAACCAATGATTGAAGTCCAAATGTATTAGAGAACAATAAAACGGAACCTAATATTATTTGCCTATGACGTTGGCAAATAACGACATTTCTCATTTGTTCGCGTTGTACCTCGCATGCCATTGTCGACATTATTGATAAGTCATTTTCAGAAAATAACAAAAGATTGTAATTTCGTTTTACTTAAAAGGGGCAGACCTCAAGACACATCTTTGTGAAAAACCACTCACGTGAAGGATGTGTGCATATACACAAATGGCAAAATTTTATTAAGTATTTCCCTTTGAATTTAAATGATGTTGTAAGACGGTTTGTCACGTTTTCTTTAAGTTGCAAAAAGGAGGTTGAGATACAATGTATTCATTCACAGCATAATTTTTGACACAAGGGGAAAGTGATTTTCTAGGTTTGACAATGGATTATGTGATATTAAAGATATCGTTGTTGTCATATATTTACACATACATACCTGCAAGTATAAAAATATTCATCAAATGCATGATTGCTAACATACAGTTGTATCATAGGATTGGAATCTGTATATACACTTACCATCCAAATTATCGGCTAACTCATAACTTTAACAGCAAGAAATAAATATGAATAAAAGCGATGTCTTTCTAAGAGGATCTAACTTAAACATTCTTTAGAATAAATCACTTCTGTTATGCACACAAAATACAACCGAAGACTATGACCCAATATGGTGGGAAATATTCTTTCATTGTTAATATTTAGGCGTAAATACGCCATACCAGAAATACATAAAATATTATTTAAAATCCCTCTGTATAATTACTTTTTGATTCGAAATTAAAATAACAAGAAAATTCAATTATTCCAAATAACACAACAATTCGAAAGCATGTACTAGACTGAACGTATTATTTCAAATTTCGAAAGTTATCGACCTTGGTAAACTCTGATTGCACTGAGTACCAATATTTAGGCAAAATTATGAACGTTTTATCTAAAAATCGATAGACGGTCAAAATCTTTAGCTAAATAGGTGGAATAGCATTTCAGACGAATTTTCCATAATAAATGCAGAGGCGTTGCTATCATTATGTATTTTAACATTTCTACTCTTTAACATGTTTCGTGTATGAAGACATTACAAAGGAAAATTTAATGAGTTTTCATGACGTTTGTAATCTAATGCTCTGAATCTTTTGCCTCTATTGTGTGTTAAAATCAGGGCCAATATTTGGATAAATCATATTAGTATTCGACTGTATCGTAATTCTATGAAGAAACAGTATTAGAAATACATGCAAGTATTCTAGGAATGCAGCTGATGCAGTGAACGTTTTGTTTGGAAGTTTTAAATTTACAGAATTATACTGTATTGACTCGAATATGAAACTATTATTAAATGTGTTATTTTTTAACTCTTGCTTCCACTTATTATCGAAAATATATGAACTATTCATATACACATATAGCTTGCAAACTACTTGCATTTCTGCAATGAACAATGAAAGCAAATTTTCCCATGTTAATATCCAACAATCCGCGTATTCTAATAGTAATGAGAATGATACCAAGAAACGTTTGGAACTGCGACAGTAGTCATTGTTCTGTTACAACACGACTTTCATCTTTAGTGTATTTCGTTATAAGATAGTATTTTGAAAATTATATGTAACTGTCCATTTAAATAATAAAAAAGAATTCTTTAGGAGCCTGTATCAACCTGTCTTTCTATGTATTCTTCCGTTGATTCCATATTTGTCATGATTTTTGTATGACGGTGCAAAATGACACGTTATCTTGTAAAAAGTTTATATATTATTTATTTTAGTGAAGAAATAATTCTGATTTACAATTTGGTACATACAGATTGTAAGCTTTGTCAATAACATGCTCAAAGAATACATAAAGGTAACTGAAAGAAGTTTCAAAATTGCCATTGCATCAAGTACAATTTTTATTACATAATTCATTTGCAGTAATCACCAGGTCAAAAATGGAAAAACTGAATGCCAAGCAGACTGGGCAATTAAAATTCTCACCCAAAATTTTTAATCAAATACGAGAAAAAATGTTTCTTACAAACCTTCACGTCAGTGTAAATTCTGGACAAATAAAATATTTTGGTATTATTAAGACCTTATGTTTATCAAGATAGTGGATATATAGTATTATCTTACATATTTTGGGGCTTTAGAAATATACCTCAAGGCATGCATTATATTTAAAAGAGAAGAATACAATTGTAGTATTTATATTACAAGACTTAAATGTATATATTAATTTCGTACATGTCTATTTTTTTTAAAAACTTCAATATAGTCAGGACTAGTCACTGGACTCTAAAGTAAGATCTCATGGACTTTTTGCTAACATTTTGTATTTTTTAAAAAATAAAAATAATACATGTATTACTTAAAATAGAAAAAGAGCAAGTCGACCTTAACAATATTAAATACTTGTAGGCCACTACTACAGATTACTTCTTCATATATATGAAATGATTTTAGCTAATTTATATTTTGATTGCCACAGGAATTTAAAATTGTACCACAAGCATTTATTTACGTCACTCTATGCATGTTGTTACATACGGTTGCTTGAACTCCTAAAAGAAAAGCCTTACACCATTTGGTACAGTGACTGACGAAGGCAAAATAAATAATACTAAGAATAATGACTTTATTTAAAGAGGGACAATTAGTTTACGAACTATTCTACCTTGTGGCCCTCATACAAAGGAATTTACCTATTTGAACTGCATCTCTGAAGCCACTATATATTGGGTTAGGAAGAAGGAAATACATTTGGCATTTCTAATGACAACTGGAATACTATTCCAGAACAAAGTTCCAGAGTATTGGCAACTTTTTTAAATAATTCCGTATTTGGTTTGGGAATTTTATACTGTTTTGTAGACATGGATCGTAGGAGTATTACCAGGTAGCCTATACTGGAATAGTGATTGTAAATATTCAGGAGCACTATTATTAAATATCCTGTACATTAATTTGGCTTTTCTCAACCGAATTCGATCTTTAATAGGTAATATTTTTAACTTACCAGTTAAATTTTCATTGATTTCTTTTTGGATTGATATTAGCCTGAAAACTATTATTTCAAGATGTGCTAGGTTTGCGATATTTTTATCATTTCAATTACCCGACACTGCATTATAGTAGTCTAAATAGGGTTGTATGTAACTGTTATAAAATAGTTTTCTGCACCTTTCAGGGAGAAAATGTCTTATCCTATTGAGAAGCCATAAACTTGAATTAACTTTTCTACTGATATGTTTGAGATGTGCAGTCCATGATAGGCTATTATCTACGAAAACACCAAGTAGTCTATCATGACAGACCATTTGCAAATTATCATCGTTCCATGTCAGACACAGTTACTACCAAGAATTGTTCTTTTTTGCCGTGTTGAGATAAGTAATATTTTAGTTTTACCAGTATTTACCACCATGCCATTGATTGTGCACCAGTTGTCCAGTTTGCTTAGGGCACACTATAAAGAAATTTCTAGTTCATGCTTGGTGTTTTGGATGTCTGACAATGTTGTGTCGTCTGTATAGAGATCTGTAGATGAAACTGAGCAGCTTATTAAAACGTGGTAGCGCATAAGAAATAATATTAACAGTAATAGACCTAAAATTGAACCTTGTGGTACTCCATATCTAATTGTTCAGGTTCAGACAAAACATTATTTATATAAACATGTTGTGTTCTCTCACTTAAGTATGATGTGAACCATCTAATTGTTTTTTCATCACATTGGTAAATTTTCAGTTTTTTCAAAAGGATTTCATGATCCACCATGTCAAAATCTTTTCTGAAATCTACAAATACACATCTTATTATTCAGCCTAGATCCAGTGCTTGTTGCCATTACCACTCAGAGAGATCAATGCAGTCTCACATGAATGTTTCTGTCTAAAGCTTGATTGATTAGGGTTTAATAGAAAGTGTTTCGTTAAATATGATATGAACGACTCATGGACATGTTTTTCAATCAATTGTAACACGTTTGGTAGTATTGAAATTGGCTGGTAGTTATCAGCATCATTCTTAGAACCAGATTTGTACATAGGCCTTAATTTTGCAGTTTTCCATATTTTGGGGACAGATGAGGTTGCAATAATTAAATTGATTATGACTGTTATGATATCTGAAATAGCTGAGGCAGAAGTTTTAACGAGTTTTGGACCAATCTGATAAAGCCCTGTAGCTTTTCTTGATATGAAGTTTACTGAGACATTTAAAAAAAAAAGTATTTTTGATACTTGAGGGACAGATAAACATACTTCCTTAGAAAATTTGCTGCTGCAGAACTTTCTCAGTTCATTAAAGTTGTTTTCTATCGCTAGTTCGTTTAACTTATGGGTAATGTTGATGAAAAATTCACTGAAAACATTTGCAATGTCAGTGTCATTAGTGACTTTGGTGTCATTTACCAGAAGTGAGTGAATTTTATTTGTCTGATCTTTGTGTTTTACCTCAATCGGTTCACTGAAGACTTTCCAAATATAATTCATCTTGCTCGTTTTGTTTTCAAGCAGTGATTGTTATATTTTTAAGCCTTTTTAATTATACTTGTTATTTTATTTCTCCATACTTTATATTGTACATCGTTTCCTATATCCTTCAATTGGTCTCATGTCTTCATGTTACCTAGGATTTCAGTAGTAAATCAATTAGATTGGATTTCATACTTTACTCGTTGTACTTTCAGTGGTGCATGCTTAGAGACTATATCCAGTGACGAACCTTCTGGAAAGAGGATATATTTTTAGAACTGAAAGTAACGGAAATTCCCTAGGAGTTGATGCTATTATTAGACATCAAGATCAAACGTGATCAAGGATCCCCTAATTCATTTATGCTGAATTGTTTACAAGAGAGATATCGGTTGAACCAATGATTGAAGTCCAAATGTATTAGAGAACAATAAAACGGAACCTAATATTATTTGCCTATGACGTTGGCAAATAACGACATTTCTCATTTGTTCGCGTTGTACCTCGCATGCCATTGTCGACATTATTGATAAGTCATTTTCAGAAAATAACAAAAGATTGTAATTTCGTTTTACTTAAAAGGGGCAGACCTCAAGACACATCTTTGTGAAAAACCACTCACGTGAAGGATGTGTGCATATACACAAATGGCAAAATTTTATTAAGTATTTCCCTTTGAATTTAAATGATGTTGTAAGACGGTTTGTCACGTTTTCTTTAAGTTGCAAAAAGGAGGTTGAGATACAATGTATTCATTCACAGCATAATTTTTGACACAAGGGGAAAGTGATTTTCTAGGTTTGACAATGGATTATGTGATATTAAAGATATCGTTGTTGTCATATATTTACACATACATACCTGCAAGTATAAAAATATTCATCAAATGCATGATTGCTAACATACAGTTGTATCATAGGATTGGAATCTGTATATACACTTACCATCCAAATTATCGGCTAACTCATAACTTTAACAGCACGAAATAAATATGAATAAAAGCGATGTCTTTCTAAGAGGATCTAACTTAAACATTCTTTAGAATAAATCACTTCTGTTATGCACACAAAATACAACCGAAGACTATGACCCAATATGGTGGGAAATATTCTTTCATTGTTAATATTTAGGCGTAAATACGCCATACCAGAAATACATAAAATATTATTTAAAATCCCTCTGTATAATTACTTTTTGATTCGAAATTAAAATAACAAGAAAATTCAATTATTCCAAATAACACAACAATTCGAAAGCATGTACTAGACTGAACGTATTATTTCAAATTTCGAAAGTTATCGACCTTGGTAAACTCTGATTGCACTGAGTACCAATATTTAGGCAAAATTATGAACGTTTTATCTAAAAATCGATAGACGGTCAAAATCTTTAGCTAAATAGGTGGAATAGCATTTCAGACGAATTTTCCATAATAAATGCAGAGGCGTTGCTATCATTATGTATTTTAACATTTCTACTCTTTAACATGTTTCGTGTATGAAGACATTACAAAGGAAAATTTAATGAGTTTTCATGACGTTTGTAATCTAATGCTCTGAATCTTTTGCCTCTATTGTGTGTTAAAATCAGGGCCAATATTTGGATAAATCATATTAGTATTCGACTGTATCGTAATTCTATGAAGAAACAGTATTAGAAATACATGCAAGTATTCTAGGAATGCAGCTGATGCAGTGAACGTTTTGTTTGGAAGTTTTAAATTTACAGAATTATACTGTATTGACTCGAATATGAAACTATTATTAAATGTGTTATTTTTTAACTCTTGCTTCCACTTATTATCGAAAATATATGAACTATTCATATACACATATAGCTTGCAAACTACTTGCATTTCTGCAATGAACAATGAAAGCAAATTTTCCCATGTTAATATCCAACAATCCGCGTATTCTAATAGTAATGAGAATGATACCAAGAAACGTTTGGAACTGCGACAGTAGTCATTGTTCTGTTACAACACGACTTTCATCTTTAGTGTATTTCGTTATAAGATAGTATTTTGAAAATTATATGTAACTGTCCATTTAAATAATAAAAAAGAATTCTTTAGGAGCCTGTATCAACCTGTCTTTCTATGTATTCTTCCGTTGATTCCATATTTGTCATGATTTTTGTATGACGGTGCAAAATGACACGTTATCTTGTAAAAAGTTTATATATTATTTATTTTAGTGAAGAAATAATTCTGATTTACAATTTGGTACATACAGATTGTAAGCTTTTTCAATAACATGCTCAAAGAATACATAGAGGTAACTGAAAGAAGTTTCAAAATTGCCATTGCATCAAGTACAATTTTTATTACATAATTCATTTGCAGTAATCACCAGGTCAAAAATGGAAAAACTGAATGCCAAGCAGACTGGGCAATTAAAATTCTCACCCAAAATTTTTAATCAAATACGAGAAAAAATGTTTCTTACAAACCTTCACGTCAGTGTAAATTCTGGACAAATAAAATATTTTGGTATTATTAAGACCTTATGTTTATCAAGATAGTGGATATATAGTATTATCTTACATATTTTGGGGCTTTAGAAATATACCTCAAGGCATGCATTATATTTAAAAGAGAAGAATACAATTGTAGTATTTATATTACAAGACTTAAATGTATATATTAATTTCGTACATGTCTATTTTTTTTAAAAACTTCAATATAGTCAGGACTAGTCACTGGACTCTAAAGTAAGATCTCATGGACTTTTTGCTAACATTTTGTATTTTTTAAAAAATAAAAATAATACATGTATTACTTAAAATAGAAAAAGAGCAAGTCGACCTTAACAATATTAAATACTTGTAGGCCACTACTACAGATTACTTCTTCATATATATGAAATGATTTTAGCTAATTTATATTTTGATTGCCACAGGAATTTAAAATTGTACCACAAGCATTTATTTACGTCACTCTATGCATGTTGTTACATACGGTTGCTTGAACTCCTAAAAGAAAAGCCTTACACCATTTGGTACAGTGACTGACGAAGGCAAAATAAATAATACTAAGAATAATGACTTTATTTAAAGAGGGACAATTAGTTTACGAACTATTCTACCTTGTGGCCCTCATACAAAGGAATTTACCTATTTGAACTGCATCTCTGAAGCCACTATATATTGGGTTAGGAAGAAGGAAATACATTTGGCATTTCTAATGACAACTGGAATACTATTCCAGAACAAAGTTCCAGAGTATTGGCAACTTTTTTAAATAATTCCGTATTTGGTTTGGGAATTTTATACTGTTTTGTAGACATGGATCGTAGGAGTATTACCAGGTAGCTTATACTGGAATAGTGATTGTAAATATTCAGGAGCACTATTATTAAATATCCTGTACATTAATTTGGCTTTTCTCAACCGAATTCGATCTTTAATAGGTAATATTTTTAACTTACCAGCTAAATTTTCATTGATTTCTTTTTGGATTGATATTAGCCTGAAAACTATTATTTCAAGATGTGCTAGGTTTGCGATATTTTTATCATTTCAATTACCCGACACTGCATTATAGTAGTCTAAATAGGGTTGTATGTAACTGTTATAAAATAGTTTTCTGCACCTTTCAGGGAGAAAATGTCTTATCCTATTGAGAAGCCATAAACTTGAATTAACTTTTCTACTGATATGTTTGAGATGTGCAGTCCATGATAGGCTATTATCTACGAAAACACCAAGTAGTCTATCATGACAGACCATTTGCAAATTATCATCGTTCCATGTCAGACACAGTTACTACCAAGAATTGTTCTTTTTTGCCGTGTTGAGATAAGTAATATTTTAGTTTTACCAGTATTTACCACCATGCCATTGATTGTGCACCAGTTGTCCAGTTTGCTTAGGGCACACTATAAAGAAATTTCTAGTTCATGCTTGGTGTTTTGGATGTCTGACAATGTTGTGTCGTCTGTATAGAGATCTGTAGATGAAACTGAGCAGCTTATTAAAACGTGGTAGCGCATAACAAATAATATTAACAGTAATAGACCTAAAATTGAACCTTGTGGTACTCCATATCTAATTGTTCAGGTTCAGACAAAACATTATTTATATAAACATGTTGTGTTCTCTCACTTAAGTATGATGTGAACCATCTAATTGTTTTTTCATCACATTGGTAAATTTTCAGTTTTTTCAAAAGGATTTCATGATCCACCATGTCAAAATCTTTTCTGAAATCTACAAATACACATCTTATTATTCAGCCTAGATCCAGTGCTTGTTGCCATTACCACTCAGAGAGATCAATGCAGTCTCACATGAATGTTTCTGTCTAAAGCTTGATTGATTAGGGTTTAATAGAAAGTGTTTCGTTAAATATGATATGAACGACTCATGGACATGTTTTTCAATCAATTGTAACACGTTTGGTAGTATTGAAATTGGCTGGTAGTTATCAGCATCATTCTTAGAACCAGATTTGTACATAGGCCTTAATTTTGCAGTTTTCCATATTTTGGGGACAGATGAGGTTGCAATAATTAAATTGATTATGACTGTTATGATATCTGAAATAGCTGAGGCAGAAGTTTTAACGAGTTTTGGACCAATCTGATAAAGCCCTGTAGCTTTTCTTGATATGAAGTTTACTGAGACATTTAAAAAAAAAAGTATTTTTGATACTTGAGGGACAGATAAACATACTTCCTTAGAAAATTTGCTGCTGCAGAACTTTCTCAGTTCATTAAAGTTGTTTTCTATCGCTAGTTCGTTTAACTTATGGGTAATGTTGATGAAAAATTCACTGAAAACATTTGCAATGTCAGTGTCATTAGTGACTTTGGTGTCATTTACCAGAAGTGAGTGAATTTTATTTGTCTGATCTTTGTGTTTTACCTCAATCGGTTCACTGAAGACTTTCCAAATATAATTCATCTTGCTCGTTTTGTTTTCAAGCAGTGATTGTTATATTTTTAAGCCTTTTTAATTATACTTGTTATTTTATTTCTCCATACTTTATATTGTACATCGTTTCCTATATCCTTCAATTGGTCTCATGTCTTCATGTTACCTAGGATTTCAGTAGTAAATCAATTAGATTGGATTTCATACTTTACTCGTTGTACTTTCAGTGGTGCATGCTTAGAGACTATATCCAGTGACGAACCTTCTGGAAAGAGGATATATTTTTAGAACTGAAAGTAACGGAAATTCCCTAGGAGTTGATGCTATTATTAGACATCAAGATCAAACGTGATCAAGGATCCCCTAATTCATTTATGCTGAATTGTTTACAAGAGAGATATCGGTTGAACCAATGATTGAAGTCCAAATGTATTAGAGAACAATAAAACGGAACCTAATATTATTTGCCTATGACGTTGGCAAATAACGACATTTCTCATTTGTTCGCGTTGTACCTCGCATGCCATTGTCGACATTATTGATAAGTCATTTTCAGAAAATAACAAAAGATTGTAATTTCGTTTTACTTAAAAGGGGCAGACCTCAAGACACATCTTTGTGAAAAACCACTCACGTGAAGGATGTGTGCATATACACAAATGGCAAAATTTTATTAAGTATTTCCCTTTGAATTTAAATGATGTTGTAAGACGGTTTGTCACGTTTTCTTTAAGTTGCAAAAAGGAGGTTGAGATACAATGTATTCATTCACAGCATAATTTTTGACACAAGGGGAAAGTGATTTTCTAGGTTTGACAATGGATTATGTGATATTAAAGATATCGTTGTTGTCATATATTTACACATACATACCTGCAAGTATAAAAATATTCATCAAATGCATGATTGCTAACATACAGTTGTATCATAGGATTGGAATCTGTATATACACTTACCATCCAAATTATCGGCTAACTCATAACTTTAACAGCACGAAATAAATATGAATAAAAGCGATGTCTTTCTAAGAGGATCTAACTTAAACATTCTTTAGAATAAATCACTTCTGTTATGCACACAAAATACAACCGAAGACTATGACCCAATATGGTGGGAAATATTCTTTCATTGTTAATATTTAGGCGTAAATACGCCATACCAGAAATACATAAAATATTATTTAAAATCCCTCTGTATAATTACTTTTTGATTCGAAATTAAAATAACAAGAAAATTCAATTATTCCAAATAACACAACAATTCGAAAGCATGTACTAGACTGAACGTATTATTTCAAATTTCGAAAGTTATCGACCTTGGTAAACTCTGATTGCACTGAGTACCAATATTTAGGCAAAATTATGAACGTTTTATCTAAAAATCGATATACGGTCAAAATCTTTAGCTAAATAGGTGGAATAGCATTTCAGACGAATTTTCCATAATAAATGCAGAGGCGTTGCTATCATTATGTATTTTAACATTTCTACTCTTTAACATGTTTCGTGCATGAAGACATTACAAAGGAAAATTTAATGAGTTTTCATGACGTTTGTAATCTAATGCTCTGAATCTTTTGCCTCTATTGTGTGTTAAAATCAGGGCCAATATTTGGATAAATCATATTAGTATTCGACTGTATCGTAATTCTATGAAGAAACAGTATTAGAAATACATGCAAGTATTCTAGGAATGCAGCTGATGCAGTGAACGTTTTGTTTGGAAGTTTTAAATTTACAGAATTATACTGTATTGACTCGAATATGAAACTATTATTAAATGTGTTATTTTTTAACTCTTGCTTCCACTTATTATCGAAAATATATGAACTATTCATATACACATATAGCTTGCAAACTACTTGCATTTCTGCAATGAACAATGAAAGCAAATTTTCCCATGTTAATATCCAACAATCCGCGTATTCTAATAGTAATGAGAATGATACCAAGAAACGTTTGGAACTGCGACAGTAGTCATTGTTCTGTTACAACACGACTTTCATCTTTAGTGTATTTCGTTATAAGATAGTATTTTGAAAATTATATGTAACTGTCCATTTAAATAATAAAAAAGAATTCTTTAGGAGCCTGTATCAACCTGTCTTTCTATGTATTCTTCCGTTGATTCCATATTTGTCATGATTTTTGTATGACGGTGCAAAATGACACGTTATCTTGTAAAAAGTTTATATATTATTTATTTTAGTGAAGAAATAATTCTGATTTACAATTTGGTACATACAGATTGTAAGCTTTGTCAATAACATGCTCAAAGAATACATAAAGGTAACTGAAAGAAGTTTCAAAATTGCCATTGCATCAAGTACAATTTTTATTACATAATTCATTTGCAGTAATCACCAGGTCAAAAATGGAAAAACTGAATGCCAAGCAGACTGGGCAATTAAAATTCTCACCCAAAATTTTTAATCAAATACGAGAAAAAATGTTTCTTACAAACCTTCACGTCAGTGTAAATTCTGGACAAATAAAATATTTTGGTATTATTAAGACCTTATGTTTATCAAGATAGTGGATATATAGTATTATCTTACATATTTTGGGGCTTTAGAAATATACCTCAAGGCATGCATTATATTTAAAAGAGAAGAATACAATTGTAGTATTTATATTACAAGACTTAAATGTATATATTAATTTCGTACATGTCTATTTTTTTTAAAAACTTCAATATAGTCAGGACTAGTCACTGGACTCTAAAGTAAGATCTCATGGACTTTTTGCTAACATTTTGTATTTTTTAAAAAATAAAAATAATACATGTATTACTTAAAATAGAAAAAGAGCAAGTCGACCTTAACAATATTAAATACTTGTAGGCCACTACTACAGATTACTTCTTCATATATATGAAATGATTTTAGCTAATTTATATTTTGATTGCCACAGGAATTTAAAATTGTACCACAAGCATTTATTTACGTCACTCTATGCATGTTGTTACATACGGTTGCTTGAACTCCTAAAAGAAAAGCCTTACACCATTTGGTACAGTGACTGACGAAGGCAAAATAAATAATACTAAGAATAATGACTTTATTTAAAGAGGGACAATTAGTTTACGAACTATTCTACCTTGTGGCCCTCATACAAAGGAATTTACCTATTTGAACTGCATCTCTGAAGCCACTATATATTGGGTTAGGAAGAAGGAAATACATTTGGCATTTCTAATGACAACTGGAATACTATTCCAGAACAAAGTTCCAGAGTATTGGCAACTTTTTTAAATAATTCCGTATTTGGTTTGGGAATTTTATACTGTTTTGTAGACATGGATCGTAGGAGTATTACCAGGTAGCTTATACTGGAATAGTGATTGTAAATATTCAGGAGCACTATTATTAAATATCCTGTACATTAATTTGGCTTTTCTCAACCGAATTCGATCTTTAATAGGTAATATTTTTAACTTACCAGCTAAATTTTCATTGATTTCTTTTTGGATTGATATTAGCCTGAAAACTATTATTTCAAGATGTGCTAGGTTTGCGATATTTTTATCATTTCAATTACCCGACACTGCATTATAGTAGTCTAAATAGGGTTGTATGTAACTGTTATAAAATAGTTTTCTGCACCTTTCAGGGAGAAAATGTCTTATCCTATTGAGAAGCCATAAACTTGAATTAACTTTTCTACTGATATGTTTGAGATGTGCAGTCCATGATAGGCTATTATCTACGAAAACACCAAGTAGTCTATCATGACAGACCATTTGCAAATTATCATCGTTCCATGTCAGACACAGTTACTACCAAGAATTGTTCTTTTTTGCCGTGTTGAGATAAGTAATATTTTAGTTTTACCAGTATTTACCACCATGCCATTGATTGTGCACCAGTTGTCCAGTTTGCTTAGGGCACACTATAAAGAAATTTCTAGTTCATGCTTGGTGTTTTGGATGTCTGACAATGTTGTGTCGTCTGTATAGAGATCTGTAGATGAAACTGAGCAGCTTATTAAAACGTGGTAGCGCATAACAAATAATATTAACAGTAATAGACCTAAAATTGAACCTTGTGGTACTCCATATCTAATTGTTCAGGTTCAGACAAAACATTATTTATATAAACATGTTGTGTTCTCTCACTTAAGTATGATGTGAACCATCTAATTGTTTTTTCATCACATTGGTAAATTTTCAGTTTTTTCAAAAGGATTTCATGATCCACCATGTCAAAATCTTTTCTGAAATCTACAAATACACATCTTATTATTCAGCCTAGATCCAGTGCTTGTTGCCATTACCACTCAGAGAGATCAATGCAGTCTCACATGAATGTTTCTGTCTAAAGCTTGATTGATTAGGGTTTAATAGAAAGTGTTTCGTTAAATATGATATGAACGACTCATGGACATGTTTTTCAATCAATTGTAACACGTTTGGTAGTATTGAAATTGGCTGGTAGTTATCAGCATCATTCTTAGAACCAGATTTGTACATAGGCCTTAATTTTGCAGTTTTCCATATTTTGGGGACAGATGAGGTTGCAATAATTAAATTGATTATGACTGTTATGATATCTGAAATAGCTGAGGCAGAAGTTTTAACGAGTTTTGGACCAATCTGATAAAGCCCTGTAGCTTTTCTTGATATGAAGTTTACTGAGACATTTAAAAAAAAAAGTATTTTTGATACTTGAGGGACAGATAAACATACTTCCTTAGAAAATTTGCTGCTGCAGAACTTTCTCAGTTCATTAAAGTTGTTTTCTATCGCTAGTTCGTTTAACTTATGGGTAATGTTGATGAAAAATTCACTGAAAACATTTGCAATGTCAGTGTCATTAGTGACTTTGGTGTCATTTACCAGAAGTGAGTGAATTTTATTTGTCTGATCTTTGTGTTTTACCTCAATCGGTTCACTGAAGACTTTCCAAATATAATTCATCTTGCTCGTTTTGTTTTCAAGCAGTGATTGTTATATTTTTAAGCCTTTTTAATTATACTTGTTATTTTATTTCTCCATACTTTATATTGTACATCGTTTCCTATATCCTTCAATTGGTCTCATGTCTTCATGTTACCTAGGATTTCAGTAGTAAATCAATTAGATTGGATTTCATACTTTACTCGTTGTACTTTCAGTGGTGCATGCTTAGAGACTATATCCAGTGACGAACCTTCTGGAAAGAGGATATATTTTTAGAACTGAAAGTAACGGAAATTCCCTAGGAGTTGATGCTATTATTAGACATCAAGATCAAACGTGATCAAGGATCCCCTAATTCATTTATGCTGAATTGTTTACAAGAGAGATATCGGTTGAACCAATGATTGAAGTCCAAATGTATTAGAGAACAATAAAACGGAACCTAATATTATTTGCCTATGACGTTGGCAAATAACGACATTTCTCATTTGTTCGCGTTGTACCTCGCATGCCATTGTCGACATTATTGATAAGTCATTTTCAGAAAATAACAAAAGATTGTAATTTCGTTTTACTTAAAAGGGGCAGACCTCAAGACACATCTTTGTGAAAAACCACTCACGTGAAGGATGTGTGCATATACACAAATGGCAAAATTTTATTAAGTATTTCCCTTTGAATTTAAATGATGTTGTAAGACGGTTTGTCACGTTTTCTTTAAGTTGCAAAAAGGAGGTTGAGATACAATGTATTCATTCACAGCATAATTTTTGACACAAGGGGAAAGTGATTTTCTAGGTTTGACAATGGATTATGTGATATTAAAGATATCGTTGTTGTCATATATTTACACATACATACCTGCAAGTATAAAAATATTCATCAAATGCATGATTGCTAACATACAGTTGTATCATAGGATTGGAATCTGTATATACACTTACCATCCAAATTATCGGCTAACTCATAACTTTAACAGCACGAAATAAATATGAATAAAAGCGATGTCTTTCTAAGAGGATCTAACTTAAACATTCTTTAGAATAAATCACTTCTGTTATGCACACAAAATACAACCGAAGACTATGACCCAATATGGTGGGAAATATTCTTTCATTGTTAATATTTAGGCGTAAATACGCCATACCAGAAATACATAAAATATTATTTAAAATCCCTCTGTATAATTACTTTTTGATTCGAAATTAAAATAACAAGAAAATTCAATTATTCCAAATAACACAACAATTCGAAAGCATGTACTAGACTGAACGTATTATTTCAAATTTCGAAAGTTATCGACCTTGGTAAACTCTGATTGCACTGAGTACCAATATTTAGGCAAAATTATGAACGTTTTATCTAAAAATCGATATACGGTCAAAATCTTTAGCTAAATAGGTGGAATAGCATTTCAGACGAATTTTCCATAATAAATGCAGAGGCGTTGCTATCATTATGTATTTTAACATTTCTACTCTTTAACATGTTTCGTGCATGAAGACATTACAAAGGAAAATTTAATGAGTTTTCATGACGTTTGTAATCTAATGCTCTGAATCTTTTGCCTCTATTGTGTGTTAAAATCAGGGCCAATATTTGGATAAATCATATTAGTATTCGACTGTATCGTAATTCTATGAAGAAACAGTATTAGAAATACATGCAAGTATTCTAGGAATGCAGCTGATGCAGTGAACGTTTTGTTTGGAAGTTTTAAATTTACAGAATTATACTGTATTGACTCGAATATGAAACTATTATTAAATGTGTTATTTTTTAACTCTTGCTTCCACTTATTATCGAAAATATATGAACTATTCATATACACATATAGCTTGCAAACTACTTGCATTTCTGCAATGAACAATGAAAGCAAATTTTCCCATGTTAATATCCAACAATCCGCGTATTCTAATAGTAATGAGAATGATACCAAGAAACGTTTGGAACTGCGACAGTAGTCATTGTTCTGTTACAACACGACTTTCATCTTTAGTGTATTTCGTTATAAGATAGTATTTTGAAAATTATATGTAACTGTCCATTTAAATAATAAAAAAGAATTCTTTAGGAGCCTGTATCAACCTGTCTTTCTATGTATTCTTCCGTTGATTCCATATTTGTCATGATTTTTGTATGACGGTGCAAAATGACACGTTATCTTGTAAAAAGTTTATATATTATTTATTTTAGTGAAGAAATAATTCTGATTTACAATTTGGTACATACAGATTGTAAGCTTTGTCAATAACATGCTCAAAGAATACATAAAGGTAACTGAAAGAAGTTTCAAAATTGCCATTGCATCAAGTACAATTTTTATTACATAATTCATTTGCAGTAATCACCAGGTCAAAAATGGAAAAACTGAATGCCAAGCAGACTGGGCAATTAAAATTCTCACCCAAAATTTTTAATCAAATACGAGAAAAAATGTTTCTTACAAACCTTCACGTCAGTGTAAATTCTGGACAAATAAAATATTTTGGTATTATTAAGACCTTATGTTTATCAAGATAGTGGATATATAGTATTATCTTACATATTTTGGGGCTTTAGAAATATACCTCAAGGCATGCATTATATTTAAAAGAGAAGAATACAATTGTAGTATTTATATTACAAGACTTAAATGTATATATTAATTTCGTACATGTCTATTTTTTTTAAAAACTTCAATATAGTCAGGACTAGTCACTGGACTCTAAAGTAAGATCTCATGGACTTTTTGCTAACATTTTGTATTTTTTAAAAAATAAAAATAATACATGTATTACTTAAAATAGAAAAAGAGCAAGTCGACCTTAACAATATTAAATACTTGTAGGCCACTACTACAGATTACTTCTTCATATATATGAAATGATTTTAGCTAATTTATATTTTGATTGCCACAGGAATTTAAAATTGTACCACAAGCATTTATTTACGTCACTCTATGCATGTTGTTACATACGGTTGCTTGAACTCCTAAAAGAAAAGCCTTACACCATTTGGTACAGTGACTGACGAAGGCAAAATAAATAATACTAAGAATAATGACTTTATTTAAAGAGGGACAATTAGTTTACGAACTATTCTACCTTGTGGCCCTCATACAAAGGAATTTACCTATTTGAACTGCATCTCTGAAGCCACTATATATTGGGTTAGGAAGAAGGAAATACATTTGGCATTTCTAATGACAACTGGAATACTATTCCAGAACAAAGTTCCAGAGTATTGGCAACTTTTTTAAATAATTCCGTATTTGGTTTGGGAATTTTATACTGTTTTGTAGACATGGATCGTAGGAGTATTACCAGGTAGCCTATACTGGAATAGTGATTGTAAATATTCAGGAGCACTATTATTAAATATCCTGTACATTAATTTGGCTTTTCTCAACCGAATTCGATCTTTAATAGGTAATATTTTTAACTTACCAGCTAAATTTTCATTGATTTCTTTTTGGATTGATATTAGCCTGAAAACTATTATTTCAAGATGTGCTAGGTTTGCGATATTTTTATCATTTCAATTACCCGACACTGCATTATAGTAGTCTAAATAGGGTTGTATGTAACTGTTATAAAATAGTTTTCTGCACCTTTCAGGGAGAAAATGTCTTATCCTATTGAGAAGCCATAAACTTGAATTAACTTTTCTACTGATATGTTTGAGATGTGCAGTCCATGATAGGCTATTATCTACGAAAACACCAAGTAGTCTATCATGACAGACCATTTGCAAATTATCATCGTTCCATGTCAGACACAGTTACTACCAAGAATTGTTCTTTTTTGCCGTGTTGAGATAAGTAATATTTTAGTTTTACCAGTATTTACCACCATGCCATTGATTGTGCACCAGTTGTCCAGTTTGCTTAGGGCACACTATAAAGAAATTTCTAGTTCATGCTTGGTGTTTTGGATGTCTGACAATGTTGTGTCGTCTGTATAGAGATCTGTAGATGAAACTGAGCAGCTTATTAAAACGTGGTAGCGCATAACAAATAATATTAACAGTAATAGACCTAAAATTGAACCTTGTGGTACTCCATATCTAATTGTTCAGGTTCAGACAAAACATTATTTATATAAACATGTTGTGTTCTCTCACTTAAGTATGATGTGAACCATCTAATTGTTTTTTCATCACATTGGTAAATTTTCAGTTTTTTCAAAAGGATTTCATGATCCACCATGTCAAAATCTTTTCTGAAATCTACAAATACACATCTTATTATTCAGCCTAGATCCAGTGCTTGTTGCCATTACCACTCAGAGAGATCAATGCAGTCTCACATGAATGTTTCTGTCTAAAGCTTGATTGATTAGGGTTTAATAGAAAGTGTTTCGTTAAATATGATATGAACGACTCATGGACATGTTTTTCAATCAATTGTAACACGTTTGGTAGTATTGAAATTGGCTGGTAGTTATCAGCATCATTCTTAGAACCAGATTTGTACATAGGCCTTAATTTTGCAGTTTTCCATATTTTGGGGACAGATGAGGTTGCAATAATTAAATTGATTATGACTGTTATGATATCTGAAATAGCTGAGGCAGAAGTTTTAACGAGTTTTGGACCAATCTGATAAAGCCCTGTAGCTTTTCTTGATATGAAGTTTACTGAGACATTTAAAAAAAAAAGTATTTTTGATACTTGAGGGACAGATAAACATACTTCCTTAGAAAATTTGCTGCTGCAGAACTTTCTCAGTTCATTAAAGATGTTTTCTATCGCTAGTTCGTTTAACTTATGGGTAATGTTGATGAAAAATTCACTGAAAACATTTGCAATGTCAGTGTCATTAGTGACTTTGGTGTCATTTACCAGAAGTGAGTGAATTTTATTTGTCTGATCTTTGTGTTTTACCTCAATCGGTTCACTGAAGACTTTCCAAATATAATTCATCTTGCTCGTTTTGTTTTCAAGCAGTGATTGTTATATTTTTAAGCCTTTTTAATTATACTTGTTATTTTATTTCTCCATACTTTATATTGTACATCGTTTCCTATATCCTTCAATTGGTCTCATGTCTTCATGTTACCTAGGATTTCAGTAGTAAATCAATTAGATTGGATTTCATACTTTACTCGTTGTACTTTCAGTGGTGCATGCTTAGAGACTATATCCAGTGACGAACCTTCTGGAAAGAGGATATATTTTTAGAACTGAAAGTAACGGAAATTCCCTAGGAGTTGATGCTATTATTAGACATGAAGATCAAACGTGATCAAGGATCCCCTAATTCATTTATGCTGAATTGTTTACAAGAGAGATATCGGTTGAACCAATGATTGAAGTCCAAATGTATTAGAGAACAATAAAACGGAACCTAATATTATTTGCCTATGACGTTGGCAAATAACGACATTTCTCATTTGTTCGCGTTGTACCTCGCATGCCATTGTCGACATTATTGATAAGTCATTTTCAGAAAATAACAAAAGATTGTAATTTCGTTTTACTTAAAAGGGGCAGACCTCAAGACACATCTTTGTGAAAAACCACTCACGTGAAGGATGTGTGCATATACACAAATGGCAAAATTTTATTAAGTATTTCCCTTTGAATTTAAATGATGTTGTAAGACGGTTTGTCACGTTTTCTTTAAGTTGCAAAAAGGAGGTTGAGATACAATGTATTCATTCACAGCATAATTTTTGACACAAGGGGAAAGTGATTTTCTAGGTTTGACAATGGATTATGTGATATTAAAGATATCGTTGTTGTCATATATTTACACATACATACCTGCAAGTATAAAAATATTCATCAAATGCATGATTGCTAACATACAGTTGTATCATAGGATTGGAATCTGTATATACACTTACCATCCAAATTATCGGCTAACTCATAACTTTAACAGCACGAAATAAATATGAATAAAAGCGATGTCTTTCTAAGAGGATCTAACTTAAACATTCTTTAGAATAAATCACTTCTGTTATGCACACAAAATACAACCGAAGACTATGACCCAATATGGTGGGAAATATTCTTTCATTGTTAATATTTAGGCGTAAATACGCCATACCAGAAATACATAAAATATTATTTAAAATCCCTCTGTATAATTACTTTTTGATTCGAAATTAAAATAACAAGAAAATTCAATTATTCCAAATAACACAACAATTCGAAAGCATGTACTAGACTGAACGTATTATTTCAAATTTCGAAAGTTATCGACCTTGGTAAACTCTGATTGCACTGAGTACCAATATTTAGGCAAAATTATGAACGTTTTATCTAAAAATCGATAGACGGTCAAAATCTTTAGCTAAATAGGTGGAATAGCATTTCAGACGAATTTTCCATAATAAATGCAGAGGCGTTGCTATCATTATGTATTTTAACATTTCTACTCTTTAACATGTTTCGTGTATGAAGACATTACAAAGGAAAATTTAATGAGTTTTCATGACGTTTGTAATCTAATGCTCTGAATCTTTTGCCTCTATTGTGTGTTAAAATCAGGGCCAATATTTGGATAAATCATATTAGTATTCGACTGTATCGTAATTCTATGAAGAAACAGTATTAGAAATACATGCAAGTATTCTAGGAATGCAGCTGATGCAGTGAACGTTTTGTTTGGAAGTTTTAAATTTACAGAATTATACTGTATTGACTCGAATATGAAACTATTATTAAATGTGTTATTTTTTAACTCTTGCTTCCACTTATTATCGAAAATATATGAACTATTCATATACACATATAGCTTGCAAACTACTTGCATTTCTGCAATGAACAATGAAAGCAAATTTTCCCATGTTAATATCCAACAATCCGCGTATTCTAATAGTAATGAGAATGATACCAAAGAAACGTTTGGAACTGCGACAGTAGTCATTGTTCTGTTACAACACGACTTTCATCTTTAGTGTATTTCGTTATAAGATAGTATTTTGAAAATTATATGTAACTGTCCATTTAAATAATAAAAAAGAATTCTTTAGGAGCCTGTATCAACCTGTCTTTCTATGTATTCTTCCGTTGATTCCATATTTGTCATGATTTTTGTATGACGGTGCAAAATGACACGTTATCTTGTAAAAAGTTTATATATTATTTATTTTAGTGAAGAAATAATTCTGATTTACAATTTGGTACATACAGATTGTAAGCTTTGTCAATAACATGCTCAAAGAATACATAAAGGTAACTGAAAGAAGTTTCAAAATTGCCATTGCATCAAGTACAATTTTTATTACATAATTCATTTGCAGTAATCACCAGGTCAAAAATGGAAAAACTGAATGCCAAGCAGACTGGGCAATTAAAATTCTCACCCAAAATTTTTAATCAAATACGAGAAAAAATGTTTCTTACAAACCTTCACGTCAGTGTAAATTCTGGACAAATAAAATATTTTGGTATTATTAAGACCTTATGTTTATCAAGATAGTGGATATATAGTATTATCTTACATATTTTGGGGCTTTAGAAATATACCTCAAGGCATGCATTATATTTAAAAGAGAAGAATACAATTGTAGTATTTATATTACAAGACTTAAATGTATATATTAATTTCGTACATGTCTATTTTTTTTAAAAACTTCAATATAGTCAGGACTAGTCACTGGACTCTAAAGTAAGATCTCATGGACTTTTTGCTAACATTTTGTATTTTTTAAAAAATAAAAATAATACATGTATTACTTAAAAATAGAAAAAGAGCAAGTCGACCTTAACAATATTAAATACTTGTAGGCCACTACTACAGATTACTTCTTCATATATATGAAATGATTTTAGCTAATTTATATTTTGATTGCCACAGGAATTTAAAATTGTACCACAAGCATTTATTTACGTCACTCTATGCATGTTGTTACATACGGTTGCTTGAACTCCTAAAAGAAAAGCCTTACACCATTTGGTACAGTGACTGACGAAGGCAAAATAAATAATACTAAGAATAATGACTTTATTTAAAGAGGGACAATTAGTTTACGAACTATTCTACCTTGTGGCCCTCATACAAAGGAATTTACCTATTTGAACTGCATCTCTGAAGCCACTATATATTGGGTTAGGAAGAAGGAAATACATTTGGCATTTCTAATGACAACTGGAATACTATTCCAGAACAAAGTTCCAGAGTATTGGCAACTTTTTAAATAATTCCGTATTTGGTTTGGGAATTTTATACTGTTTTGTAGACATGGATCGTAGGAGTATTACCAGGTAGCCTATACTGGAATAGTGATTGTAAATATTCAGGAGCACTATTATTAAATATCCTGTACATTAATTTGGCTTTTCTCAACCGAATTCGATCTTTAATAGGTAATATTTTTAACTTACCAGCTAAATTTTCATTGATTTCTTTTTGGATTGATATTAGCCTGAAAACTATTATTTCAAGATGTGCTAGGTTTGCGATATTTTTATCATTTCAATTACCCGACACTGCATTATAGTAGTCTAAATAGGGTTGTATGTAACTGTTATAAAATAGTTTTCTGCACCTTTCAGGGAGAAAATGTCTTATCCTATTGAGAAGCCATAAACTTGAATTAACTTTTCTACTGATATGTTTGAGATGTGCAGTCCATGATAGGACTACTTTACGAAAACACCAAGTAGTCTATCATGACAGACCATTTGCAAATTATCATCGTTCCATGTCAGACACAGTTACTACCAAGAATTGTTCTTTTTTGCCGTGTTGAGATAAGTAATATTTTAGTTTTACCAGTATTTACCACCATGCCATTGATTGTGCACCAGTTGTCCAGTTTGCTTAGGGCACACTATAAAGAAATTTCTAGTTCATGCTTGGTGTTTTGGATGTCTGACAATGTTGTGTCGTCTGTATAGAGATCTGTAGATGAAACTGAGCAGCTTATTAAAACGTGGTAGCGCATAACAAATAATATTAACAGTAATAGACCTAAAATTGAACCTTGTGGTACTCCATATCTAATTGTTCAGGTTCAGACAAAACATTATTTATATAAACATGTTGTGTTCTCTCACTTAAGTATGATGTGAACCATCTAATTGTTTTTTCATCACATTGGTAAATTTTCAGTTTTTTCAAAAGGATTTCATGATCCACCATGTCAAAATCTTTTCTGAAATCTACAAATACACATCTTATTATTCAGCCTAGATCCAGTGCTTGTTGCCATTACCACTCAGAGAGATCAATGCAGTCTCACATGAATGTTTCTGTCTAAAGCTTGATTGATTAGGGTTTAATAGAAAGTGTTTCGTTAAATATGATATGAACGACTCATGGACATGTTTTTCAATCAATTGTAACACGTTTGGTAGTATTGAAATTGGCTGGTAGTTATCAGCATCATTCTTAGAACCAGATTTGTACATAGGCCTTAATTTTGCAGTTTTCCATATTTTGGGGACAGATGAGGTTGCAATAATTAAATTGATTATGACTGTTATGATATCTGAAATAGCTGAGGCAGAAGTTTTAACGAGTTTTGGACCAATCTGATAAAGCCCTGTAGCTTTTCTTGATATGAAGTTTACTGAGACATTTAAAAAAAAAAGTATTTTTGATACTTGAGGGACAGATAAACATACTTCCTTAGAAAATTTGCTGCTGCAGAACTTTCTCAGTTCATTAAAGATGTTTTCTATCGCTAGTTCGTTTAACTTATGGGTAATGTTGATGAAAAATTCACTGAAAACATTTGCAATGTCAGTGTCATTAGTGACTTTGGTGTCATTTACCAGAAGTGAGTGAATTTTATTTGTCTGATCTTTGTGTTTTACCTCAATCGGTTCACTGAAGACTTTCCAAATATAATTCATCTTGCTCGTTTTGTTTTCAAGCAGTGATTGTTATATTTTTAAGCCTTTTTAATTATACTTGTTATTTTATTTCTCCATACTTTATATTGTACATCGTTTCCTATATCCTTCAATTGGTCTCATGTCTTCATGTTACCTAGGATTTCAGTAGTAAATCAATTAGATTGGATTTCATACTTTACTCGTTGTACTTTCAGTGGTGCATGCTTAGAGACTATATCCAGTGACGAACCTTCTGGAAAGAGGATATATTTTTAGAACTGAAAGTAACGGAAATTCCCTAGGAGTTGATGCTATTATTAGACATGAAGATCAAACGTGATCAAGGATCCCCTAATTCATTTATGCTGAATTGTTTACAAGAGAGATATCGGTTGAACCAATGATTGAAGTCCAAATGTATTAGAGAACAATAAAACGGAACCTAATATTATTTGCCTATGACGTTGGCAAATAACGACATTTCTCATTTGTTCGCGTTGTACCTCGCATGCCATTGTCGACATTATTGATAAGTCATTTTCAGAAAATAACAAAAGATTGTAATTTCGTTTTACTTAAAAGGGGCAGACCTCAAGACACATCTTTGTGAAAAACCACTCACGTGAAGGATGTGTGCATATACACAAATGGCAAAATTTTATTAAGTATTTCCCTTTGAATTTAAATGATGTTGTAAGACGGTTTGTCACGTTTTCTTTAAGTTGCAAAAAGGAGGTTGAGATACAATGTATTCATTCACAGCATAATTTTTGACACAAGGGGAAAGTGATTTTCTAGGTTTGACAATGGATTATGTGATATTAAAGATATCGTTGTTGTCATATATTTACACATACATACCTGCAAGTATAAAAATATTCATCAAATGCATGATTGCTAACATACAGTTGTATCATAGGATTGGAATCTGTATATACACTTACCATCCAAATTATCGGCTAACTCATAACTTTAACAGCACGAAATAAATATGAATAAAAGCGATGTCTTTCTAAGAGGATCTAACTTAAACATTCTTTAGAATAAATCACTTCTGTTATGCACACAAAATACAACCGAAGACTATGACCCAATATGGTGGGAAATATTCTTTCATTGTTAATATTTAGGCGTAAATACGCCATACCAGAAATACATAAAATATTATTTAAAATCCCTCTGTATAATTACTTTTTGATTCGAAATTAAAATAACAAGAAAATTCAATTATTCCAAATAACACAACAATTCGAAAGCATGTACTAGACTGAACGTATTATTTCAAATTTCGAAAGTTATCGACCTTGGTAAACTCTGATTGCACTGAGTACCAATATTTAGGCAAAATTATGAACGTTTTATCTAAAAATCGATATACGGTCAAAATCTTTAGCTAAATAGGTGGAATAGCATTTCAGACGAATTTTCCATAATAAATGCAGAGGCGTTGCTATCATTATGTATTTTAACATTTCTACTCTTTAACATGTTTCGTGTATGAAGACATTACAAAGGAAAATTTAATGAGTTTTCATGACGTTTGTAATCTAATGCTCTGAATCTTTTGCCTCTATTGTGTGTTAAAATCAGGGCCAATATTTGGATAAATCATATTAGTATTCGACTGTATCGTAATTCTATGAAGAAACAGTATTAGAAATACATGCAAGTATTCTAGGAATGCAGCTGATGCAGTGAACGTTTTGTTTGGAAGTTTTAAATTTACAGAATTATACTGTATTGACTCGAATATGAAACTATTATTAAATGTGTTATTTTTTAACTCTTGCTTCCACTTATTATCGAAAATATATGAACTATTCATATACACATATAGCTTGCAAACTACTTGCATTTCTGCAATGAACAATGAAAGCAAATTTTCCCATGTTAATATCCAACAATCCGCGTATTCTAATAGTAATGAGAATGATACCAAGAAACGTTTGGAACTGCGACAGTAGTCATTGTTCTGTTACAACACGACTTTCATCTTTAGTGTATTTCGTTATAAGATAGTATTTTGAAAATTATATGTAACTGTCCATTTAAATAATAAAAAAGAATTCTTTAGGAGCCTGTATCAACCTGTCTTTCTATGTATTCTTCCGTTGATTCCATATTTGTCATGATTTTTGTATGACGGTGCAAAATGACACGTTATCTTGTAAAAAGTTTATATATTATTTATTTTAGTGAAGAAATAATTCTGATTTACAATTTGGTACATACAGATTGTAAGCTTTGTCAATAACATGCTCAAAGAATACATAAAGGTAACTGAAAGAAGTTTCAAAATTGCCATTGCATCAAGTACAATTTTTATTACATAATTCATTTGCAGTAATCACCAGGTCAAAAATGGAAAAACTGAATGCCAAGCAGACTGGGCAATTAAAATTCTCACCCAAAATTTTTAATCAAATACGAGAAAAAATGTTTCTTACAAACCTTCACGTCAGTGTAAATTCTGGACAAATAAAATATTTTGGTATTATTAAGACCTTATGTTTATCAAGATAGTGGATATATAGTATTATCTTACATATTTTGGGGCTTTAGAAATATACCTCAAGGCATGCATTATATTTAAAAGAGAAGAATACAATTGTAGTATTTATATTACAAGACTTAAATGTATATATTAATTTCGTACATGTCTATTTTTTTTAAAAACTTCAATATAGTCAGGACTAGTCACTGGACTCTAAAGTAAGATCTCATGGACTTTTTGCTAACATTTTGTATTTTTTAAAAAATAAAAATAATACATGTATTACTTAAAATAGAAAAAGAGCAAGTCGACCTTAACAATATTAAATACTTGTAGGCCACTACTACAGATTACTTCTTCATATATATGAAATGATTTTAGCTAATTTATATTTTGATTGCCACAGGAATTTAAAATTGTACCACAAGCATTTATTTACGTCACTCTATGCATGTTGTTACATACGGTTGCTTGAACTCCTAAAAGAAAAGCCTTACACCATTTGGTACAGTGACTGACGAAGGCAAAATAAATAATACTAAGAATAATGACTTTATTTAAAGAGGGACAATTAGTTTACGAACTATTCTACCTTGTGGCCCTCATACAAAGGAATTTACCTATTTGAACTGCATCTCTGAAGCCACTATATATTGGGTTAGGAAGAAGGAAATACATTTGGCATTTCTAATGACAACTGGAATACTATTCCAGAACAAAGTTCCAGAGTATTGGCAACTTTTTTAAATAATTCCGTATTTGGTTTGGGAATTTTATACTGTTTTGTAGACATGGATCGTA
This sequence comes from Sinohyriopsis cumingii, assembly GCA_028554795.2. NCBI lineage: Eukaryota > Metazoa > Mollusca > Bivalvia > Unionida > Unionidae > Sinohyriopsis > Sinohyriopsis cumingii. Next base: position 116,782,078 of record CM068840.1, on the reverse strand, counting down.
GGAGTATTACCAGGTAGCCTATACTGGAATAGTGATTGTAAATATTCAGGAGCACTATTATTAAATATCCTGTACATTAATTTGGCTTTTCTCAACCGAATTCGATCTTTAATAGGTAATATTTTTAACTTACCAGCTAAATTTTCATTGATTTCTTTTTGGATTGATATTAGCCTGAAAACTATTATTTCAAGATGTGCTAGGTTTGCGATATTTTTATCATTTCAATTACCCGACACTGCATTATAGTAGTCTAAATAGGGTTGTATGTAACTGTTATAAAATAGTTTTCTGCACCTTTCAGGGAGAAAATGTCTTATCCTATTGAGAAGCCATAAACTTGAATTAACTTTTCTACTGATATGTTTGAGATGTGCAGTCCATGATAGGCTATTATCTACGAAAACACCAAGTAGTCTATCATGACAGACCATTTGCAAATTATCATCGTTCCATGTCAGACACAGTTACTACCAAGAATTGTTCTTTTTTGCCGTGTTGAGATAAGTAATATTTTAGTTTTACCAGTATTTACCACCATGCCATTGATTGTGCACCAGTTGTCCAGTTTGCTTAGGGCACACTATAAAGAAATTTCTAGTTCATGCTTGGTGTTTTGGATGTCTGACAATGTTGTGTCGTCTGTATAGAGATCTGTAGATGAAACTGAGCAGCTTATTAAAACGTGGTAGCGCATAACAAATAATATTAACAGTAATAGACCTAAAATTGAACCTTGTGGTACTCCATATCTAATTGTTCAGGTTCAGACAAAACATTATTTATATAAACATGTTGTGTTCTCTCACTTAAGTATGATGTGAACCATCTAATTGTTTTTTCATCACATTGGTAAATTTTCAGTTTTTTCAAAAGGATTTCATGATCCACCATGTCAAAATCTTTTCTGAAATCTACAAATACACATCTTATTATTCAGCCTAGATCCAGTGCTTGTTGCCATTACCACTCAGAGAGATCAATGCAGTCTCACATGAATGTTTCTGTCTAAAGCTTGATTGATTAGGGTTTAATAGAAAGTGTTTCGTTAAATATGATATGAACGACTCATGGACATGTTTTTCAATCAATTGTAACACGTTTGGTAGTATTGAAATTGGCTGGTAGTTATCAGCATCATTCTTAGAACCAGATTTGTACATAGGCCTTAATTTTGCAGTTTTCCATATTTTGGGGACAGATGAGGTTGCAATAATTAAATTGATTATGACTGTTATGATATCTGAAATAGCTGAGGCAGACGTTTTAACGAGTTTTGGACCAATCTGATAAAGCCCTGTAGCTTTTCTTGATATGAAGTTTACTGAGACATTTAAAAAAAAAAGTATTTTTGATACTTGAGGGACAGATAAACAAACTTCCTTAGAAAATTTGCTGCTGCAGAACTTTCTCAGTTCATTAAAGTTGTTTTCTATCGCTAGTTCGTTTAACTTATGGGTAATGTTGATGAAAAATTCACTGAAAACATTTGCAATGTCAGTGTCATTAGTGACTTTGGTGTCATTTACCAGAAGTGAGTGAATTTTATTTGTCTGATCTTTGTGTTTTACCTCAATCGGTTCACTGAAGACTTTCCAAATATAATTCATCTTGCTCGTTTTGTTTTCAAGCAGTGATTGTTATATTTTTTAAGCCTTTTTAATTATACTTGTTATTTTATTTCTCCATACTTTATATTGTACATCGTTTCCTATATCCTTCAATTGGTCTCATGTCTTCATGTTACCTAGGATTTCAGTAGTAAATCAATTAGATTGGATTTCATACTTTACTCGTTGTACTTTCAGTGGTGCATGCTTAGAGACTATATCCAGTGACGAACCTTCTGGAAAGAGGATATATTTTTAGAACTGAAAGTAACGGAAATTCCCTAGGAGTTGATGCTATTATTAGACATGAAGATCAAACGTGATCAAGGATCCCCTAATTCATTTATGCTGAATTGTTTACAAGAGAGATATCGGTTGAACCAATGATTGAAGTCCAAATGTATTAGAGAACAATAAAACGGAACCTAATATTATTTGCCTATGACGTTGGCAAATAACGACATTTCTCATTTGTTCGCGTTGTACCTCGCATGCCATTGTCGACATTATTGATAAGTCATTTTCAGAAAATAACAAAAGATTGTAATTTCGTTTTACTTAAAAGGGGCAGACCTCAAGACACATCTTTGTGAAAAACCACTCACGTGAAGGATGTGTGCATATACACAAATGGCAAAATTTTATTAAGTATTTCCCTTTGAATTTAAATGATGTTGTAAGACGGTTTGTCACGTTTTCTTTAAGTTGCAAAAAGGAGGTTGAGATACAATGTATTCATTCACAGCATAATTTTTGACACAAGGGGAAAGTGATTTTCTAGGTTTGACAATGGATTATGTGATATTAAAGATATCGTTGTTGTCATATATTTACACATACATACCTGCAAGTATAAAAATATTCATCAAATGCATGATTGCTAACATACAGTTGTATCATAGGATTGGAATCTGTATATACACTTACCATCCAAATTATCGGCTAACTCATAACTTTAACAGCACGAAATAAATATGAATAAAAGCGATGTCTTTCTAAGAGGATCTAACTTAAACATTCTTTAGAATAAATCACTTCTGTTATGCACACAAAATACAACCGAAGACTATGACCCAATATGGTGGGAAATATTCTTTCATTGTTAATATTTAGGCGTAAATACGCCATACCAGAAATACATAAAATATTATTTAAAATCCCTCTGTATAATTACTTTTTGATTCGAAATTAAAATAACAAGAAAATTCAATTATTCCAAATAACACAACAATTCGAAAGCATGTACTAGACTGAACGTATTATTTCAAATTTCGAAAGTTATCGACCTTGGTAAACTCTGATTGCACTGAGTACCAATATTTAGGCAAAATTATGAACGTTTTATCTAAAAATCGATATACGGTCAAAATCTTTAGCTAAATAGGTGGAATAGCATTTCAGACGAATTTTCCATAATAAATGCAGAGGCGTTGCTATCATTATGTATTTTAACATTTCTACTCTTTAACATGTTTCGTGTATGAAGACATTACAAAGGAAAATTTAATGAGTTTTCATGACGTTTGTAATCTAATGCTCTGAATCTTTTGCCTCTATTGTGTGTTAAAATCAGGGCCAATATTTGGATAAATCATATTAGTATTCGACTGTATCGTAATTCTATGAAGAAACAGTATTAGAAATACATGCAAGTATTCTAGGAATGCAGCTGATGCAGTGAACGTTTTGTTTGGAAGTTTTAAATTTACAGAATTATACTGTATTGACTCGAATATGAAACTATTATTAAATGTGTTATTTTTTAACTCTTGCTTCCACTTATTATCGAAAATATATGAACTATTCATATACACATATAGCTTGCAAACTACTTGCATTTCTGCAATGAACAATGAAAGCAAATTTTCCCATGTTAATATCCAACAATCCGCGTATTCTAATAGTAATGAGAATGATACCAAGAAACGTTTGGAACTGCGACAGTAGTCATTGTTCTGTTACAACACGACTTTCATCTTTAGTGTATTTCGTTATAAGATAGTATTTTGAAAATTATATGTAACTGTCCATTTAAATAATAAAAAAGAATTCTTTAGGAGCCTGTATCAACCTGTCTTTCTATGTATTCTTCCGTTGATTCCATATTTGTCATGATTTTTGTATGACGGTGCAAAATGACACGTTATCTTGTAAAAAGTTTATATATTATTTATTTTAGTGAAGAAATAATTCTGATTTACAATTTGGTACATACAGATTGTAAGCTTTGTCAATAACATGCTCAAAGAATACATAAAGGTAACTGAAAGAAGTTTCAAAATTGCCATTGCATCAAGTACAATTTTTATTACATAATTCATTTGCAGTAATCACCAGGTCAAAAATGGAAAAACTGAATGCCAAGCAGACTGGGCAATTAAAATTCTCACCCAAAATTTTTAATCAAATACGAGAAAAAATGTTTCTTACAAACCTTCACGTCAGTGTAAATTCTGGACAAATAAAATATTTTGGTATTATTAAGACCTTATGTTTATCAAGATAGTGGATATATAGTATTATCTTACATATTTTGGGGCTTTAGAAATATACCTCAAGGCATGCATTATATTTAAAAGAGAAGAATACAATTGTAGTATTTATATTACAAGACTTAAATGTATATATTAATTTCGTACATGTCTATTTTTTTTAAAAACTTCAATATAGTCAGGACTAGTCACTGGACTCTAAAGTAAGATCTCATGGACTTTTTGCTAACATTTTGTATTTTTTAAAAAATAAAAATAATACATGTATTACTTAAAATAGAAAAAGAGCAAGTCGACCTTAACAATATTAAATACTTGTAGGCCACTACTACAGATTACTTCTTCATATATATGAAATGATTTTAGCTAATTTATATTTTGATTGCCACAGGAATTTAAAATTGTACCACAAGCATTTATTTACGTCACTCTATGCATGTTGTTACATACGGTTGCTTGAACTCCTAAAAGAAAAGCCTTACACCATTTGGTACAGTGACTGACGAAGGCAAAATAAATAATACTAAGAATAATGACTTTATTTAAAGAGGGACAATTAGTTTACGAACTATTCTACCTTGTGGCCCTCATACAAAGGAATTTACCTATTTGAACTGCATCTCTGAAGCCACTATATATTGGGTTAGGAAGAAGGAAATACATTTGGCATTTCTAATGACAACTGGAATACTATTCCAGAACAAAGTTCCAGAGTATTGGCAACTTTTTTAAATAATTCCGTATTTGGTTTGGGAATTTTATACTGTTTTGTAGACATGGATCGTAGGAGTATTACCAGGTAGCCTATACTGGAATAGTGATTGTAAATATTCAGGAGCACTATTATTAAATATCCTGTACATTAATTTGGCTTTTCTCAACCGAATTCGATCTTTAATAGGTAATATTTTTAACTTACCAGCTAAATTTTCATTGATTTCTTTTTGGATTGATATTAGCCTGAAAACTATTATTTCAAGATGTGCTAGGTTTGCGATATTTTTATCATTTCAATTACCCGACACTGCATTATAGTAGTCTAAATAGGGTTGTATGTAACTGTTATAAAATAGTTTTCTGCACCTTTCAGGGAGAAAATGTCTTATCCTATTGAGAAGCCATAAACTTGAATTAACTTTTCTACTGATATGTTTGAGATGTGCAGTCCATGATAGGCTATTATCTACGAAAACACCAAGTAGTCTATCATGACAGACCATTTGCAAATTATCATCGTTCCATGTCAGACACAGTTACTACCAAGAATTGTTCTTTTTTGCCGTGTTGAGATAAGTAATATTTTAGTTTTACCAGTATTTACCACCATGCCATTGATTGTGCACCAGTTGTCCAGTTTGCTTAGGGCACACTATAAAGAAATTTCTAGTTCATGCTTGGTGTTTTGGATGTCTGACAATGTTGTGTCGTCTGTATAGAGATCTGTAGATGAAACTGAGCAGCTTATTAAAACGTGGTAGCGCATAAGAAATAATATTAACAGTAATAGACCTAAAATTGAACCTTGTGGTACTCCATATCTAATTGTTCAGGTTCAGACAAAACATTATTTATATAAACATGTTGTGTTCTCTCACTTAAGTATGATGTGAACCATCTAATTGTTTTTTCATCACATTGGTAAATTTTCAGTTTTTTTCAAAAGGATTTCATGATCCACCATGTCAAAATCTTTTCTGAAATCTACAAATACACATCTTATTATTCAGCCTAGATCCAGTGCTTGTTGCCATTACCACTCAGAGAGATCAATGCAGTCTCACATGAATGTTTCTGTCTAAAGCTTGATTGATTAGGGTTTAATAGAAAGTGTTTCGTTAAATATGATATGAACGACTCATGGACATGTTTTTCAATCAATTGTAACACGTTTGGTAGTATTGAAATTGGCTGGTAGTTATCAGCATCATTCTTAGAACCAGATTTGTACATAGGCCTTAATTTTGCAGTTTTCCATATTTTGGGGACAGATGAGGTTGCAATAATTAAATTGATTATGACTGTTATGATATCTGAAATAGCTGAGGCAGAAGTTTTAACGAGTTTTGGACCAATCTGATAAAGCCCTGTAGCTTTTCTTGATATGAAGTTTACTGAGACATTTAAAAAAAAAAGTATTTTTGATACTTGAGGGACAGATAAACATACTTCCTTAGAAAATTTGCTGCTGCAGAACTTTCTCAGTTCATTAAAGTTGTTTTCTATCGCTAGTTCTTTTAACTTATGGGTAATGTTGATGAAAAATTCACTGAAAACATTTGCAATGTCAGTGTCATTAGTGACTTTGGTGTCATTTACCAGAAGTGAGTGAATTTTATTTGTCTGATCTTTGTGTTTTACCTCAATCGGTTCACTGAAGACTTTCCAAATATAATTCATCTTGCTCGTTTTGTTTTCAAGCAGTGATTGTTATATTTTTAAGCCTTTTTAATTATACTTGTTATTTTATTTCTCCATACTTTATATTGTACATCGTTTCCTATATCCTTCAATTGGTCTCATGTCTTCATGTTACCTAGGATTTCAGTAGTAAATCAATTAGATTGGATTTCATACTTTACTCGTTGTACTTTCAGTGGTGCATGCTTAGAGACTATATCCAGTGACGAACCTTCTGGAAAGAGGATATATTTTTAGAACTGAAAGTAACGGAAATTCCCTAGGAGTTGATGCTATTATTAGACATCAAGATCAAACGTGATCAAGGATCCCCTAATTCATTTATGCTGAATTGTTTACAAGAGAGATATCGGTTGAACCAATGATTGAAGTCCAAATGTATTAGAGAACAATAAAACGGAACCTAATATTATTTGCCTATGACGTTGGCAAATAACGACATTTCTCATTCGTTCGCGTTGTACCTCGCATGCCATTGTCGACATTATTGATAAGTCATTTTCAGAAAATAACAAAAGATTGTAATTTCGTTTTACTTAAAAGGGGCAGACCTCAAGACACATCTTTGTGAAAAACCACTCACGTGAAGGATGTGTGCATATACACAAATGGCAAAATTTTATTAAGTATTTCCCTTTGAATTTAAATGATGTTGTAAGACGGTTTGTCACGTTTTCTTTAAGTTGCAAAAAGGAGGTTGAGATACAATGTATTCATTCACAGCATAATTTTTGACACAAGGGGAAAGTGATTTTCTAGGTTTGACAATGGATTATGTGATATTAAAGATATCGTTGTTGTCATATATTTACACATACATACCTGCAAGTATAAAAATATTCATCAAATGCATGATTGCTAACATACAGTTGTATCATAGGATTGGAATCTGTATATACACTTACCATCCAAATTATCGGCTAACTCATAACTTTAACAGCAAGAAATAAATATGAATAAAAGCGATGTCTTTCTAAGAGGATCTAACTTAAACATTCTTTAGAATAAATCACTTCTGTTATGCACACAAAATACAACCGAAGACTATGACCCAATATGGTGGGAAATATTCTTTCATTGTTAATATTTAGGCGTAAATACGCCATACCAGAAATACATAAAATATTATTTAAAATCCCTCTGTATAATTACTTTTTGATTCGAAATTAAAATAACAAGAAAATTCAATTATTCCAAATAACACAACAATTCGAAAGCATGTACTAGACTGAACGTATTATTTCAAATTTCGAAAGTAATCGACCTTGGTAAACTCTGATTGCACTGAGTACCAATATTTAGGCATAATTATGAACGTTTTATCTAAAAATCGATAGACGGTCAAAATCTTTAGCTAAATAGGTGGAATAGCATTTCAGACGAATTTTCCATAATAAATGCAGAGGCGTTGCTATCATTATGTATTTTAACATTTCTACTCTTTAACATGTTTCGTGCATGAAGACATTACAAAGGAAAATTTAATGAGTTTTCATGACGTTTGTAATCTAATGCTCTGAATCTTTTGCCTCTATTGTGTGTTAAAATCAGGGCCAATATTTGGATAAATCATATTAGTATTCGACTGTATCGTAATTCTATGAAGAAACAGTATTAGAAATACATGCAAGTATTCTAGGAATGCAGCTGATGCAGTGAACGTTTTGTTTGGAAGTTTTAAATTTACAGAATTATACTGTATTGACTCGAATATGAAACTATTATTAAATGTGTTATTTTTTAACTCTTGCTTCCACTTATTATCGAAAATATATGAACTATTCATATACACATATAGCTTGCAAACTACTTGCATTTCTGCAATGAACAATGAAAGCAAATTTTCCCATGTTAATATCCAACAATCCGCGTATTCTAATAGTAATGAGAATGATACCAAGAAACGTTTGGAACTGCGACAGTAGTCATTGTTCTGTTACAACACGACTTTCATCTTTAGTGTATTTCGTTATAAGATAGTATTTTGAAAATTATATGTAACTGTCCATTTAAATAATAAAAAAGAATTCTTTAGGAGCCTGTATCAACCTGTCTTTCTATGTATTCTTCCGTTGATTCCATATTTGTCATGATTTTTGTATGACGGTGCAAAATGACACGTTATCTTGTAAAAAGTTTATATATTATTTATTTTAGTGAAGAAATAATTCTGATTTACAATTTGGTACATACAGATTGTAAGCTTTGTCAATAACATGCTCAAAGAATACATAAAGGTAACTGAAAGAAGTTTCAAAATTGCCATTGCATCAAGTACAATTTTTATTACATAATTCATTTGCAGTAATCACCAGGTCAAAAATGGAAAAACTGAATGCCAAGCAGACTGGGCAATTAAAATTCTCACCCAAAATTTTTAATCAAATACGAGAAAAAATGTTTCTTACAAACCTTCACGTCAGTGTAAATTCTGGACAAATAAAATATTTTGGTATTATTAAGACCTTATGTTTATCAAGATAGTGGATATATAGTATTATCTTACATATTTTGGGGCTTTAGAAATATACCTCAAGGCATGCATTATATTTAAAAGAGAAGAATACAATTGTAGTATTTATATTACAAGACTTAAATGTATATATTAATTTCGTACATGTCTATTTTTTTTAAAAACTTCAATATAGTCAGGACTAGTCACTGGACTCTAAAGTAAGATCTCATGGACTTTTTGCTAACATTTTGTATTTTTTAAAAAATAAAAATAATACATGTATTACTTAAAATAGAAAAAGAGCAAGTCGACCTTAACAATATTAAATACTTGTAGGCCACTACTACAGATTACTTCTTCATATATATGAAATGATTTTAGCTAATTTATATTTTGATTGCCACAGGAATTTAAAATTGTACCACAAGCATTTATTTACGTCACTCTATGCATGTTGTTACATACGGTTGCTTGAACTCCTAAAAGAAAAGCCTTACACCATTTGGTACAGTGACTGACGAAGGCAAAATAAATAATACTAAGAATAATGACTTTATTTAAAGAGGGACAATTAGTTTACGAACTATTCTACCTTGTGGCCCTCATACAAAGGAATTTACCTATTTGAACTGCATCTCTGAAGCCACTATATATTGGGTTAGGAAGAAGGAAATACATTTGGCATTTCTAATGACAACTGGAATACTATTCCAGAACAAAGTTCCAGAGTATTGGCAACTTTTTAAATAATTCCGTATTTGGTTTGGGAATTTTATACTGTTTTGTAGACATGGATCGTAGGAGTATTACCAGGTAGCCTATACTGGATTAGTGATTGTAAATATTCAGGAGCACTATTATTAAATATCCTGTACATTAATTTGGCTTTTCTCAACCGAATTCGATCTTTAATAGGTAATATTTTTAACTTACCAGCTAAATTTTCATTGATTTCTTTTTGGATTGATATTAGCCTGAAAACTATTATTTCAAGATGTGCTAGGTTTGCGATATTTTTATCATTTCAATTACCCGACACTGCATTATAGTAGTCTAAATAGGGTTGTATGTAACTGTTATAAAATAGTTTTCTGCACCTTTCAGGGAGAAAATGTCTTATCCTATTGAGAAGCCATAAACTTGAATTAACTTTTCTACTGATATGTTTGAGATGTGCAGTCCATGATAGGCTATTATCTACGAAAACACCAAGTAGTCTATCATGACAGACCATTTGCAAATTATCATCGTTCCATGTCAGACACAGTTACTACCAAGAATTGTTCTTCTTTGCCGTGTTGAGATAAGTAATATTTTAGTTTTACCAGTATTTACCACCATGCCATTAATTGTGCACCAGTTGTCCAGTTTGCTTAGGGCACACTATAAAGAAATTTCTAGTTCATGCTTGGTGTTTTGGATGTCTGACAATGTTGTGTCGTCTGTATAGAGATCTGTAGATGAAACTGAGCAGCTTATTAAAACGTGGTAGCGCATAACAAATAATATTAACAGTAATAGACCTAAAATTGAACCTTGTGGTACTCCATATCTAATTGTTCAGGTTCAGACAAAACATTATTTATATAAACATGTTGTGTTCTCTCACTTAAGTATGATGTGAACCATCTAATTGTTTTTTCATCACATTGGTAAATTTCATGATCCACCATGTCAAAATCTTTTCTGAAATCTACAAATACACATCTTATTATTCAGCCTAAATCCAGTGCTTGTTGCCATTACCACTCAGAGAGATCAATGCAGTCTCACATGAATGTTTCTGTCTAAAGCTTGATTGATTAGGGTTTAATAGAAAGTGTTTCGTTAAATATGATATGAACGACTCATGGACATGTTTTTCAATCAATTGTAACACGTTTGGTAGTATTGAAATTGGCTGGTAGTTATCAGCATCATTCTTAGAACCAGATTTGTACATAGGCCTTAATTTTGCAGTTTTCCATATTTTGGGGACAGATGAGGTTGCAATAATTAAATTGATTATGACTGTTATGATATCTGAAATAGCTGAGGCAGAAGTTTTAACGAGTTTTGGACCAATCTGATAAAGTCCTGTAGCTTTTCTTGATATGAAGTTTACTGAGACATTTTTAAAAAAAAAGTATATTTGATACTTGAGGGACAGATAAACATACTTCCTTAGAAAATTTGCTGCTGCAGAACTTTCTCAGTTCATTAAAGTTGTTTTCTATCGCTAGTTCTTTTAACTTATGGGTAATGTTGATGAAAAATTCACTGAAAACATTTGCAATGTCAGTGTCATTAGTGACTTTGGTGTCATTTACCAGAAGTGAGTGAATTTTATTTGTCTGATCTTTGTGTTTTACCTCAATCGGTTCACTGAAGACTTTCCAAATATAATTCATCTTGCTCGTTTTGCTTTCAAGCAGTGATTGTTATATTTTTTAAGCCTTTTTAGTTATACTTGTTTTTTTATTTCTCCATACTTTATATTGTACATCGTTTCCTATATCGTTCAATTGGTCTCATGTCTTCATATTACCTAGGATTTCAGTAGTAAATCAATTAGATTGGATTTCATACTTTACTCGTTGTACTTTCAGTGGTGCATGCTTAGAGACTATATCCAGTGACGAACCTTCTGGAAAGAGGATATATTTTTAGAACTGAAAGTAACGGAAATTCCCTAGGAGTTGATGCTATTATTAGACATCAAGATCAAACGTGATCAAGGATCCCCTAATTCATTTATGCTGAATTGTTTACAAGAGAGATATCGGTTGAACCAATGATTGAAGTCCAAATGTATTAGAGAACAATAAAACGGAACCTAATATTATTTGCCTATGACGTTGGCAAATAACGACATTTCTCATTCGTTCGCGTTGTACCTCGCATGCCATTGTCGACATTATTGATAAGTCATTTTCAGAAAATAACAAAAGATTGTAATTTCGTTTTACTTAAAAGGGGCAGACCTCAAGACACATCTTTGTGAAAAACCACTCACGTGAAGGATGTGTGCATATACACAAATGGCAAAATTTTATTAAGTATTTCCCTTTGAATTTAAATGATGTTGTAAGACGGTTTGTCACGTTTTCTTTAAGTTGCAAAAAGGAGGTTGAGATACAATGTATTCATTCACAGCATAATTTTTGACACAAGGGGAAAGTGATTTTCTAGGTTTGACAATGGATTATGTGATATTAAAGATATCGTTGTTGTCATATATTTACACATACATACCTGCAAGTATAAAAATATTCATCAAATGCATGATTGCTAACATACAGTTGTATCATAGGATTGGAATCTGTATATACACTTACCATCCAAATTATCGGCTAACTCATAACTTTAACAGCAAGAAATAAATATGAATAAAAGCGATGTCTTTCTAAGAGGATCTAACTTAAACATTCTTTAGAATAAATCACTTCTGTTATGCACACAAAATACAACCGAAGACTATGACCCAATATGGTGGGAAATATTCTTTCATTGTTAATATTTAGGCGTAAATACGCCATACCAGAAATACATAAAATATTATTTAAAATCCCTCTGTATAATTACTTTTTGATTCGAAATTAAAATAACAAGAAAATTCAATTATTCCAAATAACACAACAATTCGAAAGCATGTACTAGACTGAACGTATTATTTCAAATTTCGAAAGTTATCGACCTTGGTAAACTCTGATTGCATTGAGTACCAATATTTAGGCAAAATTATGAACGTTTTATCTAAAAATCGATAGACGGTCAAAATCTGTAGCTAAATAAGTGGAATAGCATTTCAGACGAATTTTCCATAATAAATGCAGAGGCGTTGCTATCATTATGTATTTTAACATTTCTACTCTTTAACATGTTTCGTGTATGAAGACATTACAAAGGAAAATTTAATGAGTTTTCATGACGTTTGTAATCTAATGCTCTGAATCTTTTGCCTCTATTGTGTGTTAAAATCAGGGCCAATATTTGGACAAATCATATTAGTAGTCGACTGTATCGTAATTCTATGAAGAAACAGTATTAGAAATACATGCAAGTATTCTAGGAATGCAGCTGATGCAGTGAACGTTTTGTTTGGAAGTTTTAAATTTACAGAATTATACTATATTGACTCGAATATGAAACTATTATTAAATGTGTTATTTTTTAACTCTTGCTTCCACTTATTATCGAAAATATATGAACTATTTATATACACATATAGCTTGCAAACTACTTGCATTTCTGCAATGAACAATGAAAGCAAATTTTCCCATGTTAATATCCAACAATCCGCGTATTCTAATAGTAATGAGAATGATACCAAGAAACGTTTGGAACTGCGACAGTAGTCATTGTTCTGTTACAACACGACTTTCATCTTTAGTGTATTTCGTTATAAGATAATATTTTGAAAATTATATGTAACTGTCCATTTAAATAATAAAAAAGAATTTTTTAGGAGCCTGTATCAACCTCTCTTTCTATGTATTCTTCCGTTGATTCCATATTTGTCATGATTTTTGTATGACGGTGCAAAATGACACGTTATCTTGTAAAAAGTTTATATATTATTTATTTTAGTGAAGAAATAATTCTGATTTACAATTTGGTACATACAGATTGTAAGCTTTGTCAATAACATGCTCAAAGAATACATAAAGGTAACTGAAAGAAGTTTCAAAATTGCCATTGCATCAAGTACAATTTTTATTACATAATTCATTTGCAGTAATCACCAGGTCAAAAATGGAAAAACTGAATGCCAAGCAGACTGGGCAATTAAAATTCTCACCCAAACTTTTTAATCAAATACGAGAAAAAATGTTTCTTGCAAACCTTCACGTCAGTGTAAATTCTGGACAAATAAAATATTTTGGTATTATTAAGACCTTATGTTTATCAAGATAGTGGATATATAGTATTATCTTACATATTTTGGGGCTTTAGAAATATACCTCAAGGCATGCATTATATTTAAAAGAGAAGAATACAAATGTAGTATTTATATTACAAGACTTAAATGTATATATTAATTTCGTACATGTCTATTTTTTTAAAAACTTCAATATAGTCAGGACTAGTCACTGGACTCTAAAGTAAGATCTCATGGACTTTTTGCTAACATTTTGTATTTTTTAAAAAATAAAAATAATACATGTATTACTTAAAATAGAAAAAGAGCAAGTCGACCTTAACAATATTAAATACTTGTAGGCCACTACTACATATTACTTCTTCATATATATGAAATGATTTTAGCTAATTTATATTTTGATTGCCACAGGAATTTAAAATTGTACCACAATCATTTATTTACGTCACTCTATGCATGTTGTTACATACGGTTGCTTGAACTCCTAAAGGAAAAGCCTTACACCATTTGGTACAGTGACTGACGAAGGCAAAATAAATAATACTAAGAATAATGACTTTATTTAAAGAGGGACAATTAGTTTACAAACTATTCTACCTTGTGGCCCTCATACAAAGGAATTTACCTATTTGAACTGCATCTCTGAAGCCACTATATATTGGGTTAGGAAGAAGGAAATACATTTGGCATTTCTAATGACAACTGGAATACTATTCCAGAACAAAGTTCCAGAGTATTGGCAACTTTTTTAAATAATTCCGTATTTGGTTTGGGAATTTTATACTGTTTTGTAGACATGGATCGTAGGAGTATTACCAGGTAGCCTATACTGGAATAGTGATTGTAAATATTCAGGAGCACTATTATTAAATATCCTGTACATTAATTTGGCTTTTCTCAACCGAATTCGATCTTTAATAGGTAATATTTTTAACTTACCAGCTAAATTTTCATTGATTTCTTTTTGGATTGATATTAGCCTGAAAACTATTATTTCAAGATGTGCTAGGTTTGCGATATTTTTATCATTTCAATTACCCGACACTGCATTATAGTAGTCTAAATAGGGTTGTATGTAACTGTTATAAAATAGTTTTCTGCACCTTTCAGGGAGAAAATATCTTATCCTATTGAGAAGCCATAAACTTGAATTAACTTTTCTACTGATATGTTTGAGATGTGCAGTCCATGATAGGCTATTATCTACGAAAACACCAAGTAGTCTATCATGACAGACCATTTGCAAATTATCATCTATCCATGTCAGACACAGTTACTACCAAGAATTGTTCTTTTTTGCCGTGTTGAGATAAGTAATATTTTAGTTTTACCAGTATTTACCACCATGCCATTGATTGTGCACCAGTTGTCCAGTTTGCTTGGGGCACACTATAAAGAAATTTCTAGTTCATGCTTGGTGTTTTGGATGTCTGACAATGTTGTGTCGTCTGTATAGAGATCTGTAGATGAAACTGAGCAGCTTATTAAAACGTGGTAGCGCATAACAAATAATATTAACAGTAATAGACCTAAAATTGAACCTTGTGGTACTCCATATCTAATTGTTCAGGTTCAGACAAAACATTATTTATATAAACATGTTGTGTTCTCTCACTTAAGTATGATGTGAACCATCTAATTGTTTTTTCATCACATTGGTAAATTTTCAGTTTTTTCAAAAGGATTTCATGATCCACCATGTCAAAATCTTTTCTGAAATCTACAAATACACATCTTATTATTCAGCCTAGATCCAGTGCTTGTTGCCATTACCACTCAGAGAGATCAATGCAGTCTCACATGAATGTTTCTGTCTAAAGCTTGATTGATTAGGGTTTAATAGAAAGTGTTTCGTTAAATATGATATGAACGACTCATGGACATGTTTTTCAATCAATTGTAACACGTTTTGTAGTATTGAAATTGGCTGGTAGTTATCAGCATCATTCTTAGAACCAGATTTGTACATAGGCCTTAATTTTGCAGTTTTCCATATTTTGGGGACAGATGAGGTTGCAATAATTAAATTGATTATGACTGTTATGATATCTGAAATAGCTGAGGCAGAAGTTTTAACGAGTTTTGGACCAATCTGATAAAGTCCTGTAGCTTTTCTTGATATGAAGTTTACTGAGACATTTTTAAAAAAAAGTATATTTGATACTTGAGGGACAGATAAACATACTTCCTTAGAAAATTTGCTGCTGCAGAACTTTCTCAGTTCATTAAAGTTGTTTTCTATCGCTAGTTCTTTTAACTTATGGGTAATGTTGATGAAAAATTCACTGAAAACATTTGCAATGTCAGTGTCATTAGTGACTTTGGTGTCATTTACCAGAAGTGAGTGAATTTTATTTGTCTGATCTTTGTGTTTTACCTCAATCGGTTCACTGAAGACTTACCAAATATAATTCATCTTGCTCGTTTTGCTTTCAAGCAGTGATTGTTATATTTTTTAAGCCTTTTTAGTTATACTTGTTTTTTTATTTCTCCATACTTTATATTGTACATCGTTTCCTATATCGTTCAATTGGTCTCATGTCTTCATATTACCTAGGATTTCAGTAGTAAATCAATTAGATTGGATTTCATACTTTACTCGTTGTACTTTCAGTGGTGCATGCTTAGAGACTATATCCAGTGACGAACCTTCTGGAAAGAGGATATATTTTTAGAACTGAAAGTAACGGAAATTCCCTAGGAGTTGATGCTATTATTAGACATCAAGATCAAACGTGATCAAGGATCCCCTAATTCATTTATGCTGAATTGTTTACAAGAGAGATATCGGTTGAACCAATGATTGAAGTCCAAATGTATTAGAGAACAATAAAACGGAACCTAATATTATTTGCCTATGACGTTGGCAAATAACGACATTTCTCATTCGTTCGCGTTGTACCTCGCATGCCATTGTCGACATTATTGATAAGTCATTTTCAGAAAATAACAAAAGATTGTAATTTCGTTTTACTTAAAAGGGGCAGACCTCAAGACACATCTTTGTGAAAAACCACTCACGTGAAGGATGTGTGCATATACACAAATGGCAAAATTTTATTAAGTATTTCCCTTTGAATTTAAATGATGTTGTAAGACGGTTTGTCACGTTTTCTTTAAGTTGCAAAAAGGAGGTTGAGATACAATGTATTCATTCACAGCATAATTTTTGACACAAGGGGAAAGAGATTTTCTAGGTTTGACAATGGATTATGTGATATTAAAGATATCGTTGTTGTCATATATTTACACATACATACCTGCAAGTATAAAAATATTCATCAAATGCATGATTGCTAACATACAGTTGTATCATAGGATTGGAATCAAAGTTTCATAGATATTAAGTCTGCCCTATCAGATGTTTAATAATAATATATTATCCTTAAGTTGAGTTTGCAGACGAGCTTATATATATATATATATATATATATATATATATATATATATATATATATATATATATATATATATATATAAAACAAGCTTTTAGTATTGTAAAAGCATTCAAGTGTTCAAGTGAGAAAGGTTGTGTTTGTTAAATATAAATCTAAGTCATTAGCTTGGTACTACACTTTCAAACACAAGATCCAGTTCAGGCTAATTGTAATAGCATTGCAACATAGACTGTTTAAAAGAGCAAAGGAAATTGCAGTGCTAGATCATACGAGATCAAAGTCGCACTGACTGTGTGATAAAAGCGTGCATTTGAATCAAGATAATTTTCTTTTAGAAGCATGTATAAGATAGGTGAACTAGTAGGTCTACGATCCTGTTTTGAAAATTTAGATTACAATGTTTCAAGCAATTTAAACGAGATGCAATGCAGATTGTTCAATATTTATTATTACAACAAATAATTAGCGTCAATCTGAGGTCTTGCTATCGCTAGGCTTTTCCTGTATACATTGACTGGTAACGAACATATATTTGTTCTAAATTGCTTTGTGCAGGTTTAGATTATTAGTTCTGATTTTCGAGATTCCATTATATGGAAATTTATCAAATGTCACGCAATATTGCATAAGAATATATTATGTCAAAATTTCCAGGTATGGCTCATTTGGAAGTTCATCGATCTAAAGTGACATATTTGCCTGATCTAAATACGCTTTTAGATACATTCATAATACATTTTGTATATTTTAAATTTATTATAGATGAAGAAAAGTATAAAGAATCCCAGAGTGTATCTGACAACGGATAGGTAAGAAGGAATTTGCAAGTTACCAAATATACATTTTCCTGGTTTCTGAGTAACTAATCGAATCGAGATTCTTACCTCTGTCTTTTTAATGCCTGTTACATATACAAAAACTAAAGGTAGCAAAATAAAACTTATGTACTAAACATCTATCGTTTTAGTGCAGAATCATAACGAAATTATATTAGACGAATGGTTTGCTTCCTGGCTCAGATGAAAAGTCATCAGTATGTTAAAAATATTCCGGTGCCTTTAAAGCGTCTATGTCAAACTTAACCATTGCCTGAGTGTTGTACAACGTGTAAACAAGACCAAATCACCTCTGTATATATCAATTAAAATAGTTTCATAGACATCATAATCACAACAGTGTTCCATGCACACTTGATACAAAAGTAGTCGAATATCTATATATATATCGTACATACAGTCACAATACATGCAATATATTGTAACTGTCTTATAGATTACACATGTCCCCTCATAGGAAAGTTTGAAATTCTTTACGTTCTGTTTTGTTTTGTGCATTCATATGTGAAAAAATCTTACTTGGAGTTTTTAAAACGCATTTAGAGGTTGAATGAAATCATCTTTATTAATGTATAAAACATTTAAACACAACATAATTTATTTACAAATTTGCATTTAAATTAAAACTAAAAAGCTTCTTTCCAAACTTCTGCGGGTTTTTCCGATAAGATACTTATCTAAAATGTTATACAAAAAAATTAAACAGCTCATATTACTAACTCTCGCTGAGTTGTTTCGAAACGAGTTTCACATTTATAAGCATAATGTTCAAATTATATAAAGGCCATCTTGTTAACAAATACTATTTACGTCAGAGGAGAAATCTTGTTCACATTATATGTATATTTCATATAATATAACTTTTATTTATTGTTCACACTCTGTTATACAGACTTGCGTTGTTGTAACCTTGCATGTTTCCTATTGATGTCAGTTATCACAGGTAGCAACAGGAAGGAAAAATCACAAATAGGTGGCAGTAACTTGATTTGGGCAAAAGCTTACTATACAACCTGTTTACTTATTATCCTGTGTGAGAGGTACTTGATGCGATATATATATATATATATATATATATATATATATATATATATATATATATATATATATATATATATATATATATATATCTGTGTGTGTGTGTGTGTGTGTGTGTGTGATCTCAAATGAACACTGCTTTAAGATGAACTTTATTAATAATTTCTGGCTTTAACATTCGATCCTATCCGAGTAAAAACTAGAAATTGTTCAGCTCGTAAAATATGCACTTATTTGAGATTATGTTCATTACAGCCGATTCCTGTTGTAGGCATAACGAAATTTTCATAATACAAAATACATGAGCGTCACATTGGAGGTAGAGCAATTGGAAACCTCACTGGAAAATCTTAGCCGAGGCCGAGGCCCAGACTCTAACTCACGCGGACAGAAGATATATGTCAATGATCTATAAAGACAGGACCCTAAGACTACTCGGGGAACTTGGTCCACTATCACAGTTGTTAATTTAAGAGATTAATGCCTGGAGTGAGGAACAAATAATTTTCAAAAATATACTACTGCTGCCTAAACTGTTCCACATGCAGACTATTATCTCGGTTCTCCCTTAATATTCCTGGAGTTTTTCTTATGATTCATCCCCCAGGATAGAATCAATGTAATGCGATTTGTCTGCATCACAACCCAGGTAGTACACACTTGTTTTTCACAACGTTGCTACAAGGTTGTAATTTCTTTACGAGGAGAAATAACATTCAAGCAATATTGATAAAACATTAGATATGAATATGATTTTGATAGTCCTCTGATTTAAAAGTTAAATAAACTTACAAATGGCACGTTTGTGCATTGATAATAACACCATGTACAAGAAAGTCACTTGTACAAAGAGAATACACAATGTTTTCACAACGTTGTAGCGAGGTTGTGTTTACTTTTACGGCAGTAGTTCAAAACCTGATCACCAGATGAATCCGAGGACAGACTGACTAAATAGCATTTCCTTCATATTTACAGCTTTAAACATGGAGAGGTCCTCGAAATATTTTCAAGTTAAGAAATGGGTCCTCGTGAGGAAACATTCACTGTGTCGTCGTTATTTTTTCATCTTACTTTCAAAAGAACTGAATGAAGGTTGCAATTTTTCGGTACAAAATTTCTTTGTTAGCTTTTATGATTACGGTCATGAACATTTGAACATAGCATTGTCAGTTTCTGCGAGCCGTAGCTTGTAGATCTTTCTTTACCGGCAGAACAACATGATTCGATGAGTTATCTGCTATTTTAGTACTTGGGACTAACAAAATTTGAGTACAAACAACTACAATTTACATCCATCTCGTTTAATTGGGTAAGTGATTCAACTTGGAATTTTATTGACGTGAATTATCTGGACAAATAAAACCTGTTTCTGCACAACTTAGTTTCATATTACACTTGCTTGAATTGACAAGGTGTGTGCAAAAGTTAACATGCAACACTACATAAGATATTAACAGAAGCACAAGTACAGTGACGAAAGTTTCCTTACATTAGTTAACTTGACCTCTACATATGCACGCTGTGCTGGGATGATACGACCTTGCTCAAGCATTACAATTATTGGTCAATTTGCCGGAGGCCGACATTGCTGTGGAAGATACCGGTTCTGATTTTCAATCTTAATAAAATCCGGAAAAATCATTAAACAAAGTGATGGTAAAATATATGTTGAATTGTTTTCATTCCTTATAACCACGTTTCTGTTCTTAATTAGGTAACCTTAATATTTAATCTTTTTAGGTTCTTATTCAGTTTACCTTCGCAGTTAAATAAAAATTCTATACAGTGCTGAGTACGTTTTTATATGTGCACCTTTGAACTTATTTGCGGGAGGTATCACGCATCACAGCCTTCCAAGAACGACAATTTGCACAATATTTGTGTTATCTGGACACTCGTATGCCTTGGCATCGTGTCGCTACTCCTTCTAATATGGTCAAAAGAGTGGTGATGTTTAGTTCGTCCCAAAATATAATGGTACAGACCTGCCATGCAATGTGGTAAAATGTCAGCACTCCCTCAAAACCTGCTGTCTTTAGATGGATAGTAATGTTTGCATTTTTGTAACGTTTGATAGGACTTTCTTGCCAGCAGCGGGGTATATGAATTTCAGAAACTAAAGGCAACTTTCATTCTTCAATTGTCAGTATAGGTTTGTAAAGTTGACAGATTATTGTAGGAATCTCACTTTATGACGTTAAATAACAACGTTGTAGCGGAATTCCATCCATTTCACAAAATCACGTTGCTGCAATGTTAAATGACAACTTTGAACTGTTAGCTGGGTACATGCAAATGTGACGCATGTCCATAGGCAGCTTCCTGATAAGCAGACTGTTATGCTTCGAAACATAATTGCAGAGTAGCCATTTGATCAGAACTCCTCAATTGCTGGGCTTTAGGAGACCCAGGCCTCGAGCTAACATGTCCCTTGTAGTAACGAATCTAAACACGGTGATATCTATGAACAATTTACATTACCATAATGGCACACCACAGAGAGAGAGAGAGAACAATTGTAACTTGCAGTTTTGGTTCGCAACTGTATTCCTGGTAAGTGAGAAATTCTAACTCTCGAACATATTTCATGTAGATAATGAACATTCTTTTTAACTAAATACACTTTGAAATAATATGTTTTCTCCTGTTTGATCCAGGGATATTCACCCTGTGTTTGGTATTCAATTTGTATTGTGCAGTAATTATTCTATGTAACTAGACCCTTTTCATCAAAATGACTACATTTGGATTATCTGGTCAAAGTTTCAAGTGGAACTTTACTGCCATGATGGCACGAGTGACTAATGAAATAGAGGTAGTACAAAATGAGAGTGGAAGAAGGAAGCTGTTCAAGGGTTTACAAAATGTTTGGCGTATGCATGATATCTGTACTATCTCGGAAAGCTGTGAAATATATTATCAACAATGTCTTTAAATATTTTTTTACAAGATAGTGTGTGACAAAAAGGCATGATTGATGAATGCAATGCAATATCGAGGATAAATGGTTGGGGGAACGGTGCTTTCTAAAATAGTGTTGCAACCTGTTCCGTAAATGCCCAATAATCGTCATAAGCAACATAATAATTAAATTCCTTACTTATGTCTAATAATTCCATTGCAAACAGTATCGGATTCCGCAACAATTTATATCTTTTCTTCAACCCATGCTCTGATTGTTTTAAGACTGAGCAAGAAAGTTTAAATGTCTATCTCCGAGTACCAGTATATACATGGAGGGTGAATGTACCAATGCTAAAGGCTACAGTATATGTATTGCAAGCTGCGGTCAGGATGTGTTTTCTTTAAACAAAAGTGGCTGTTTAAACTGTGGAAATCGTATCATCATGGTTCATGGATTAAGTGTTTCTAGTCAATTCATGATAAACTATATGTGACAAACGAGAAATAAGTCGGCTATATTCTATCAATACATGAGACTAAACAAAAAAAAGAAAGTCGATGACACCGAAAAGTCTACATTAAACACAAACAGAAATGTGGGTAATATTTGTAAAGGAGTTTGCAAATTTCGATAACGTGTACAGAAGATGAATGAACAAATAAATATTATACACAGTTGAACAAACTTGCATGTATTTTCTCGAGCAGAAGTTGCTATAGAATACTACAACATGGTACGATTTCACATCAGTCTAGAATTATTGTTTTAAAAATCTTTTAAAGAGTTTATAATAGATTCTAAGAGTAGAAAATTGAAATTTATTGAACAGAATAAATACTCAATTAATACAGGCAATATGTTATACATGTTGATTCACTTAGTGTTATTTTTTATATGTAAATTTTTAAAATCGTTGCATCATAATTTCTTTATTATCAGTCTTCTGTAACAGCAAGAGTGTAGATGTTAATAATGTCAGCTAATCACTTTAATGGTTAGGGATACAATATTATTATGCCCAGTACTATCAAACTCTAGCAGGAGATTATGGGCCGATCCTCATTCGATACAGATTGATTATTCCTGGTGAAAAAATGCAAAACCTCATACTTTCAACAAAATTTGAAACATTTCGAAAAATCTAAACAATGTCAGCATAATTTTATTTTATGTCTGACAGTATTAGATGACTGAATTTTGTATTATCATTTCGTGCTAGCTCAGTAAATTCTGATATTTTTAGAAGTGTTTTGATGGCTAGATCATGGTTTTATTCTGTGTTTTGTTTCATTATAAGAAAATCGATATTTTATTAGCAGAATAAGTGTGGATTAGAAGATACAAAATTATGTAAATTGACTCCTTGATACAATGTCGTGAGGTTATTTGTATTAGAGTTCATTTGTTTTGTTTTTCTTTTATGTATAATATTTAGCAATAAATCGTTTAAATCATATTAGGTTGGAATATGTCATTTACACAAAAATGCATATTGCATTATTTCACATAGTGTGTTGGTCACTAGAGAGCTTTTCCATTGTGTACAAATTGGGTCGATAAATATATTTCTCATCGAAGTATATCAACATATCACTGTGCTATTCATTAATTCGTCTCTTAATTTTGATATAATGATACACCACGAATCCATCTATTGTACATTGTTTTACTCCGCTCAAAAGTAAAATTGATAACTCCTCTCGTCTTAATTACACGCTAATTTTATCATCGTCGTTACCGTTACCATTGTTATCATCATTATCATAGATATTGTCACCATTGGTAGTAGTAGCAAACACTGTTAGGTGATGTCGAAAATATGATGATCTTTAAAGCAATATTCAAGTAACTACAAGTAAAGTAAAACCAATTCTTACATTTTGCTGTTCTGTTTAATGCATCATTGTGATCATACTATATATTCGTATTCATTATTTCAAGAGATTTTCAAAAAGAGACAAAAGGGAGACATTGTGTGCTTCAAAATTGAAACCAAAATATATAGATTGTATGGAATGATAATTGGTATAAATGTTTAATGCTACTATTCGGTGATTGAGAGCTGATATCATAACACACAGATAAGGTATCGATTTTTGAAAATCGAAATATCTGTAAATCAATTTATACAAATAACTCTTGCAAAATCTGTAGAGGTTATCTAGCACATAATTCTAAATCGGGTATATGTCTGATTTTTATCAAAGTCATATTTATTTGCATCTTCAAATGAGAAAAAAATGAATAAGCTTTTGGCTTCCGTTCAAATCCCCAATTTATCAATTTGTACTTACTATAAATAATATTCATGCAATTTAAAAAATAAATATCTTCATCTGTATGTGGCATTATGGCATTAGATTCTTAGCGTCGTGCAGCTGAAATGGCATTTGATACAATTGTAAAGCAAAATGAATTCCAATTTTGTTTTCTAAATAATATACTTAAACAATAATAGAACTTTGTTTTGATGATTGCCGGTATGATGTTTAATGTGGTAAACGCCATCTGTTAAATATAATGATATTAGCGTTATTTAAATTGAACAGTGATTTGTGTATACTCAAGATGTAACTCACATCTAGGATGTGCAGTATGATCCTTCAGTTATCTGAAGTGTACAAGAGGAGTCTTTAGTCTACTGGGAGCTACATTGTCAAGACAAAACTGAAAGTTTTAGAATTATCATAAGTGTACAAGAAGAGTATTTACGTTCAGCGAGTGCAGTCTTGTTAAGACTTAACTGACATTTTTAGAAATATCTTAAGTATACAAGAAGAGTCTTTACGTCCAGTGCGTATTGCAAAATTCAACTCAAATCTGACATATACAGTCGTTACTTTACAAAAGCACACAATTTGCCTGTATAAGTTTTTGAAAATTCCCAGGAAAATAGCGAACACAGTCTAATGCATAGCGTGTAATAAATGTTACAAACAAGCATTTCGACTTGTCCGATGCTGACTGGATTCAGCTGAATAGGATAAGCATTAATAAACAAATCTCAACCAGAAGGCGCTGATATTCAACATTTCGAAATCATTACAACCATATACTAACGGCACATTATACAAACTCACGATGTTTAATAGTTCCATGTGTACTTCCTTTTATGGTATTAATAAATATGTATAACATTTGCCACGAGTCTCAATGACCTGGACATTTGGTCAAGGTATGATGTCTCAAACTACACATACTGTACATACATCATTATTTTCTTATGATACTTACCATGATTGCAACCGCTAACCTTCAAATCAAGAATCTATACTTTTGTTTTTAGTATCCAAAGTCCAAGCCATCCAAAATGACTCTCAATTCTAAATAACTATATCTATAGTACACTTTATAAATATAAGCCATCATACCAAAGTAACATTACTAGAAATAAGTCCCACCCGAGAAAGGTAAGAGTAAATTTGGACTCTGTATTCTTCACGCAAATGTTGGTCAAAATATTGCAGCCGAAATCTTCAAAGTTCATCTTGGCTTCACGTCCTAATAAACATGTCACTAAATTATACACCAGATAAACGCAGCCACAAAAACGAATGTTAGAAACCTTGCTCGGTATTCTTTTGCAATGGTTTTGTATATACATGTTTGGAATATCATAAAAAAATATCATCCCTTCAAATGAACACTTGGTTACTACAAAATTTAAGAGTATACCATGAGGTAACGTTGATATCCCCACTTCTTACTAAATGTCATAAACTGTTTTAGAGCAGCGAAAACCATGATTTATATGCGTTTCGCAAGAACTTTCACACATTTCTGTAATGTTCGTGAAAGTTAAACGGAAACAAAGGTTCCTGTGCACTTTATTGCATTCTCTTGTTCATTCATTCATATAAATTTGTATATTGATCACGACCTTGTCCGTCTACTAACCGGAACCAATATCGTATCCCAGTCTTTGCAGTCAACAATGCCAAACTATATCGATCGTCCCATTATAGGTATATGAATCGATTTACCGATAAGTATGTAAAGTTGCGATATAACAAGCTACATATCAAAACAACTTCTTCATAAAAAAAGACATCTGATGTATTTTAATACTTTTCAAATCCATATGGTTTAATCAACATGTGTTTATTTAATACATATCATAAGCACACAAAATCCCAACTGCACGTGGTGTATGCACATACAATAGCATTGTACATCGCAATACTTACGTCCTAAAATTTAAGATATTGCATGTATTGCTAATGGTTGTCGCTGAATACAGCGATTTTGAATTTGAAAGAGAAACAAACCAAAATAGCTACGGCAGCAAAAATTACTTTCTGACTAGACTACTACAGTTCTCTAGCAATAAACACTATTTGCGCGTATACGAAATTCATCTTAGTGGTTCAGTTTGTTTCATCACTACCTCAATCGCATTATTAATTTTGATTACATTTTCTACCTGAATGTAACAGCTGTGAATCGCAAAATTGGAATAGCATTTTCACAACTCCTAAAATCTTTTGCTATATTGTAAATATCATCACAATGAATGTCAATACTGTTTTCGGTATCGACTCACAACAAAATCACTTTACCTATGTCATCTTACATGTTTGCTATATCTTTCATGTGGGTTCGTTTCTCCTTGTACCTGGTATAAAATTTTTGAAGGCGTTATCTTTTTAGTAAGATAGAATCTAAGTTATATGTATTGCTCCACAATGGTTTTAAGTGGCTTAATTACGATTCTAATTTTCATGTGTATGGCAATGTATTGGTTCCAAAGCATATGTTGCATCTCTTAGACCTGAACATTTGAAACTAAAAGGGCACACGCAATTCGCATTTCTAATATTACAATTAGGAAATGTGCCACGAGTCTTCTCTCTTAGAAAAGAGGATTGTTTGAGTAAATGCAAAATAAGAAACACATTGATTACTAATGCTTTTTTATAGGATTGAATAATGATGAATGTATATTTATCTCCATTGTTCGGAGTTTGTTTGGTATTAACCTGCCGATAAACTTATATTGCACCAAATCGACCTTTTTCCAGTGCCATGTTACGAAGAAAGTCTGAACCTGTATGTTTTGTTTTTATTTTTTTGTTTCAACAAGATTATACTTGCCCTCTTCAATTAATCTACATTTTCTCGCCTGTTACAACGACGTTATGATAAATATTTCCCGGTTTCAAATGAAGGATGTCTTTGTCTGTCTCTTTTATTTTGTAATTTTTTGACACTGTACTATGACTGTAGTTATAATACGAATTTCAAAATCTGACTGCAATATTAGGCTTGCGCTATTAGACTGCTTACATCATATATACACATCAAGGAAAACTACATCACCTTGTGGTCTTGCCAGATCTGCTTTGGTCATTGCATGTAGACACCAACTTTCATCATTGTTCGTTTGACAAATAATGAAAAGTAAAGTAAACCTCTCACCTGCAATGAAGACTTCCTAATATATGGTTCTGGAAAGCGAAGCGCCAATCAAGAAACCTTTTCATCGAAATTATATTTTCACCAGACATTGATAAAAACTCGGGTTGTGTAATCTGATGCATATTGTCTGACAATACCTATATATGCATGTTTCATGCTTGCAAATGCGTATGACTGACACATAGGAAATTAATAAAAAGACAAATTATCAAAATGATTGCATTTATTTAGTTATCAATATACATAATGTATGAGCACAGTAAATGTTTATTGAAAGCTGGAAATCAATGTTCTCATGAATGTTTGTATGTCAGCATTATGCAGACGTTCCTTTAGTTTTATTTTATTAATATAAAGTTCTATTGGAAATGAAATAGTGGTCAAATCCTTATATATAGAGTACTTTTAATATAGAAATGCATAGTCTAAAATTAAGCATGTTTCTCAAGATATGCTGTGATTGACTTCCGGACACGATAGTATCAAAGAGAGTGAAAACAAATAAAACAGGAGAGCTTTCCTTATGTAGACAATTAGTAGAACAAAGGAAAAATATTAACATATCTCGCAAATAACCAAGTTAAAATTTCACTAAATATATTACATAAATACGACTGCTTATTCATCTTTGAAACAGAAACCATGATAGAATCAGTCCAACAACGTAGGCACTGTAGAATATAAACTAAAATCTCGTTCCATGTGTTCGTGTATCCACTAATGTATTGCCGACAAATTGTATTATGAATAAGTAAAATCGAAACGTTCTCGTTTTCATGTATTAATATATGTGTTGTTTAATGGTTTATTTGTCTGTGCTAGTTCTTTGCTATAATGTAATATTTCTTTTAGATATTAAATACAGCTTGTTGATAATATTCCATGAATATCTTCTGAGACGATAGTTCCGTGCTAAAGCACCAATTATGCTCAGTAAGACAGCAATTTTTCCAAAAACATCCTCCAAAGAAACTCTTCTGTTATCATCTCTTAGATATTTCATTTTCTCGTCCTCTTGCTGGCTCTTAATGTCTCTGCCAAAAGAGAGAAAGTTGAAATTAGTTTATAAATTAATGCATTTCTGTGTGTAATTTAAGATATAAAAGCTCATACAAGAGCAAATTATCTTATGGCAATTGTTCTCAACGAACATTGTAAAATGTAGCTCTCTAGATAGATATATAGCTACAAATTTAACCATAAATAAAAAAGTATTTATTTTGCCAAAAACGAAATGTTCTTGTTCAACACTAACAACATAAGGAAATGCCCCTACCCAGACTGATCTGTAATCCCTTTCAGCTATATCCTAATCCAACATTAGATTCCTCTAGTAGGTTACACTGATTTTTGTTCAGAGTGGATTCTATTAATATGTCACCTGGAAGTTTGAGAACAATGGTGTCATAAAGAATTTTGGGTGTTTGGAGGCTAGTAAAGGTACTTTTCCAACTTAAGCAAGAACGAATCATATATATTTTTTGCGGATAGAAAGAATGAGTAGTGATCTATTGAGACCGTTTGAAAATCAAGTCACAAACATTTTTAGAAATACACTACATGCTGAGAGTGACATTACCACTCCAATAGCTAAGCTACTGAGAACTTGTAGAAATGCAATCCTGCAAGTTGCCCCTGGTCTATAATACGGTTCGTCCCAGAAACTGTTGAATGCGGTCACGACATTACGAGAAGAAAAAAAATAAGGTATTGAGGACTTGAATCATACGGCTAGAAAAAAGCATGATATATACACGCAAGAGTAGATTCTTTTGTCGGATTCTCATACAATACATTATTCGTAATGGATGAAGACCTCTGCGGTGGCCTAGTAATTAGAACATCCGCCTCGGACGCGAGAGGTTGCAGGTTCAAACCCTGGTCGAGTCATACTAAAGACGTATAAAAATTGTACTAGCAGCTGCCTCGCTTGGCTTGCAGCATTAAGAGGTTAGTGTTAGGACTGGTCGGCCTGGTGTCAGGATAAAGTGACAAGGTGGAACATCATGCTACATGTCATCGGCATTATGCCCCAGAGCAAAACATCACTAACAATTGCCACACTGCAGATATCGTAACGATATGACTGACAAATGTGCTTAAGGTACATTCAAAATTCAAATCATACACACATAATTGATGCTGCATTTGTACTGAAAGAAGCAATAAATAAATACGCATAGCAAGGGAAAGGATATAAAATACTCGTAGCTTCCATTCTTTTCGTTAAAATATTTCGGCAACTCGATTATAAATTGATAACATTAGATCTTTCGTTCTCTCTAGCTGAGCAATAAATCAAATTGTTTAATTGAGTCGTGTTTGTGCCTGATACAAATTTTAGCATTCACGATATAATCAAGTCCAAACCATATTCTTCAGCATATTATTGTGATATGAATTCTTAACAAATTTCAAACTGGCTTTTGCAGGAGGTCCATTAAGCAATGGTTTCGCAGGTTTTGCTTTCTGTGTAAAACATCTGCATAATTGATTCAACTTAGTAAACATTTTTAAAAATAAAACCTTATGATTTTAAAACAATATTTCCTTTAAGCATATTCTATTATTGAAATTGGTACTCTGCTTGCTATCGACTCTTGTGCTTTTGTGTATAAAACAGGGTACAGTGTGTACATTAAACAAAATTTCTTAACTTCATCAGTCCACATTGCAAAACAAACCTGCTCTTTGAGTGTGTACTCGTCTCCAGAAACAACTTTAAACTTCTGTTTTCACATGTACGTACGATTTTCAGTTTTGAATGTAATGATTTCATTATAATCGTAATACACTGGTTTATTAACAAATAGCAATTCAAAACACTGTACAAGTCAACACTGATATTAGCCCTTGCAAATGAGATTTTAACTTTAATTTACTCTTCCGAAACCGCTAACATTTTTTATGTTTAAATTGTGTAACGCCAAACCAAAAAACAATATGACATATTACTGTGTATGCAACTTGGACTGAGCACGAACGTGCCTACTAAACTGAACTAAAAGAAAGACAGCTTAACTCCAACAAACTAGTAACATATTCAAATTCCTAATACTGCTAATCTGTCCAAACATATCATATGACTAAAGCGTTGAATTGTTTAGCATGAAAAAATCAAGGTCATAGATACTGCCCAGAAAGGACAAGTTCAAGTAAACCCAAAATAAACCGAGCCTACAATGAGACAAATGCTGCAGACTTGCGTGCACTTAAACTACATACCGTGGGCAATTATAACTAAAGGAAAAACTCTTTGATAATATTTTGAGTGCCTATTGGAAAAGTTAAAACACCGGCAAGAAGAATAAGAGATCTAGCACCAATTGCCGTTTACACGCTTATAACTAACGTTGGTGCTTTAAAACCACCAACCCCACAAAAAAGAACCACTCGTCTGTTTTTACATTATATTGTCACTGTCAAAACAGAGTGATATGAAAAAAATTGTTTGTAAAATCTAACATATGACCATAACTGTCCGTATGTTTTAATGCACAGTATAACAAATTTCTCGACATCGTCCAAGGCACTGGATTTCCACTTGCACAAAATAGCATACATGACTATAAATTAACGTTCACCGGAAGATTAAAACGACAATTTTGTCACCACAAAATGGGAAATGGGTTTTGTTTTGATATACGCGTGAAACGCATGCGTCAAAGATGGAATATAACTGAATGACGGATGATTTGTCAATAAAATACGTGCATAGCGTTTTCAGATTCTGGTTTGTTTGCTTGTTTGCTGCTGGTTGTTAACTCTTCCATATCAATGCTGCCACCAGGTTTGGAGAAGAGATAGAAAAAATGACTATTTTAATTGCTATACTTAATTAATTGTTGCTACCTACCAACATTATACTGCACAAAAGACCTTTGAAACAAGTCCTTAAGGAATAAAACAAAGTGAGGTAATGGAGGAAAGGTACAAACAACAAATTTAAAAGCATGATTTTATGAAAAGTGCGTAGCAGCAGATCGAAAACACAACGAAGTTACATCACCTGAATATATTCGAACAACAATATGAAGCGAAATAACTTGATGTAAATAAACATTTCACACGAGTTCATCAACAAACTCTAACAAATAGAACTCAGATTTGTATGTGAGCTAAATACACGACCGTCCATCAAAATTACATCAAATGCATATGTCCGTTTACCGTCGAGCATGTGACAGTCCGAAAAAGGTGTAACAGGATGAAGCCCGAATTTGATTAGATCTACCGGAGACTCTTAACACATTTTCGTTTATTTAAAATGGGATTCAAAGATAACTTATTATTACAAGAAAATGATGGGCAGAGTTCAACCAGCGATACAACAAAACGATACAGTTCCTCAGTGCAACTAATCAGAGCATGTAACTACAGGAATAATCAAATGACAATATATGGATGGAACGCAGACAAATAGAACTGATATATAGACCTATCACTAGGAAAGATCAATTCATTGAAATTAGAAACTAATGTGATATATGAATATCACTAGGGACGATCAAATCATATCATTTAGACGCATATGAACTATACATGGCTCATTGACATATATGGTGCGTGTATAATTGATTTTCGCTCATATAACCATGTTGAATAATATTCACAATATATATATATATCGTATCGTCTAGTCGACGATCACAACGATTCCGGTTCCAAAGCGTTCGTCTGACGGCCAAAGAGAGACTAAGCTTGGTCCGCTCCTTCCAGTTTGCCGAAGGATCCATCGTGAAACCTCATTCCCTTACAATTCGTTCGTTTCAAACCATTGGTCACTCTTTGCGAGTAAAGCAGTTATGTTTTTCCAGACAACAGCATCGACACAAATAACTCAAACGTGTTGTACATGTGATGCGGTAAAGAGCGAATACAGTGATATATATTAAGCAAGCCAGCACATGAATAGACTGCGTTATACGTATGTAATAACAACGTTTCACATAAATCTGCCTCCGACAGGAATAAATGAACTGGATTGTGAGCTATCGAACATAATGCATCTTTAATTCATGCAACATGCAACTGAATTCAGCTTGTCTGTTCATCTATAACATGACTAACTTGAAGCAGTCTATTTACAATAGCATGGTTTTTTTGTGACATAGGTCTGACTCAATAAATAAATAATATCGCATAACTGGATAACAAGAAAGGATACACTTTAAGGTCTTATATCTCTCCAGAGAAGAATATCGTATTGTGATAATGCAGCGAGCATGTATTTTATAAGTACCCCGGTTATGACCAAATCCAAGGTTAGTGATCTCGATGTCAACGGGTTTCTTACTGCAGGCACTGAGTGTGCAGCACCATGTGAACCGAACTAAATATTTTGAAAAGATAGGGTTGAAAATAAAAGCCTCTCGTAAAGTTGGGCGCGCCAAAGAAATCCGAGCTTAGTTTCGATTATATGCCGAATCGATATATTACGTACGATTGCGTGCCATAAGCGTTAGACAATCTATGTGGAAACCAGTCGATGCAATGGAAAATAAAGTAATAAAGCCCACGGCAACAGGATTTAAACCAAATAAATTTTGGATCGAGTAAAAAGAGCGAGCACTATCTTTGCTCATTAATGTGATTTTATGAAATGAAAGTCCTTCAACGGCTTTCTGATACAAATTACACTGTCGAGGACATGTAGCATCATGACCCACTCAGTCACATTATCCTGACACCAGATCAACCAGTCCTAACACTAACGTCTTAATGCTAAGGGACAAGCGAATCAGCTGCTACTACCATTTTTGTAAGTCTTTGGTTCTACTCCGGCGAGGTTCAAACCCAAGACCTCCCACATCTGAGACGGACGCTCTAACAGCTTAGGCCATGAGCTATATGCTGCTACGCTGCCAGCTCTTCCAGCCTTTACTAGCCTTTTGAAGTTTTTCTAGCCCCTCCAGACCATTCAGCTATAAATATACACAACCGGTCAACGTATTGCATGGAATAAACGTTAACGATGCTAAAATATGAATATCTCCTAAATCATGACCAACATATAGAAGCACACCAAACATTGCAGAAAAAACATCTATGAAATACATGCTACTTTCTAGTTTCTAAATATATATAAAGCCTTCATAGACGAATTGCACCAAAACTGATACTTTTCTTTACGCAAACACTATACAATTTTCTAGAGTTTTAATCAAAAGGAATGAAAGAAAAACGGTGTATAGGTATGAGGCATTTGAAATGCAGATTCAAATTTAACTTCAGCATAAACTACTACTCATCCCTATGGCTGTAGTACGTCGTGTACTATAGACTCTACCTGACGAGATACAAGAGATAATTGTGCCTGTATATGACAAAATGCCTCCTATAAATACTAAAATAATCGTTCAAGAACGAGGGGTAAAGTAACCTTGTACATCACGATATATGGGTGTATCTCTGCAAGCGACCTACGAAAATACTCATGTATTACTCAGGCACCATTAGAAGAAAAACAAAATTAAACTATCCTGGGGAACTCTGTACGCATCTACTAAGTCAAATGTACAAAAGTGTCCTAAAGCATAGCCAAATTATTCAAGCTATTTTATATCTTATTCCGTGACAACCAACATAGTTCATATTCAGTTCTCTAGAATGCTGTCAATGTACGTAAACTGAGCAAAGTTTTCAACGTAGGCATGAGTTGACAACAAACAAGATGACAACAGTAATAGTTACAGAGATAAGCAATACCCGTTTATGAATTTGGTCCTCATATGGTCAATGAGCAGGACGTTTTCAATAATATATTAAATGTGCATCCATTTAATTGCATGACGTTATTTGCAATATCGTTATTCTTACTAAATGGCAAATACGCCAAAGACACGAAAGCTTTTAAGACCATGCATGTGAATATGAACTGATTAGTTTTCAAGGACTTGGCACATATATGCGATATGCTTGGAGTCTCAAACCAAACGCTGGAACAAGCATCAATCTCTACTTAATTCGTTACCTAACATGAAAAACTTTCATTAAATATTATCGAAAATCATCTATGTATAAATTAATGTCAAATTATCAAGTTATAACTTTGTGAAATAATTGGTTTCGTCAAACATCTGTGTGTATACGATTTTACTGGCTTTATCAGGAGAATGATAAAAAGTCAAAATAATATTCTATGACGTCTACATTTTGGTAAATTAAAGGTGTATCCATTCATTCACTAGAACATGATCTCCGTTGAATATTTGATTTACCTTGTTACTATATCCTCCAAGGCAAGTGTAAAGTTGGCCTTATCTTTGCGGTCTGTAATATGACTATCATACTCCAGGAATGAGTAGAAGAATTTAGGAGCCTATAAATCAATAGGATATATATATATATATATATATATATATATATATATATATATATATATATATATATATATATATATATATATATATATATATATATATATATATGCATATATAATTAAGATAATAAATTAAGTAACAGAAAGAAGCGAAACGAGCAAGTTTTGTATTATTTAACAAGTAATTTAATTCTCTAAGTTATTAAATCAAGATGTTTCAAATTCGTCCAACTTATTGTGATATGTCATCTCAAATCGAGAGTTTAGTTTTAAATCCTTCTCAGGTAGGGTTAAAGTCTATGAAAAATGGTAAGTTGTTTGAGCTTGCCAGACATTATAATCTCTGTGGATTCAGGATTTATAGATGAAAAGGGCTGTCGGTTTTGGAGGTCTGTATTTGGTCTTGGTAGGCAATGAAACAAAAGAAAAATAATTACAGCTAAAACAAAACAGATGATCATAGATTTAAGAAAGATTAAGCATCAGATGGACATGGAAAATGGAACGTGATGGAAATGCAAATTCAGAAAGAAGAAACGAGAAGAGAAATGTAGACAGAGAAGGAATGCAGATTCAGGAGAGAAATAAGAGCGGCACGAACAGATCGAGAGAAAGAGAGATGAAAAAGATATGCATTTGAAATTGAAATAGTTGGAACTGTCAGACGTAGCATATTCCCCCCTTTACACAAGTTCAGGCTT
The DNA here is from genome assembly GCA_028554795.2 of Sinohyriopsis cumingii. Lineage (NCBI taxonomy): Eukaryota > Metazoa > Mollusca > Bivalvia > Unionida > Unionidae > Sinohyriopsis > Sinohyriopsis cumingii. Next base: position 116,746,622 of record CM068840.1, on the reverse strand, counting down.
TGATGTTGGCTAATATTCCCTTTTCAGGAAAAGGAAGTTAATAAATACATAGTTCACTTTGTTAAAAATGCTGAACACTTTAAATAGCCATGACGGCATTGGAATTATTATAAAGTATGCTTTATGACAAATCTAGTGAAGTCTACACATCACTGTCGATACAATAAAGTTCTCATTATGACGTGGTTAAAGAATCCATCTTGAAGGATTATGATTTATTACCTGAGGCATATCGAGAGAAATTTTTGGAAATGTAAAGAAGAATCTGGACACACCTATCTTGATTTGGAAGGGAGAAATAACAACTGCTTGATAGGTAGTGCTCAGCCAGGAAGGTTAATCAAGATTTCGATAACCGCAGACAAAGAATATTAATTGAGGAGGACAACAATAACGTCTATAATAATGTCAACGCATATCTTGATTAGCAAACGGTGGAAAATGCTGCTCTTACAACTGATGATTATTCCTTCATTAAGAACGTTTCATCTGCCAAAAAGGCTTTCTCTCAGAGTTTATGTTAAAACAAATCATCTTAGTCTCATACAATTACATCCAAATCTCAGTCTGGCACAACGGATCTAAATGAAACATCTGATAAGACCAATAAGAAATCGTTATTTTTCCTATGTGCACTTATTGTAAGAAGAAAGGGAACATCGTTAATAATTGCTACAGGATAAAGAAAGAGCTATTACAAATGCTATTAGTTTGAAGAGATCAAGGTCATGGTCTTTTATTGAATGCAATAAATTTTGCTATCAAATAATACCCAGTTTGATTATATTTTGGAGATTCATGAACCGTTGATAAAATGAGCTTATAAGAGTCTTTTGTTAAATGGTAATTTGTCTTTATCTGAGACAGGGAAAGATATCTTATTTGGGGAGGTGAGTGCGGCTTTATTATGTTTTTGTCATTTGTTATCAATTGAGCATCATAATTACTTTCCGAACCTCTGACTGTTAGAGCAGGACCTTAATCAAAAACCTATAGATGATATTCACTTATTATAGGGAAATGACCTAGCTGGGGATACGATTATGGGTAATCCACTTGTAACTGACAAGACTTGTTTGGGCCGAAAGGTTAATCGCATCATGATTAAAATTCCTGATTTGTATCCTGCTTGTGCAGTTATCAGAAATATGGAAGAGGGAGAGAAAGAGAACTCTCTTCAGAATAATATTAATCAGGATATGATTCCTTTAGCTGAAACATAGATTGGCTAGTATTTTGATGAGGTTAGCTTCTGTCCCGTATTTGTCATTCAAAAGTACTGATGACAGTGATCCTTCCTTTGCTACTCTATATCTCTATTCTAATTAGTGTGACAAAAGAGAAGCTCTTGTTCAATAGGTACAGGTTCCTGAGATCTCATCTTTGTTTCAGACGGCTATTGGTTAAACTGAAACCACACAAGTCTCAGCTTATTAGTTTGCTGCAAATTGGGTAATTATGGAGACCGGCCTGAGGTACCCGCTGGTGATGAGTAGTCAGTGAGCTATCAATTTGTTCTTACTAAGTCATATAGACAGGACATTATTGGTCTAAGCCACAAAGCTACCTTGGCTGATCATGTAGAAATCAATAAAAATATCACAATTATCACAAGACCTTGAATATTTTTTATTGCCCGAAAAGTAATATTTATATTTGTAAATACTGTAGATCTTTTCAAACATGTCAAATGATAGAAAAACCCAATCAGAAAGTATCTAAGGTTGAGATTCAACCAAAATCTCCATTTTGCGGACCATTTAGCAGAATAATGTTAATCTGTGTCCGTCTCTTACCTAAGACCATGTCAGGCAACCAATCCTTCTGGATCATAATGTATACGTCCTCAAGGGTACCAGAGGCGATCACTTAGAGAAATATTGTGACCAAAACCTTTGTAAAAGCTTAATTGAAGGTGCTTAATTTTGGTCTTTCCAATTCTCTCCAATGCGATAAAGGGCCAACTTTTCTTTTCTGGACTTTTAAAGTTGTATATGAATTATAAATCCATCATTTGAAATCCTCTCCCCATCACGGTGAAATTCAAGGATGTTTGAAGAGGTTACATCAAACGTTTGAAACATATTATTCAGTCATATTCATTTATACATGAAAAGATTGGGATTGGGATTTTTAGATCAAGAATCATTAGTTTTAGTCATTAGAATTAGTTGTTGGGTTTACTATTCGTATACCATTGTAATTATTAGAATAAAAGCTTCTTTAAAATGGAAATTTGAAGAATAACTTTCTTGAACCTGTACCTGATTTCAGATATAAATTTCATATATAATAATTCTCCGTTAAAATTCAGCGTTTAAGTGACATGAAAACATCTAGTTGAGGTAATTGTGACGCATACATCGATGACATCACATACATCGATACCTCTAAAGGTCACGAGGAAATCATTCAGAAATTCTTTTGATCAACTCAATGATGCGAATCGCAAAATTAATTTAGTTAAAAGTTAGTTTGGCCTTGCTTTAGTTACGTTTTTAGGACACAATGTACGGCACAGTCAAATTAAACCTCTGGAGTATACAATCAAATTTACAGTGCTAGTAAAGAGCGACTGATGCGAAATTTGCACATGGATGGGTATTATCTGAAATTTTGTATCAAATTCGTCCAGAGCTATTGAACCGGACAAAGTTGATATGTAAGAAATTCAAATTTCCTTGGTGTGAAAAAAGTTATGAATCTTAAAACAAATTAAAGGTCAAACTTCAACGCACACCAGTTATTTTAGCTTCAAATTTCAGTTAAAAATTGGTTGGTGAAAAATTAATTCAAGGAGAATCATATAGTGGGGATCATTCGGTGTGATATTTTCTAAACAAATAAAGAAGCACAAGAGAAATTAAGGACATTTGGTGTCGCTAATGACTTTGCAATATTTTGAGTTATATAATAGTTCAGAAACCATTTGTTATATTTACTGATCACAAACCCATTACTTTTATTAACAAAATGAAACACAAATATCAAAGATTGTTGAGAAATCTTTAATTACAATAAACTGGTTAAAGAAATCCATTAGTCGCGAAATCTCGTGGGCTGTTTGTCCCCACCAAACTTGCATGGTTGACCTGTATATGATCTAACGCGATATGAGAAGACTGTTATTTTAATGCATTTATACATGCATAAGCATTAGTGCATCTATTATTGGAGTGACGAACTCGTCGCTCTTATCTTACCATTCTCTTCATGTTAGCGTAGTAGGCAATCTCTTCCTTAGTCATGTTGTTAATTGCTTCCCTGAGATTGAAAAATTTATAGAAATTATATATATATATATATATATATATATATATATATATATATATATATATATATATATATATATATATATATATATATATATATATATAAGTGACTTTAAATTTCAATACAATTTAAATTTCAGTGACATTCGAATCCCGGGGAATCCCCCGATTTTCCGTTGCGACTCTATGGTCACAACCTTCAGAATCAGAAAAGAAGCAAAAGAACAAGTTTTTTAAAACTTAACAATTTAATTATCAAAGTTATAGATGAAAAATATCAGAGAAACATTCAGTATTATGAATCAAAATCAAACTGGTCCTAATTACGGTTTTTGACGGTCCAAAACGAATCAAACGTTCCTTATAAATTTCAGTAGAGCAAATGTACTGGTCCTCAAAGAACTGTGATGTTGTCAAGATGGCGTAGTCTAGAATTCCTTCGAATAATGTATAACAGTTCCATAATATTGTGATAGTCCAAATAATAAGCATTTTTGCTTCCACGGACCACTCCAAACATGTGTTTTCTCTCTAGAATATCTAAAAACAACATAAAACACGTCTGCAGACGTACAGCAGGAACACAATCAGTGTGAATGACTCCAAAATTCAAACAATTAGTATTTATAACAGTCAAATACATAATAAAGATAATCATAGGTCTTGTGCAATATTAGTCTCCTCACAGATTCAAGTCTCGCAGGCCAAATTTCGCTAAACATATTTTGTACACATTACATCCATAATAAGGCTTTTAAACAGGAGATGAAATCATGTACCAGGAGTTTACAAGATATAAATATCCATAACAGGTTAAACATTGCGTTCGTCTATTTTACATTTATCCATTGATACTATAGCTTTAAAATCAAGGTAATGGTAAAAATATGCCATGCGGAAATAAAAGACTATAGCTGTCATTTAAATCGTTTCCCTAATTTTTCATGATAATAATTTATGTTAAGATTGTTCATCTCCTCATCACGAATATTTACACAAGACGAATGTTTATATGTATCTATATTCTTTGAATAACTAAATAAACTTGCACTTTAAGACTCTTTTCTTTGCGCCAGGCCATAAACATATCATCTTTCCATTCCTCGACGTACTCTGGTTCTTGTGGAATAACCTGTTGATAGATGTAGTAAGCAATATCCAATGTTGATATCATTAATGAACATACTATTATCATAAACCAGATATCAAACTTCTGTATGTTCATGCTACTTAAGTTTTGCCTTGATACATCATGTATGCGTGCAATGTTATCTTTTTATCCGTATATATTTACATAGAGAATCTTACACAATCATGTTTGGTAGTTTGAGGCTTTGGTTGTTGAGAGTGGATCAGTGTTGCTGTCTCCAGCATTCCAGCATACTGTGGGATGGAGTATGGGTTATAACCCTTATTATTGGGTAAGTTTCGTTTATTCTGAGTAAGTAATAATTTAATATCCTTAGTTTACCTCTACTATAATTGATAAACGTAAATGGCACTTTTTTAAGAGACGTTTGCATAAAACTGTAATATATTAAACAAAACGGATGTATAACATTTTGTATACTTTTACATTAAAATAAGGTACAAATTCATTGCAGACATTCTGATTCACCAAATAAGATATGTCAATTTTTAACAGTCAATAATTGCTACTACTACTACTACTACTACTACTACACTGCTACTATAAACATGTTTACTACTCTTTTACACCTTATATAAATTATTACTTTGGTTACCAGGTGTACTACTGCTGCAACTGTTTATAAATATATTGATGTATTGCTCCAATTATTATCTCCACTATAAAACCATTAATACCGTTTGCTTGGGTTACTACTACTACAAGTACTACTGTTGATGCTCCTAACTACTGCCAATACTACTACTACTAAAATTGCTACTGCAAACACTATAATATTTTCCATATTTGCTACGACTACTAATGTTGTCAGCTTTACTAGTAATAATAGTACTTGTAAATTATCCAGCCTGCATGTGATGAAACGAAAGAAATTGTGGAATGTACTTATTAGTCTGATATGTTTGCCCATGACATTTGTATGTGGTAAAAGTTTAATACAATGCACACCTATACAAACGAAACAGGTGATGAAACAGGTATTGCCAGGTATTGACAAGGGTTTTATTTTAAGATAAGTTGCTACAGTATATAAATTCCTCAGTGAGTTCTTATACCTAATTGTTAAGAGTATTTGCACGTATAGGACTCTTATGTTTCTTGGCCAACTATTCTTATATTGGCATAATCTTTGCTAATCAATAACAATATATATGTATGTTGCAATGTATATTTAATTTATGTCGCATGTTTAAGGTTTGTCCATGAGCGTGGGTTGTAAACAAGGCCAGCCTTACTGACAATTCGACTCGGTTTTCCACTGAATTGTTTCTCGTCATAGGTCAAGTTAATATGCGTATTAATAGGAATGTCACATGTATAATTCATTACTGTTTTCGATCAGCTTGTGTGATCAGAGTTTACAATTGTATCAAATACAATTCAAGAAGTACTGATTATAATGATCTCCTACTCACGATCCACTGTACCTATTATAATCAGGTGATAAAAGACAATCACTTGTTGTCCAACAGGAACAAGATACTTAGATCTCTTATTTGTTTCGGATCGCTATTAGTGAAAAGAAAGCCACACAAGTACCAGATTGATCCTTAGTGAAAAATGGAGTTCTTATCAGAAAATGGAGACCACTTGAGGTGCTAGATGGTGATAAGTGGTCAGTGTGCTATTAAATTATCATTCTGAGATAATATCAACAGTAAATCCTTAGTATAAGATATGAAATTCCCTTGGGTGCTCATACAGGAGTCAGTATGATGTTCACATTCTAGATCATATGCTGTAAAACATCATCTAAAGCAGGAATGTTTGTACATGCAATATTTACTCGAGACTGATTTTATAGAACCAAGTACAAGTAACTGAAGTTCTCCATGCATTGTTGTGTCTAAACTAGATACTACTTTACAAATGTATCAAATGTATAGAAAAGCCAACAGTGTTACCAAAATGGGTTCCTGTTCAATGTCATGATTAGATGATTGTATCAATAGAATTGGAAATGCAAGATATCTCCCAAATTCTGAACTTGTGAACGTATTCTGGCAAATTACTTTCACAGATGGACATTTTAAAGTTGATATGAGTTCAGTTCTTTCTCTGATTGCTGAATTTAGTGATAACAACCCACACTCTTTCTGTAATGAAATGTGAAAATACAAATCTGAGTTTGTTGAGGTAGGGTTTAATGCTGCAAGAGCAATTCATTAGACAAGAGAAAAGATAATGCAGTTGCAGATGCAGTCACACGTGTATAGAAATATTATATTTCTTAATGTTTGTATCTTTATTTGTATCTTTATGTTATGCATATTAATTGTCTAATCATGATGAGCGCTATTCCTAAGACAACTTGAATTTAGTTGTAGAAATCGTGGTTTCATCTGCATATTTGACTCAGATGCAAAATGACGCCATATTGTCAAAAGTTTTATTTTTGACGAGGAGATGTGTGATTTAAATTTAATGCATATTGCGTGTTTCGATTTTGTCAATTTTTGTATGTCGTGATCAGAATTTACAATTGTGTCAGAAATTATTCGGGACTTACTTTTAATTTAAAATATTCATTGGAATTATTAATGTGCTCATTAAGTTTTGAATGTATCCGTCACATTGTAATTTTTGGGTGAACTCAGTGAAGAGATTCTGAATTGCATCATTGCGTTATTTCAGTTTATTCAATACTATTGGAAATCAATAGTAACATTCTATCTCACGATATCATAAGTTTTTTAGTAGCATCTCTGAATTCTCGTTTGGAATTAAAGGGAAAGAATTATGGTTCATATGATTTACAGTTTTGTTGACACATTATTGATACATTCTTTATATATATATATATATATATATATATATATATATATATATATATATATATATATATATATATACAACTTCAAATATACATTACTGTTCCAAAATAAAAACGCATTCCCTTCCAAATATCGTCTTTTATTCTTTTATTACATTGAAGAGTTTGATTTTCGTTTTGTAACTACTATTTATGTGTATCTAATCCGAAATAAGTATTAATTTCAAAAGTCCAAACGTTTTTGAAACATGTTATTTCGATAGTCCATTTCGGCATTGTGTCTGTCCTAAATGCTTGCATATGATACATGAAGCGATGAAGGAAGTAAAGGTTAATCATGGAAGCCGTATATTTCAGGATTAATTACGGAACCTATATTTAAGTACAGCTGATGTGAACTAATGAGATTATTGCATGGAATCCAGACGATTAACATTTTACTTTTAAGGCTAGAGCAATTCTCTAAATTTGTATGTTCAAATTAGGCTTCATTGATTATGCGACGGAGATTATGAGACAAAATCCATAAATAATGCAGCTTACTACATGGAAGCTATATACAATGACACACATCGAACATGATTTATTGCGTAAGGAGAACTAAAAAAAAAAGTACGCGTGGGTTAATGTTTCTGATATCTGAAAAACCTGCAGTTTCTTTACGTTACGTCGGCTTATAGTATACTGCATGACATTTCTGATTAGCTTTATCATTCATATCAAAGCAAATAACATCGGCTTTCTCCATGAATTAAGACTAAAACCAGTATGACCATGTTAGATTTTGTTGATGAATTTACCAAACATTTAGAAAAATGAGAAAAGAAATGAAGGAATGAATGAAAGAAAAGGTTAAGCGATCAAATACGTGGTATCGTCTTATATCGATATAGCAAAATGGAACATAATGGCATAATGAAGGAAAGCAATTAATTACTTTTGCTATATTAAAAGTTACAAAGCTAGAAAAATGGTGACATGTATGTCGTTGATGTGCTAAAAAATATATAGTATCGAAATGTTTAATGGTTTCTTTGTAGTTGACGGAGCATATTGCGATATTGCACACTTTATCAAGTACATATTGGTAAATTTGTTCAAAGGAGCTAAATGGAAAACAGTGCGAAACTGCGATATTAAATAGGAACGTAACCTTATTAGCGTTTACTCCTTACAAACTAGATTTTAAAGAGTGAATGAAGCTACTTGTATGAGTATGTTTTACTGATATAATCACGGGCTACTTTATTATTTAAGGTCTGGTGGAGGAACTGTTGTATTTTCAATTCAAGACTTGTCCGGAAACATCTTTTTTTTTCTAAAGATGAGGATACGCATTTTCGCAATGTAGACAACACGTTAGGAGTACTTGATTAGACAACATATTGTATTTAGAATGTAAATAATCAGTTAAACTCATTACATTGAACCTTGTGTTTTGAATGTTCACAACTTGTATACGTGTACCCTAACTTTACTTGATCACACATAACATTTGGAATATTTATTCTGTAGAAATAGCAGATTATGTTACTCCATTTATTTTCAATAATTGTTTTGTCATACATATGGAAGAACAATGCTAATTATGTAAGCCCAATTGCATAGCAGCGATGATGTTCCAAAATCTTGAAAAGTTTTAAACTCACTCTGTTTTTAATTGGCCAATTTTGAATCCCTATTAAAGTCATCAAGGTACAAGGGAGTAGCCTAGAATTCACCATCTCAGTACTACTTAAGTATATAGTTACCCAAGCGAAATGTTAAATTTCCATAGGCCCCGAGAGAGGGACCTATAACGTTAAATTAATATAAGTCACATAGCACATCGACCCTAGCTTCCACCTCCCCCACTAATCTCCCATAAGATGGCCAACGCACGTCCCCATAGTAAATCGACTCCCACCCCATGACCAATTCCACCCCTCAAGAAAAAGTATGTATATATTCGGAATTGAATATAGTTATATGACCTTCAAAGGTGACTATGCAGACAATGTCTGCCTGGCAAACAATCCAACCTCCTGAGCATGTGCACTCAAGCTCTATACTATTTACGGAGTTTACGTAACGGAACAGCGCGAGAAGAAAAGACTCAATGTAACAGATTCTGTTTTCCTTCAATAATGGGGAAACTAACAGTCAATACATACAAATGCACGTGCATTTGCAATAAATATCCATCGAAGTAGCAGTTAAAAATACCGATGAATACACAAGGAAGTTCGAAATTCATTTAAGTTATGCTAGGCATAATTCATCAAGTTGTTACCGTTCAGTCTGCATTATTATTCGTAATTAGTATTCTTTGTAACCAAACAACAAAGGTACTCTACCAGTCTAAATGCAATGCTAAAACAAAAATGTGTGCAAAAAAACAAGCAAGGAACATACTACGTTTGTAAAAACAACAGCAACAATAACCACTATATCGCAAATAAAGTAACACAGACAATATGCTTACAAACAAAGTAACACAGACAATATACTTAACAGTATAATATAACTTTTAAGAGATTCACTTGATTACTCATTGGCGGAAACACTATCCTGCATTTACAATTATGAAGTATGCACAAAAGGTATCGACATTTTACATCTCGTCTCGAACACGATGTAAAGCGTATGTGACTCATGAATGGCAAAACAAGCATATATACTAAAGAGTCATTTTAATGTAATCCATTGCACAATACTAATACACCGACAACGGTATAACTTCGATTCTATAAGCAAATTTTTTTTGTTGTTGCTGCTGTTGCTGTTTTTGTGGACTTAACTCCATTTTTGGTGCACATTATTACAATACATGGGTGCCATTATATATGGCAGAAGAAGAACCCAAGAAAACACAGGGTAGAACTGACATGTCAGTGTTGGCCGAGCATGAGACTCGAAACCATGCGCGCAGAGGTGACGTTCCAGTGATTTGTAAAGTCGAGCGCCTAAAAATAATGGGCACAATACTAGTAGCTATATTGGAATGGAGTGTAACACACATATATATTTGTATGCATCTCAGATTATATATATATATATATATATATATATATATATATATATATATATATATATATATATATATATATATATATATATATAAGAGACAAAGAGAGACAATGGTGTACATACAAGTAATATGAATAGCATACACTGAAGCATGCATAAACAGATAAAGTATACAAAGTATACCTTTTTATGTAAGACCAGAAGGAAGTTTCGAGGTCATAAGAATTAAACTTACTCACAGGTTTAATATACTGCATGAATGACACAAATTGACATGTGGAAAGATAATGTCAAGATTATCTAAATAACAGCAGCAAATAGTTCTTTAGTTAAAACTTAGTAATTTGCTTGCATATAGCTTAGTTCAAGATCATAATATTCAATTACAAAATTGATAAATTTATCAAACAATGAACTCACGAGGCAGATATATACTAATTAGATTGATGTGCCAAAGATGTATAAAAGGGATCATAATATTAAGTAATAAGGCTACACTGGTGCTCGCATTTAAAATCGACTTCATGAAATGAACGGGCGACTGCTCGATGTTAAAGTATTTAAACTGTAACGGTCACAAATAAGTAGTCATTTAATTGTTTCAACCACATTGCCTCCAGTTTATAATACATAAACAAACACATCCACACACAAATACACACACACACACACGCATATATATATATATATATATATAAGAGAAAAACGGACAAATCTGAAATGCAAATCTGATGAGAAACCAACCCAGCACTTCGGAGATCTAGCGACACAGTTTCCAGGTGTACAAAGCCACCAAAGACGATAATACAAGAAAATCCCCCAACCCCCTCAACAAATGCAAGGCACAAAACCGTAAGTAGTTTATATAATTTATATTATGTTTTCTGTGAATGTATATATAGACGAGATACAATTAAACTGGTTTGTCAGGTTTTTTTCTGTCGCGTCTATTATTTATATTGCTTTTGGAAAGACTGCTTAATGCTGTGTGTTTTTAATTTGTATATATTGTTTGATTCAGTATCATAACATGAAAGTATGTCATACCATACAGATCCTATATGTTAATGTTCATTTCAAAATTACCTTCTCAAATGGCGGTGGATGCGGGTGAGGACGCTTAATGTAAAATTTATTTTACAATACATCTTTGTGCATGACGTTTCACGGAATGGCAATGTTTTGTTCACTAAAACTGCATTTAGATTATGCATGACCTACTTTCCTTATGAGATGAAAACCGAAACAGTAGTAGATACATTAGGTAATAACATTAAAAGTTATACATTTAACCAGATAATATGCTTGTGATATTTCAGAAGTGAGTGGTATGACCTGAAAAATAGAGCGGTAGCTCGTTCATATCCACGTACGAATGTAAAACTGTCTAAGTCTGTTAAAGAGCTACACAATAACTGTGACTCTTACCTGTAACTCTGTCACCCAATACATTGCACTGTCTTCCATTGTAAATACAATTCTCTTCTAAGAGTTTACTGCCGGTTGCACAAAATAGAGATTATTTACGTATACTAGCTACAAAATCCTTGAATTAAATACTAGAGTTGGCCACTCCCCTAGCCCATTCCCCGCCCACTCAAAGGAAACCGCACAGTCTATAGCCATTGAAAACCTGCACTAGCTGTTTCATTTTGACTGGTCAACTTTGACAGAGGTATGCCTGACAAAATAAATGAGTACAGAAAAATAATCAACCTATTCGAGTGCTTGCATAAAAATGTATATAAATTTGCATTTCTGGTAAAGCTTACTTTACATACATGTCCGTTGTACAAGTTACGACAATGACCGATCTAAATCACCAGATATCACTCACTCACTGCAAAATAGTACTTTCATGTCCGAGCATCATCTGGACTGGCAAAAACAATCTTGCAAGGCACAGTGCGAGGGTGCATAAGAAGAGGCAGACAGAAAAAGAGGTCGGAAGACAACATTAAGGAGTGGATAGGCATGGGGTTTGGAGATTTCCAGAGGGCCATAGAGAATAGAAAAGTGGAGAGAACTGGATGTGAAGTCATATGTCGTGCCCCAAAGACCCCATGGGTTTCGGGATTCATGATGATAATGATAATGATAATCCTGAGCTTCGTACGAAATCAGTATGAGCCCATTCACCTGATAATCTGTCATCAGACATTATATATTTTGCTACCAATTTAAACATTTCCTTACATACAATGTAAAAGCTAAAACAATAATCAGAGCTGACCTCATTTAAATCTAGCTTTAGTACCTTCATTATCTTTTAAGACGTATTGACCTGTTGTGATAATAGCATTACCAGATTTCTTTCTTTCAAGAGCTGAGGCTCTTTAACCGGATACTCTGTCAACATACTAATATATTTTATTTACACTCTGAATATTTTCATGCATGCAATGTAAATGCTACAATAATAATTAAAACCAACAACATTGAAACGTTTCGAGAGTAAACGTTTTGGGGTTGGTTTCTCGCTGGCACACAAGTATATGAAGTGGTGGATAAAGACTTTAGAATCGGTGCAGGTGGGGGATTAATGAAATGTCATGGCTGCACAAATTACATCTCATGTCAAAGATCTTGAACGGTTTCGGAAAGAAGTAAAGATTTATATCATTAAAGCGTACATATATCATATGCACCTACTGCTTGTGATGTTTACATACTGTATTATCTGTCCTTATTGTGGTACTTTTGTCAGTTTTCGTGTGTGTGTGTGCGTGTGTGTGTGCGTGTGTGTGTGCGTGTGAAATCAACGCGAATGTTAGTTTGTATTATTCGTGTCATCGGCACCATAAACACAGTATTAGCTATATAATGCCAAGGAAACGGGAACCAAGTGCCTTGCCCAAGGGTATTCCCACTCAGGCGAACCGAGCTGGCCTGGATGGGTATCCCAATTACGGAACCCAGTCTTTCTGGTATGTATCTACAAGATACGGGATGCTTCTGATTGGTGATAGATTGTGTTTGCTTGAAAACCACAATATTATAATTTCCTGTTTTGTCTAAACATGAAAGTTAAATAAAAGTATCCGTTTCATTCTAAAGCCGGGAAAGCAAAAAGGCACCGATTCAATTGAGTGCCAGGAAAAATACAGGCATTCTAAGAAGAATACAATGGAGTTTCCTAGGTATTTGGACAGTACACACAATCGCTTGACTTAGTAATAGAGGACGATGATTATCATGGTACAATTTGATACGAGAAACCAAGTTTCATAATTAATTTTACAAGACTCTTTCACGTTGCTAGATGTAGAACTAGATAGTTTGCGATTGTTAACAATTTCTAAAGTGCATTTCAGAATTAAAACAGATGAGATACAAACTTTTAAAACACATTGTGCTCCTCTTCAAACCAAGTACTCTCTTAATTTCTTAATTTGTCAGAGAATCGTCTAAACGAGAAGAAAACACAAAGTTTCTAAACAATAGCGATAACCCTCTTGCGCTATAAAGGTGATCGGATCCATATGTTAGTACTTCTGACAGACGTTTTTGAACCATCTGAAAGCATAACAAACATAAACGCTTAGTTGTAGCATAGTAGTCTTGGAAACCACCAAACATTTGCATTGTAAAGTTAACCATGATATTCTGTACACATTTTAGTCATAATTATATGTGATGTTGTGAAACTGCGATAAGTAGTATTTATATAAAGGTAATGTAGTAGGTTAGTTAAAACCATTAATGTTAGTTATGTACTACACCGCCTGACATTATTTATTAAATATCTTGCCTGCATATTTTCGGAATGTATAATAGTTTCGACTGACAAGTTCTGAATGAAACTTAAAACAAATTTAAGAGATATTAAATTCAAATTGCGCTCGACACACTTTTCAACACACCCCACCCGTTAAATTATCATAATCCCTAAATTCGAAGCCTTAAATTATATCGCAAACATGAAACAAATTGTCTTGTTAAAATGTCATCTGTGAGCACCAGAGTATATTTTCTTTTGAACTCGCAAAAAACAACGCTCGCAATATTTACCGGTCCGTAGTAAGATAACCAAAAATGTAATCGCTATCCTATAAAATGACTAGGCTGCAACATTCATGAGTTACCATAAGAAACATACAAAACCCAGAATAAATTTGCTTTTCGATATTTCCTCAGTTCACGAATGTACATCTGGAAGACGATGACTTTGGTATGATTGATTATATACGTTCTGGCTTGATTCGTCTCAATATTTTTATAACATCTTCAAAGTCACAGTCAATTATGCATGATAATTTAAATTGATATAAAAAGTATTTATATTTTCAATGTTTTGTGTTCTCTACCTTAACACATTAACGTTTATAATGATTTTATTTTCTTGCATTCTAAAATAATTTAGGAATCGTTTTATCGATGTATTGATGAACATCATGTTTATTAAGTATTTGCGGAGATATGTTTAATATCTGCAAGAAATTATTTTCATCATATCAATATAGTGTTAATTCTTCACGTATTTTTGTTATGAATTAGCTATTTCGATATGTATACCTTATTTTAATATTATTTTTGAAAATTTCCGTTTTCTTCAACATTCACTTGAAACTTGCCAAATGAACGACTGTATCTGATAAAATTGCATGTTGTTTCTGGTTAGAACTGGTGTCACAAGAACGAGTAAAGAAATAACATAACAATAGCAACGGCAATAATAACAACAACCAAACATTCAGGTTCCACATCACCATGAGTCTAACGTTTACTCAAGTTTTATTAATTCTCTAACTTATGTTTTCCGTTTTCGTGTTATTGTTACACGCATAGATGTATTTACTTGACCGAGCTGTTGTCAAAACAATGGCGCGATTCTCGTTAGAAGTCATAAGTTTACCCCAACTTTCCAAAGACTTCCATACAACTTCAGTTGTAAATTAGAAAGCCCGACGTATCCATTCTATAACTAAATTTTACTCTAATTAATGCAAGACCACATATAAAACAAACTGCCAAATATCTATCAACCGCATATCTGCATGGTTTCTCTTCATCAGGTTCCGTACCGCCAGCCGTTCACGCCTTAGAAACTAAACATGCATCCCTTAAGACTGGGAACTATTTTAACTCCGCCACCTTAGGCTAGTCAATATATGCTTTCCAGGCACGTTTAGCCAATATAACTACACCCCATTTGCCACCATGGCTACATAAACGGTATCTGCTCAGTCCCTTCTTTTTTATTCCTTTGTGTAATTTACCGGTTTCCATCCGTAAATACTGCCACTGCAGTCACACCACGAATGTACACCACTAGATTTTAACATGGACTATCTTACTCCAGGGAGATTCATGCGGTTTGGTCCTGAATTCACTACTAGTGAACCATGGCATAATGGAAACTCACTAACACTTCACTCCGTGACATTTCCTCCTAATAACTGGCTAATTATTTCGGGCTTGGAATATTTTCATTGCGCTAAATTCCAATGATAACACAAGCAATCACACAAATCTAAGAAGTCCTTATATCGGGGCGCTATAACCAAATGCGCATACTCCATATTTATTACATTATCATACTTTGAACTTGATTAGAGTACATTTGTAGTATTTATCGGTACAATCTGCAAACATGTGTGTCTGTTTGACCACTAAAGTGGATTTTTGTTATCTGTAGTCTGCGTCTAATTTCGTCACTGTCTTGATTAGGCCATAGATTTCAACCGCTGATTTTATGTTTTGCTCTCAGTGTATTGCTTCAGTACCTTAATTCAGAATCTGAACATTTCCTTTTAGCCTTTTCATCTCCTCGATATATCTCCTTTTTAAACTCGTATTATCTTCTCATCCTATCGGTTACTGCTTACCATACTATCGGGTTTATTACATTCTTTTTGAATGACGATAGATGATCTTTGCTTTTAATATTCGTATACGTTTCAAAGACGTTTTAACTTGCTGAGTTTAATTGTCATTATGACTCTATGGTCTTAAACCAAGTAATATATGAAACAAAAAACCAACACGTTCTGTTCGCAATATTTGTTTCACTAGATGTATTCACTTGCGTTTTTCACATTTCACCAGAGACACAAAATAATATTTATGATTTTAACATCTTGGGAATTTTCAGTAACTGCTTGAATGAGATTAAGTTTAATTTAAGAATCTTTTATGTGTATTGGAATGCAAGAGTGAATTCACTGGCTATATTTATTTTGCCTTTTTTCGTTTTTGTTTGTCTCTAGAAAGTGTCCACATTCAAACATTCTTATGTTTGTGCCTTGACGCGTGGTTTTGCTATCTAACCAATTCTGTATTTTCTTTCATAGACATACACATAATTTGCATTACATACCATTTTGTTTCTTACAGAACTACACAAGACATTAATTAGATAAAGTTATTACTTATTCCTAATTTCCGATTTAAATAAGGAATAAGTAAGCAGGTACTAATTCAGGATTCCACATTTTAGACATGAGTTTTTAAAGTATTTCTTGTTCCGATACAATAAGATATAAGTTATCACCTACTTATTCTCGATTTTGAAATGCTGAATCAAAACTTGAACACTTCTTAGAATAATCATATTTAGTAGTCCGCGTAGACCCGTAAACTAAGTTTTGACGAAAAAAGAAAACACGTCCTTCCTGAGAAATATGAGTGCACTTATTGGTACCAACTGCAAAGACATCCACATACTGCAAAGAGATCCACATATTGTGAACCAATTACATTAATATTTACAATGGCATAATCCCTTCCTTAAAGTATTTGGGTCTGAACCTCTCTTTGACAGTTTATGCTTATAGATCTGCTCCAAAAGCTGCAAATGTTTAGACACAACTCCTGCGTACGTAAATATTCAGAAGCAGTAAGAAAGCATAGAGGGAGATTGATTTTTAAGTCCAAATATGGAACTCCTTTTAGTGGGATTTTGACAAGGACCAATCTTTCAGGCTTCATTCCTATGGATCTTTTGACTCGCAAAAATCCTCATTGAGACGAATCAGACAAAAATAACGGTCCATATGTGTACCGACTATGAAGAGGAGGTGATAAGTGGAACGAGTCTATTGACAAATTCGGGACACGACCGTCTTAAGGGATTTCGATTTCAAACCGTCTTTGACTATTTTGGGGCAGGGATCTCCACCAAAAGTAACGAATTTTTATAGAAAATTCATTAAGGCAATTTCGAGGAATAGGAGACTTGCTAGATGGAGGTGATAACTAAATCGTTTAAAACTAACTTCAACTATTGGACCCTAAATTGTACATGGATCATTTAAGATTTCGTATGTTAATAAAAAAAACATGAAAAGTCATTATCTGACATACTTATAATGAAGGAGAATCAATTACTGTAAACCTCAACTGAGCCACCTTATAAATGAGTAATCTGGCTATTTGCCAGCGTTTCAGTCACATAATGTTACGCTTTGTAATGTTGTCCTCGAATTCAGGTAGACGTTACTGATTGGCTCAGTTGATATCTCTCTTGTAAATGATTGAATACTATTACAAACAGGGTATCATGCATTATTTATCATGCTGATAACTAATATTAGTACCAATGTGTAGGGTATTTTCTTTATTTTCACTTCTAAATATATATCGTATTCCCCAGATGTTTCGTCGCTAGTATCTTAATAATATGAATGTACATTTCGAAAGCGGCATTTTCACCTCATCACCTTAGAATGAATATCATAATTGTCACCAGTATGTATAATGAATGCATGTACGAAGGAGTGTTTTTCACGCAAAACTACTGATGATATGAGAAACTTTTCTTGACGTATGGGCATGTTCATAATTGTCATCAGAAGATGAACTGTCAATGTCAAGAAGAGAATATTTTATTAACTGATTTAGAAGATAAAGATTTGCATTTATGTTTCTTATTACCATAAATATATAGGTATGTTTAAAATGATTTGTCCTATATTACTGGTACTGCATATTGACGTGTAACTATAAAATAGAGAAATAATATTTTTCATAGTTTTGCACGTATTTTTCTGCTTTATTTCGTATTCTTAGAAGAAATGACTTCTACATAACGTTTAAAATAGATCCTCTAAGTAAGAGCACGCGTTTATTGATATATTTATTTGTCTTGCTGTTAAAAATATGACTTGATGGATAATGTGATTGTTAGGTACATATACAAATTCCAATTAAATGATACTATTGTATGTTGGCAATCATGCAGTAATTAAATATATGTATTCATACACGTATATATGTGTTTATGTACGACAACAACGGTTAGTTTGATAAAAAATAATTCATTGCCAAACTTAGAGAATCCCTTATCTAGTGTCCGTAATCTTCCTATAAATCAGAATATGGTATATGACCTCCAGTTTTTAACTAACAGAAAAGATGATAAACATTTTAAATTCAAAGGGAGGTCTTTACCATCATTTATCCACTTTAAATCAAACTTTGTCTCAGCGTAAAATAAATCTTGTTTGCTTGACTCGAGTTTATTTATCAGATATTTGTATTGATGACAAGCTAATTATTTTTTCATAATAACCCTCTCCGTCTTTAAACCATAGCTCGAACAAAAGGACTTTAATTTACATTTACTAATGTTACAGTTCAATCCAGATAGATATCCATATCATAAATTATATTTCCACGCCAATCACAAAGGTTTCAAAAGCCTTAGTTTATTACATCGTGGCTAGCAATCTTCTATAGGAGTTTCTTAAAATCATGCGTGCCAGCCTCGAAAAGGCATTGACCCGTTAATAGTTGCGAAAACGCGTACTGACTGTTTACCCAAATAATGTAATCTGCGATAAATAGATTTAACCGATTGTGTATGTACACGGATCATTCACGGAAATAGTTTTTCCCAAAGAACTATGTTTTGAGGTCAGTACCTTTTCAGTAAAATGACTGATGAATAAGGTCGACAATGGCATGCTAGGCACAAATCAGAAGAATGGGCAATTTGGTTATTTGTAAATTCATTGACATATAATGTTAGGTTTCAGATATTTTTCTCTATTACACATGGACACTGAGGATTGTTTTATTCGATATCTTTCTTGCAAATGATTCAGCGTAAATACCAATAGGGTGTCTGTGATCAGGTTTTTTCGCAATGTTTAATATTAACATAAATTCCTAGGGAATTTCCGTTTTTGTTTTGTTGTTGTTGTTCTATAAATATACGTTTGTTTCCAGCAGGTTCTCACTTACAATTCCCTACCATGAAAGTACATTTGTGAAGTGGCATCTTCTCCTCATCACGAACGCCTTCATAAGCAAAAACATTGCTATTGTCATCAACATGTACAAAGACGGTACACACCGAACTCTATGGTTAACTTAATCACATTTGAAAACTATGATTAATATCAAGAAATATTTTTGCCACATGGCCATGTTAAACTGTTAAGGTTAAATATGCAAACAAGATAATGGTCACAAAACCATCGATAATGGCTGTCAGAATAAAAAAGGAATTGCTTGCTTGTCCTTTTTAAAAGAAGTTTAAACTTTGTACACACAATATCAAGTTTAATAAGAAGAAGCACAAGAAGTTGTAAAGTGAATCTTGTTGTACTAGTAAACGTACTAGTAACAATACTACATAGTTAATTCCCAAATATATGCATTAACAATACCCTATTTTCCCACCACTGATTTTGTGATCTCTAAAACCTGATGTAGCAATAATACTACATAGCTCTCCACCAAACCCATGTAGTAACAATACCCTATTTCTAGGCACTGATTTTGTGATCTCCAAAGCCTGATATAGTAACAATACTACATGGCTCTCCACCAAACCCATGTAGTAACAATACCCTATTTCTAGGGCACTGATTTTGTGATCTCCAAAGTCTGATGTAGTAACAATACTACATGGCTATCCCCCAAACACATGTAGTAACAATACCCTATTTCTAGGCATTGATTTGTTTTCTTCAAATTCTGATGTAGTAACAATACTACATGGCTCTACACCAAACCCATGTAGTATCAATACCCTATTTCTAGGCATTGATTTGTTTTCCTCAAAATCTAATGTAGTGACAATACTACATGGCTCTCCACCAAACCCATGTAGTAACAATACCCTATTTCTAGGCACTGATTTTGTGATCTCCAAAGTCTGATGTAGTAACAATACTACATGGCTATCCCCCAAACACATGTAGTAACAATACCCTATTTCCAGTCACTGATTTTGTGATCTCCAAAGCTTGATGTAGTAACAATACTACATAGCTCTCCACCAAACCCATGTAGTAATATTACCCTGTTTCCATGTGACATTGTAAAGCAGAGTCTGTGATCTCCAAAATATGATGTAGTAACATGCTACATTGTCAATCACCAAATTTGTGTATTAAGATTACTTTATTTCTAGGTGACATTGTAAAACTGATTGTGTTTATCTCCAAAACTTGATGTAGAGATAATACTACATTGTTCATTCATTTGTATTACCCTATTTCCATTTAACAGTGTAACACTAACTTATTTGATTTGCAAAACCTGGTATAGTAAAAATACTACATCGTTAATTCCAAAGGACAAGTAGCAACATTACCCTATTTCCATAATAACAGTATAACATTCATTTGGTTGTTTAAAATATCTGATGTAAGATTACTAGATCTATGCCTCACACTGCCTTCAGAATATAAAAAAATGATGTGTTGTTATTCCTATATGACTTGAACTTTGTGTTTAATATTAGTTGTAAATGCTTTTTATATTCTTATATTACTCTACTGATTATCAAATGTACTACCCTCCCAAGTGGAGATTGCCCATGGTAACCGCTCCGGTGGCCTAGTGGTTAGAGCATCCGCCTCGGATGCTGGAGGTCGTGGGTTCGATCCCCAGCCGAGTCATACCAGAGACTTAAAAAATGGTACTAACAACTGCCTCGCTTGGCGTTCAGCATTAAGAGGTTAGTGTTAGGACTGGTCGGCCTGGTGTCAGGATAATGTGACTGGGTGGGACATCATTCTACATGTCTGCGGCATGATGCCCCAGTGCTAGACATCACTATAAACTGCCACATTGCAGACATCGTAGCGATATGACTGAAAAATTGTTAAAGCTACTTTAAAAATCAAAAATCACATCACATCACATCACTGCCCATGGTAGTAATAATAGAATCCATCATATGCCTCTGTGTAGACTATGATCATTCCATCCTTGGCTCAGAATTTAAAGTGGTACACAAGGCTGTGCTGAGTGTTTGATGCAGATCTGTAATCCCAAGGGGAAAATTTCTATCCCAGATCAAAGCACAATGATTATTATTTTTGGACACATTTTTAATCAAAACGGGAGTCCATGTCAAAAAGGCATACTGGTAATATTGCAGCAACTTTGAAACTTTCCTTAATTAATGATAGAGCTTAAAAAGTTAGATTTACACTGAACTATTCAGTGGAAACTTTCAGTGATGTTCCTTTTAGCTTTCAAAGAACACAAACACAATAGTTAAAATTTGTTATAGCAATGCCAATACACAGTGTCTGAATTGTGTATGACAGCAATGATACACATATGAAGAGGTCACAAAAATAAGTCCACTTTTATTGATAAGATTAATCAAGATGGACAAAAATAATGACATAGTTCTCATTCGACTTTGAGGTACAATTGATTTACCCTTCAGAAAAGATACAATAAGAATGTATATTTTATAAACAAAACAACAATTACAACAGCAGCTTTTTCAGCTTAAAATGGTTGTTTTGACTACTGGGAAAATATGTTCAGGTGATGATGCAAATCAAGACATATTTGATATTTTGTGTGCTCCCTGTAAATGTGTCTATGAAGGTGATAATATCACTATATTGCCAAACATACCATATACCTAATTAAATTTAAGGTGATTCCTGAATACATTTACATATCATTTGATATTTGCTTATACCAAGAGGTGCTGATGTTAAATGTGACTAGTTATAGATTTTATTTTCAAATAATATCTGGATACAAAGAAAGATGTCATCCCTATATCAAATTTGTCATCCTGAAGACCATGCTAAGCCTTCTTTCTATGATCTGTGCACAGATAGATACCTAACAAGTGTGTCACTTTAAACTGAATAATGAACATTGTTCTAGATAATAAGGGCTGTTCCATTAAAAACATCCATGGGACAAAGGGAAGGCACTTTTAAAGAAGGGTACTCACCCATAGATGCCATTTAGAAATTTCTTATCATTTTAATATGAACTCGTTGAAATCAAAGTACCCTGTCATATATTTTTAAAAAACTGCCTTCCCTGGGTACCATGTATGTTTAAATGGAACAGCCCTAATGGTTATAATAGCGCAATCATATCTTTGTAAAGAAGCAAACAGTAACAAGTGTGCATATACTGTCTTCACAAAATAGTACAAAATACTTCCTATAGAGATTATGTCATAAGTTTCATATGTTAGCATTAAAGATTGAACAAGTTTGTAAATTTTGCTCAAAACAGTGATGTCTTGAAAGAATCAAACCGGTCTCAAAAGGAAAATATATCACACAGATCGTACAACAATTTACTTTTGTCATATGATTAATATCAGTTTTGCAGTTTTGTGCAACTGCCACAATTGTTAGACTTATTTTAAATAATTTCTTTCTCTAGTTTCCAGCCACTTCTTGTTAATATTTTTCATTGAAATTATATCTTTGGTGACATGTCCAAACAATTTACATGCTAGATAAGCTGTATCTATAATCTGTTTGCCTTTTCTATCAAGCTTCATTGACATTTTGCTGTATGCCAATTTCTCATTTTGCATTTTTGCTATTGGTTCTTTACAAAATATTAAGTGTTTTCGTCTGAAGAAATGGCCAGATACAAAAATTTGTGGGTGTATTCAACAAGAGCTAACTCTTGGTCTGTGCCTTCTGATCCTTTTCCTTCCTGCAATCAAAGATATAAAAAAATTAATTTGTTACTACTAATCTAAAAACCAACTGCATAAAATCTGTGAAGATGAAATAATTAAAGATATAATCTTGAGAAACATACACTTTAAAGCATATAGATGTTTAATTTTCTGTCACAAATGTCCTAAAGACAAAAGACCCATAGACCCACTACATGAATGAGTAAACCTCTGTAAACTTTACATTGGCATAAAGATACCTATCATGGGGATAAATGTTAGGCATTATTGATTTGTATTGAATTGTACAATGGAATTTAATAAAGTTAGTCAGAATCATGCCGAATAATCACTAACATTTATTTGCAAAAATATAAGCTTAATAATAAGTGTGCATTTGGAATTAAGCTAACAAAGTACAATGCTCCCTCGATAACTCATGCCCTGATAACTTATAACGTAGGATCAGGCATGGATCCCACTTTTTAAACCAGAACATACCCCAAAAATTGATAGCTTTGTTGAACTTGAAGAAAATCGCGATCAAAATTGGTAATGGAAACTTTGATGTATTGCTCACTTTATCGTTGAAAAAGGTAAATAGGACCTAGAAATGTTAATCAGCACTATGAATTATCAAATTTAAAAATAGGTCATACAATATTTTAAATTTTCTTTCATTACGACATTCCTAGCACACTGCAATTAATGACATGTAAGGAAATTTTGATCAATGAAAATGTCACTCACACTGAGTGGAGACAGTACTTTAATAAATAAATACAAATTAAATAAAATTTTTATCAATTGAAATTAGTGTTTTCGTTCCATCTTTTAGTTCCTTTTTAGTGTAATCATCATAAATGCAATGTGTCCTCTTGCAATTAAACGTAAAATGCGTCAATCTACCGTAACAGCTATGTCTGCTAGCATCTTCTGAAAACCTAATTAAGTGCCGACTGTGTTTTGATAACTGACTTCCGGAAGTATTTGTTGTATTGTTGCATTGAATTAAAAGCTGGTCTCCTTTGTATTAACATATTAAGTATGTCTTTTGAATCAAATAAAGGAGGTGGAATAAAAGAAAAGTTAAAAGGCATGAAAACTCTACAAACTTAAAATCTAGCAGCCCCGATCATATGTCGGGTGAACTCACTTCATTTGATCAATCGAACACTTATAAATGTTATTGTGTATGTAACACGAAGATGACAAGGCAGCCAAGCAAAATAAATACTTCGTAAAATAAAGAGTTGGATTTCACAGACATTTAATATCGACATGATTGTAAAATGAGGAATTAGTCAATAAACAGCACAGTTCCCTAACGCCGCTCCCCCCCCCCACCAGTTTTCTTGCTATCAAAGGGATTTCTTTTCTCAACTTTTGGAGGTTCCTTGGTAACTCACATCCTGCTTATAGTGTGGTCTATGTTTGTGGACCTCGTTATGAAGTAAGGACTTTTATAATCAGTTATCCAATATATATAAAATTGTGTCTTTTGTATTCTTCCTACCAGTGTCCAATATTCATAGCATATATTGTAGAGGTTCTTTTTTAGTTAATTCTCCACAAATGCTTCCAATATGAATAAATATATGGTCGAAGTATTTAACATTACCGGACTTGCAGCTGTGTATCTTTCATAATGACCAAATGGAGAATATCTTCCAAGTCTTATTACCCAGCCTAATGATGTTATTGTCTTTTAGACTAAAGGTCTGCTTGGGTTATTAGTGTGGTACTAGTCACAATACATCAAATTCATATATAAAATACCTTGAAATAATATTTACTGATATCTATAAGGCCATTCTAAAGCTTAAATACAATATGCAGCTCAGTTAAAGCCAATACATTTTACATACATAACTGATATAGCTAATCACATCTACTGTATAGCTTGAAAACAAAAATAAATATGACTTGGAAAATCTCATATAAAATATTCATCCATCTTTAAAAGAAAGTAATTTACTAGTTTTGAATTAACCAGTTTGATGTCAATTTTGTTTATGGAAATTACATTATATAAGATAAAAAAGTCAAATGAAAATATAACTATCAAATTAAAAGAAAATATTAAATCAATTGTCAAATATCATGACATTGAAAACATACCTTTGCATGTTGTCTGACTGCTGTTACAGATATGTGAAGTATCTTCTTTTCTGTTATCAAAACATCTTTCAAAACAAAAAGATTGTCTTTCATCCCCCACTTATCTTTCTGTGCCATTTGGCTTTGCTGTTTATCGGTGTGATCCCTCTCAGACTTGTATCATAGAAGGGACCCCCTATGTCACTTCACCAAGGATGGAGTTTCAGAAATGACCAGGCAAAATGATATCAGTTTGCCTTTTATGAGAAACCCAATTACTGGACTGGAGGACATGAAGGCTATCATATTTCAGATTATCAATGTCAGTTTGTTGGAATCCAATTGACTGTAATTGCTACAAAGAGAAACCTGTTGATATGTGATTCTGCACCTGTTCCCCTGTAGGTGTGCAGGGTCACCTGGATGAGGACTTTTCAGAATTAGATTTTGAAAACATTTTAGCACAATTAAGCAAAAACATATAATTGACCTAATTAGATGTTCAGGACATTATAACTTCATTGTAATTTATACTTTCCACACTTTGTACTTGAACATGCTGTCTTACAACAATTCCAAGTACAAGAAATTCACATATTCTGTCTGTATCAGTATGTAAATGTGTTGTAACTGTGCATGGGAAAGACTGTATGTATGTATGTATGTATGTATGTATGTATGTCTGTATGTATGTATGGATGGATGGATGTATTTGTGTGTGTATGTATGTATGTATGTATGGATGGATGGATGGATAGGAATGTATGTATGTATGTATTTGTGTGTGTATGTATGTATTTGTGTATGTATGTATGTAATTTCACCTAGTAAAGCAACCTGTGATGGCTCATTTCATAGGGAATCAGACTCATAATCCTAACATTCAAGCTTTGACAGTCTGCTCAAGCCAGCATTGGGCTAACCACTTTGGTGTGTCCTTGGGAAAAGTATTTGGTTATAATGGTGCTGACAAAACCATCAAAAGCAAAACACAAAAAGCATCCAGTAAAATCCGGCTCTGTGAACATCATTTCATTGTCAAGATAACTTGTATATGAATGTTTCTACTTCATAATTCTTATTCCCAATTGCATCTAGAGATTACTTTTCTAAAAGATTTGCAATGGCAGTTATATTGATTATTCTCTGGCTCATGTAAAGTTACAAATGGTAACATTGTTCAAGACCGCTCTCATGGCCTAGTGGTTAGAGCATCTGCCTTGGATGCAGGAGGTTATGGGTTTGATCCCCGGCCAAGTCATACCAAAGACTTACAAAAATGGTACCAACAGCTGCCTCGCTTTGCACTCAGCATTAAGAGGCTAATGTTAGGACTGGTTGACCTGGTGTCAGGATAATGTGACTCGGTGGGACATCATGCTACATGTCTGTGTCATGGTGCCGCAGTGCTATACATCACTATAAACTGTTACTCTGCAGACATCACACATCACAGCAAATTGACTGAAAAATTGTTAAAGCTACATTAAAAATTCAAATCACACACACACATAATTTGTCACACCAGCATAAGTTGTCAGCTGAGTGATATACCATACCTTTATTCCATTCATTGTAATTAATAAACTGCATAGAAAACTGATCATCTTCATTCTATATTCAGAGTGATGCTCTTTTCAAAAGCAGAGGGTTAACATTAGAGGCAGCATGGTTCAAACACTGACTCTGTTCAACACTGACCCATGGGAATTAGTTAATGAAGATAGCCTTGACACACAGGGTGTTAGGCTGAAAATTATTTCAGCTGTTAGTACAAGTATCAACCAAAGTTATCTCTAATGGTGATACTAAATATATTTGCTGGTCCTGATTGTCCAATGAGACATCAATCTCTGTTAATTATCAGAGCACCTGCCTTAGTTGCATGGTTTTCAAAGTATCAGTGCTTGTAGTTCCCAGTCATCCTTTGTTTAGAGAAGATGACAATTAGGATCTAAACATAATCAACAATATCATGTGCATGACTCCCCTACACCAGTGTAAAAGTGTACAATAAATAACAGATTGGAACTTGCTGTTTAGTAAATCATTCAAGTAAAAAAAAGTAGAAAAAGCTATCAGAACCATATTACTTGAATTGTTTTCAAGCAAGTATGTCAGGCATAACCACTTACATACAGAACCATGTCTAGTCTAATATGATTATCATACCAAAATGAATTTTAGGCCAAAAAAAACACTCCAGCCCTCACACGTTTTGTGTACCCATTCCTCTCTCTCTCCTCTCTCACTGATTTATTCTCCAGTATAAAAAATAAGCATTGTACTCAAAGCTATAATGCTGTAGCTATTATTTTTTCAAACTGTATGACATTTTCTGCATCAGTGTGCTTCTAGCAAACACGCTTGCAGACAACAATATCTTGCTACAATAAATGATTATGCATGTAGTTACAATATAGTAATTTTGATTGGTTCAGTTTATTTAATGCAATTACATGTAGCAAACAGTATTTTTTCCTCCAAACAGTGTCGATGTCATAAACTATCCTAACAAATAGGTTTAAGATTGCGTCTTGTCAGTTTTGCAAAAAAATCATAGATCACTTCTCTATCCAAATGTAAAAATTATATGAAAATATATACTAAGATGGTCAGACTCATGATAGCTTATAACTATGTTTTAAAAAGTGTTTTTTCTGATGCATTTAAAGGTTTGAACTAAAATCTAATCTCAGCTTCCTCTAATCTCTCCATCTTGAACCCAAATAACATTCAATTCTAAATGTTTTGGGTTTTGTGATGGCTATTTTATGTCATATGTATTAGTACTGTATTGATTACCTGGAATGACTGCTGATCATTCAGATATTATTGCTAATCATTTAAAAAATTGGTAACAGTGAGTTACCCCTCAACCTTACTTCATAACACTAAGCATAATTAGCTAGTTGTACAAATTTTATTTACAGATTGAAAACTGTGCATAAAATGTCTTGCTCACGGTCTGGATTTCTTCAAAAGCAAGCTTTAAACATGAACTGATGCAGTCTAACTAATATATCTGCCATGGATACAGCCAAATGCTATACATGTCCCATTGTCTGCTATTCTTAGATATAATACAGATTAATATTAATACTATCTTTGCTCATACTGTATGCAGTGGTATGTAGTAACATGATATCTTATGGTTTGTGTGTCTACTAGTCATTTTAAAACTAGACATGCACAAGCGTTATAACTTTGCAGTGATTCTGAAAATCACGGTATCATTGTTACTGATTATTGCATGCAATGGTGGATAAAACGGCAAACTAATTAAAGGTATTATATATGCCTGAACTTCATGCAAACACAAGTGTATATTACATTTGTGTCAGCAGGAGTAACATATATGTTTCACTTGATTTTAGAAATTGAATTTGCTGTAATTCTCACCATTTCACAGTCTGTACATGTTTTGTAAATTGCAATTAACAATTTAATGTTTTCTCATGAATTATGGGCTTCCAGTTAAGTAATTTACTGCAAGCTAACTTTACTCTTAGTACAATGTGACTCACTCTTTACTGCACACCGCTCCGATGGCCTAGTTGTAAGAGCATCTGCCTTGGATGTGGGAGGTCGTGGGTTCAATCCCCAGCTGAGTCATACCAAAGACTTACAAAAATGGTTCTAACAGCTGCCTCACTTGGCTCTCAGCATTAAGAGGTTAGTGATAGGACTAGTCGGTCTGGTATCAGGATAATGTGACATGATGCCCCAGTGCTAGACATCACTATAAACTGCCACACTACAGACATCGTAGCAGTATGATTGGAAAATTGTTAAAGTACATTAAAAATCCAAATCACACACACACACACACACACACACACTTTAGTGCAATGTGACTTTCACTCTTTAGTGCAATATGACTTTCACTCTTTACTGCAATGTGACTGTCACTCTTTACTTCAAGGAGGCTTGCTCTTTACTGCAGTGTGAATGTCACTCTTTACTGCAGTTTGACCATCACTTTTTAATAAGTGTGACTGTCACTTCTGGTGCAGTGTGACTGTCATTCTTTACAGCAATGTGACACACACCCTTGGTGCAATGTCACTGTTACTCTTTACTGTAGTGTGACTGTCAATCTTTACTGCACTGTGACTGTCACTCTTGGTGA
Source organism: Sinohyriopsis cumingii (assembly GCA_028554795.2). Taxonomy (NCBI): domain Eukaryota; kingdom Metazoa; phylum Mollusca; class Bivalvia; order Unionida; family Unionidae; genus Sinohyriopsis; species Sinohyriopsis cumingii. The sequence goes on along the minus strand of CM068840.1, from coordinate 116,717,330 downwards.
AATGTGAGTGTCACTCTTTACTGTAGTGTGACTGTCAATCTTTACTGCAATGTGACTGTCACTCTTGGTGAAATGTGAGTGTCACTCTTTACTGTAGTGTGACTGTCAATCTTTACTGCCATGTGACTGTCACTCTTGGTGAAATGTGAGTGTCACTCTTTACTGCAATGTGACTGTCACTCTTAACTGCAATGTGACTGTCACTCTTGGTGCAATGAGACTGTCTCTTTTGGCAGATACACATACCTGGTCATAAATTTACTTAAAATAGCTATCATTTACTTAAGAAAATTACAGAATTCATAGAATGTATGCTCTGTGTAGAATTCTTTAAGTTGAATAAAAACAAAAAGAAAACCTGAAACAAGAACATTAGTGGCACTATTACATTCATGTCTACTAAGGAATACCATCTTTATTATGCTTTAACTAGATCTGTATATATGTATGTTAACACAAAAATCATTCTGTCCATTACGTCATTATTCGTCCTAGGTTCAACAAAATGAGACTGCAGTTCAGCCAAAACTTGATAAAATATAACCATTGTGTACATTTTTCCAAGGAGAATCAATCTGGTTTGTATTTGAAACTCTCTCAAGTTTTACACTTTCTTGCAGGTTTTATCAGGAATATATTGAGTATGTGTGTACAATGAGGAATCACTAACAAAGATAACACCCATATGTATACATTAAGTAATTTATTGCATGTTTGTTTCAGCCATGTATACATATTTGGATAGTTTGAGTACCTTTTCGTGATAATGTATTAGATTTAATTCAGTCTTCTTTGAATTAAATGTAGCCAACCGAATTTGGGACCATTCCTATATCCTTACACATTAATTGAGTTTCAGTTTCAAAACAATGATATTCTTTTATTCAGGAAGGAGAAACCTTTTCAGTTAAAATCTACTGAAACGAAATGATTAAGTTTAGTGGATTGGGCTATCTCAATACTAAATTCAAGTTGCTCCCAAGCAGCTATGTTATAATTAGGTGATCATCATATCCATGCAGCTACTACCTTCTTCCCTGTATTATTTAGTTCTATCCATGTACATTCAAGGTCAGAAATGTCCAAGTCACACTGTAGAACAGTCTGAATGTTTTTTTTTAATGCTTGCATCACACTCAAGTGTAACCTTTCCTTCCTGTATTTCATCATTTAGAATACTATGCTTAAGCCACATCTCAGCAAAAATCACTACATTAGGCAGGAAAAAGTAAATATGTGTGTTTCTGTTTGGCTGACCATCTCTGTTTTTTGTTGCTGACCCCTATCACTTTTTCCCCCTGGAGTATTTTTTTAAAATCCCAAAATTGATTTGTGCATCTAACTGAGCAAAGTATTTAAAGTACTTAGTAGATTATATATACTAGTCATTTCAATATATATATATATATATATATATATATATATATATATATATATATATATATATATATATATATATATATATTTGTTGTTGTTCTAGGGTTTAAAGCCATTTTTCAGCACAAGATAGGCTATACATGGCGGCCAGTATTAATGGTGGAGGAAGAACCCTGGAAAATCCAGGGAAGAACCACCGACCAACGAGAAGCTACTGGCAGGCTTTCCCATGTACCCATGCACTAGCCGAGCCTTGGACTTGAACCCATGCAGACAGAGGTGAGATGGCAGTGATCTGTAATCTGTAATGCTGAGTGCTTTAGACCACTCAGCCACTCAGGGCCCCAATATATATATATATATATATATAAAATAGTGCAATATTAAATATACTTTTTGGGCCTCAGACATTTCCCAGCATCAACTTTCTTGTGCTTTTTATTGCACTTTCAACACATTATTGTCTATATCATGCTAACCCAGGGTGGCATAGGCCAGTATCCAGCCTGCAAACTAAGCTCTCTCCGTGTATCACATCAATGTTACATCTTAGACGCTGTACATTAAAGTACATAATATTACAATAATTTCAACATGTTTGCGAACTGGGCTTAGGTTATATCAATGTCAACAAAAGTAAGATCCTAATACAGAAAGTACATTACTATGACAATAAAAAGAAATATTACGTGATGGAAAATATGCTAATCAGAAGAGTTTCTGGTGTAATTTTACTAGCCACCTTGGAAGGCTTTCCATTGACCAGATGATTTTTCTGGTAACGTCTCATCAGAGCGCAAACCATTAGAGCTTATCCTACTAGAGCGCAAAAAATAGTTTTGTCCTACTAGAGCTAATCTTATTAGGGCACATCCCATTAGAGCACGAAGGACTAGTATGACTAGAGCGCAAACTAATCAAAAGAATTTTGAAGAAACACAGTATTTATTATTCTCGTTCGAGGGGTTGATCATTGATCTTTGCATTTTATTATTTTATGATGTGTCATACTCATACTGTCCCTGGAGCTGGTTTCTTTGTTTTCCTTCCCGGTATATTTCTTTATGACATATACTTCCTTCTTCAGACACTAAGTCTTGCGACTGGTTTCTATAACATGGTCTCTCAGTTATAGTGATCTTGACCAAGGATCAATCTATTACAGTACTGTGTTTGTGTTATATATGTATCTATATTGTTTTATTCATGTAATATCGTGTTTGTGCAAGGAATGACTGCATTATATTTTAATTTGCATTACATTTTTTATCTACTTGTTTATTTGCGTACAAAAGGAATAAACAGGTGTCAGGTATAATAGTTGTATAAAATTTTGTGTATTGATGTTTCTCTGGTTTCTGTCTAGTAATTATTTTCTAATAGAACCGCTACGGTGGCCTAGTGGTTAGAGCGTCCGCCTCGGATGCGGGAGGTCGTGGGTTCGATCCCCAGGCGAGACATACCAGAGACTTAAAAAATGGTACTAACAGCTGCCTCGCTTGCCGTTCAGCATTAAGAGGTTAGTGTTAGGACTGGTCGGCCTGGTGCCAGGATAATGTGACTGGGTGGGACATCATGCTACATGTCTGCGGCATGATGCCCCAGTGCTAGACATCACTATAAACTGCCACACTGCAGACATCGTAGCGATATGACTGAAAAATTGGTAAAGCTACGTTAAAAATCAAAATCACATCACATTTTCTAATAGTGACGAGACCGCCGTTTTTGTACATATTATATATATATATATATATATATATATATATATATATATATATATATATATATATATATATATATATATATATATATATATATATATACATATATATATATATATATATATATATATATATATATATATATATATATATATATATATATATATATATATATATACATCAAACGTGATGGCAATTCAATCTTGTTTTACTTAATTTTTTTCTCCGGGCCCTATTGGGAATGCGCTGTAGTGAGATTTTTTTGCGCTCTAACGGGATTAGCTCTAATCAATTTTTTTTATTGTAGGCAAGGTAAAGAAAATTTTGGTTTCAAAAGTTTCATTTGTTCTTTTTTCACCCTGTGTTTAAGAATTAGTTTGTAATTAGTGCTCTATTTCTTGGTTATTTTCTGCTAATTCTCCAATGTGGTATTTTGCATGAATCACTCGTATATGTCCTCATGTTAGATCCTTCTGTGTTTATCATTCGTCATTAGGTTGCGTGTTTATATGGGCGCACTTATCAGTCTTGTTTGGTAATTTGATTTCAGCTTCACCGCCTGCTGTCTTCCATCTGTCATCAGCTGGCGGGATTTCGGCCCACTTTCTCCTGCACATTGTGTTAGAGGCACTATTTGTCTAAATTAGTTTCGAATGATTATTTTTAAGCGTACAGTTACATCACAACACACACAGACAGCACCACACCGGACTTTAATGACTATGGCAATTCACTTCAAAATAATAATGATCACAAAATGGGGAGGGGAGCACAAATTTTAACCTGGACTTCTGCAAAGGAAAAAGGAGTACGATCCTAAGCTTCATGCATGTTGTTGTTTTTGTAGCGTTTTATGTCATTTTGCAGTACACAATAGGCTATACAAGGCGGCCAGTATTAATGGTGGAGGAAGAACCCGAGACAAAACCTGGAAAGAACCACCGACCCACAAGAAGCTACTGGCAAGGTTTCTCACATACCCACATTGGCTGAATCTGAGACTTGAACCCATGCTGACAGAGGTAAGATGGCAGTGATATGTAACAGAGAGCGCTTTAGACCACTCGGCCACTAGAGGCCCCTTCATGCATGTAAGGTTCAAGGCAGGAAAACACTCACAAGCACTAGTGTTTGCAAGTATTGACCTGAGAATGGAAACTAACCTATCTACCGGGTGGTAATGGAGTACATCTCACAACCAGCATGCAGGGACAACTAAAAAAATATGACAAAATGAAACAAAGAACAACCTGACATGAAGAAAAAGAAATGCACACATGAAATCCAAAATTGGGAGAACGGGGAATACTTAAATTACAAACCATGTCAATTACAAACAAACAACAGTGTGACACCTCCAACTCTTTACCGGCATATGATGGAATGGAGTCATCAGGTGCTAATATAACTTTAGTACATGTGATTGGGTTTGTTGGGTTTTAAACAGCGAATTTGGGCCACTGCATGTTGGGGGGCGGGTAGGTGCTTGTGTTCTTATTGCGAGCTCACTGTAAATGGCTTTTCCCGGGTGGGGTGGGGATAGATTTTTAGAGTTATTTGGTTTGTTTTTCTGATGCAGTTTTGCTAGCTGCATGTTGGCTTTCCAGAGTATAAATTATAGTTCAGTAATCCAAACCTGCTTTCTTCTACTTTCCATAGCATTATAAATGAAGTCTCCATACAAAACTTTGTTATTTTATGGGTATAAAGAAGATTTTTGGGCTCAAACACGCTATCACTGTAAACATCTGATCCTTGCACTCTCCTTACTGAGGAATTTGCTAACTGTGAACTCATAATTGTTTAGCATGCTGATGATGTTAGCAAAACACAGTTTGATGCACAGCAGGTGTTAACAACCAATGAGGCCTTTATACAATCAAATAATGTAAAGAGAGAGAGAGAGAGAGAGAGAGAGAGAGAGAGAGAGAGATAGAGAGAGAGAGAGAGTTGTAAATATTTTTAGCATGATGAGAATAAAATATTTTCTGATTTAAAGAAAAAATGGTAGACATTAATATGATAATGCTTTCCACAAATTCATATAGTGAACTAAGTTGTTCTCCATATGTTTAGAAAAAAGGGCTGGGATTATTTAAAGATTAACATGAAGAGCATGCACCAGATTGTTCTCCTCCAAAATAGAAATTAATATCAACATGGGATTTCCACCAAAAGACTTCTTATGATGTCTTGTTGGTCCTAAATAATAATGATGCCAATATGGATTCCAATATGTCCACCATAGCAGTTAAATTGAAAATGGTGTTATTGTTGAAGAATATCAGAGATGGTTTCCACATTCAGCAGTTAAAAAGAAGTAATGAAATTGATTTCAAAACAAAATTTCAGCCTAGAGACTGTTACTGCCTTCATGAGAATATGTGTTTGATGTTTTTTTACACATTTACCTTTTCAGCATATATTTTATAAGAAAAATATTTTAGCAAGATCATTTGAAAAAGATCAAAATTTATTTTAAAATCATATATTTTTTAATAAATTTGTTGCCTTGCTGGCCTTAAACTGTCTGACAAAAAAAGTTTAAAATTAGATTATTATTAAAATTCGTAGTAGTAGTAGTAGATGTATTAAAAAGCTTTTATATATGTGCAAAATAGTTTTTCAACAACAATTCTCAATTATTTAGATAATATAGTTAATACTTAAATAATTTATATTTTGTCACTAAAGCATAAGAATACAATTTGAATAATTAATTCCATTGCATGGAGCAAGTACAGTATATTAGTTTATTTATCATACAATGTATCTTGCTTAACAGGAGTGCAGACTAGGTTAGCCAATGTTTGTTTTTTTTTGGGGGGGGGGTCAGTGGTCATAAAAAAACATCATTAGTTCCCCAGCAGAAGTGTGTGAAAAACCACTAAAGTTGAAATACATTCCGAGAGAGAGAGAGAGAGAGAGAGAGAGAGAGCTTCATTAAGATGTAAAAACAAGAGCACTTTCTGACTGAACAAATATATGTCCAGAAATGTTACTGTTTTCCAAAAAAAACACAAAGTAAATCTACTAGTTATCTTGAGTATTTTTATGAAAATTTAGGGATTATGCGATCCTGGATATATGGATGAGTTGATTTATTAATAATATTGCACATGTCCTCCAAACGTTTTTTTTTCTCTAGGCTTTGATGTTTCGAGATGGTCTACCTATGTGTATACTAGTTTTAGCATGATGAACCAACCCTGACTATTAGGGCTTGATATTGAGTTTGGAAGTTGTTTCAAATAAAATTTAAAAATACATTCAATCAGTCCAAAGAGCACCCACATGAATTTGCTCAAATCTGAGAGTGGCTTATCTCATCAGTTACAATTATCAGCAAATTAAACTTAACTAATATTACTACCTAATTAACCTGGCTCTGTGGGGTGGCCATGATAGTGCAGATGTGCCATTGTTGATGTTTTTGTTGTTGTGGGGTTTAACTCCATTTTTCAGCACAGGATAGACTATACATGGTGGCCAGTATTAATTATTTAATTAATTAATTAATTAATCGACCCATGATAAGCTACTGGCAGATGTGCCATACACACATACATACATACTCAAAGTTCTTGTCCATATGATGTAATCATTATTCTGTAGGACAGAAATGCAACCCCATTTCTGTCTACATCTGTTGTAAACATTATTCCATCTTAAATATACTTCTAATCAGAGAGCATGCAAGGAAATTGAGTGTTTCAAGAATAAAGGAAAGCATATCCCCCTCCCACTTGTATTATGGAGAAAACTCAGGTTTGGTAAAGTTATTTTATAATTACTTCAAATGGAGAGACAAATCCCTTGTGTGAAAAGATCAAAGTTAACAGCTGTTGAGACAACAGTTACAGAGAATGGCAGAGCAGTTCTTTTGCCTGATAGCAACAGAATTGTGGGTTTTGTTGGACTATATTTGTACAATTAACTAGTGTCTGAGAACTGATGAACTGAGTATCAAAACTAAATGTCAGCACCTGTTGGGTAATGAATGTGATCCCAATTGGCTCTCTAGTTGCAAAACAATGCAGAAGGGTAAGGACTGGAGAAAATCCAATTACTAACATTAGCTATGCTAGATTCATGCGATGCCCAATGCTTTGTATTATAACTGCTAATATCCAGCAGTAAATGTAAACATATGGCTTATTAAATGGGATAGTATTATAAGCTGCCTGAAGTAAATCCTTGAATGTATTGCCATATAACACTGAAATGGCCAGTGAAACAGACTTTGTCTTTGATGAACTATGCAATTCCATGGAAAACAATTATGAAACTGAAAGTAATAATGCTTTAGGAACCTCATTAATGGACAATTATGCGTGACAGGATAATGATATATCCAAAAGTATTGAAGTTCTGGGTACAGCACTTATTGACAAATTAGGAAGTTCTTTGCAAGAAGATCTGTCAAAAAGTCATGATGCTTCAGATACATCAGCTGCAGAGGAACACAAAGCTTTTCAAGATGACTACATGACTAAGAAAGATGATGCTGATGGATTTGGATCATCAATAATTTCTACAAAACCAGTAGATTCAGGCAGTTGCTTCATGGATATCCAGATGGAAAACCCATCATTTACTGAAGGGATCAAGGTATGTAGCATCTTTAATGTTATACCACAAAATATTTATAAACCTTAAAATAAATGCAATGTATTCGAGGATTTTATATATTCTGCTTGTAATTAATTGTAATATCTACCATTTTTTATTTCAGATGTAGCGGTTGGCAATTACATTATTTTATATGATTCTTCAATATCCTACTTCTGATTAAAATTTAGTATCATTTATTATTTAACCAGGTGGTGTGGAACAATACATTTTGTAGATGTAGGTATGTGTAAAATTTTTACAGTTCTTATTGTGCCATTAATATAAGCACATCACATCAATACATAAATAACTGTCAATCTATTGATGTAGTTTCCAGTTCTAGCATGCAATTTAAGCCTCAAAACTGGGAGAGGGATACACCTAAATGTACTTATCCACTAAATTTAAGTCTTAAATGTTCACTTCTTCATATAAAGATGTTCATGATCTTAGTTATCCTTAGTTTTCATGTGACATCAAATGTATGCAAGTGACGGAGTGGTCGTAAGCGATCTCCGTTACGGATCACTGCCATCTCACCTCTGTCTGTGTGGGTTCGAGTCTTGGTTTCGGCTAATGTGGGTAGGTGAGAAAGCTTGCCAGTAGTTTCTCGTGGGTCGGTGGTTCTTTCCGGGGTTTTTCTGGGTTCTTCCTCCACCATTAATACTGGCCGCCATGTATAGCCTTTCTTGTGCTGAAAAATGACATTAAACCCAACAACAAATGTATGCACTTTATCCAGAATTGCATTTTACCAAGAAATATTTTTGTCAATTAGTTATGACATTATTTGCTGCTGGAAGATAGGGTATGTGGTGATGCTCAGGGTTTTAGTGTCATTTAAGAGAGCTGAAACAATTCTAATTTTCTTGTATTTTTAAGATAAAATGTTCATTGTTGAATCATTATAGCTATAAAGTGTGTTTTACTGATGTTTATGTTCTTGTACCAAAATATGAAGTAAAATAAAAGAACAAAAAAACAAATTTAATCTTATACATTTTGTAACACAATTTAACTCTAAAATCTACAATTTAAGCATATACATTTATGATTTAAGCATATACAATTACATCTTTGATGATACATGGAAATCGAATAAGAGCAAACAATTAAGAACTTACAACTCCAAGCTGCTGGGAAAAGCTATGCAAGATGTAAGAAGATGCTTATAGAAAGCAAAACAATGTGTGAATTACTGTCTAAAAATGATAACAGAAACTGATATCAAAGAAGCAAGATATTGATACTGAACAATTGTTTTGAAAGCAGAGTTGAGTGCTTTTTTTGGACAAAATAGCTGATGGGAAGGACAAAAAAGGAATGTTTCTTATTTTACTGATGGTGAAAAATGTGTGTGTGTGTATGTGTATGTGTGATTTGGATTTTTAACATAGCTTTAACAACTTTTTCAGTCATATCGCTATGATGTCTGCAGAGTGATAGTTTATAGTGATATCTAACACTGGGGTATCATGCTGCAGAAATGTTGCATGATGTCCCACCCAGTCACAGTATCCTGGCACGCAGGCCGACCAGTCCCAACACTAACATCTTTATGCTGATCGCCAAGCAAAGCAAATGTTACTACTGTACCATATTTGTAAGTCTTTGGTATGACTCGACTGGGGACGAACCCATGACCTCCCGTATCCGAGGCAGATGCTCTAACCACTAGACCACCAGAGCGGTCGATGGAAAGCGTGTTTGTGGATTTGCTTCAGATGTTTGTATAGGATTGACAAATATTTCTATTACAAATACATAAAGAAATCTAAGGGTGGCACAATTTCAGCTGGATACAGAAAAGAGAGTGGTCAAGGACAAGGAAGAGAACATGCAATATCTTGGCTTCAGGATTATGCATACCACCATGCTGACAGAATGACAGATAATGGTGATATGATGCTGCCTTACAAATCTAGAAAATTAACAATATACGAGCAGAATCTGCATGAAAAAACAAATGATCCATGCAGTTAGTCAGTCAACATTTTTGGACATGTGGAATAAAAGTTTCCATCACCTGAAGATAAAACAGGTTAGGAAATTTTCTTAGACCATGATTTAAGTAACTTGACTCGTTGTATAATTGCCATAGTTCATATGCAGATTATGTGATAAATCATCACTGCAATGACTCTAACTCTCACATATAATGTTCATCATGAGAGTATGGACATTACTGTCCATTTGAAATCTGAAGTCTATTGGCCTTAATATCAAGTGTTGTTTTGCAATTGCATGCAGTTTAATGTTTGTCATTACTACAAAGTAGCCAGGAACTTGACACAATCTTTCAACTTCTGGTCTAACTGATACTGAATGTAAACATGGTAAATCAAATAATTTAATATGAAATTGATCAATGCCATCTTGAAAATATTCTCACTACTAAATATTACAAAATATTTTAGAAGTTTATATTCAGTTTTCATAATAAATGTATTCTTCTGCTTTTTGTAAAGGCAGATATTATATGATCCTGCCTTGACATTAAGAGGTTAGTGTTAAGACTGCTTGACCTGGTGTCAGGATATTGTGACTGGGTGGGACATCATGCCCCAGTGCTTGACATCTATATAAACTGCCATACTGTGGGCATTGTAGCGATATGAATGAATAATGGTTAAAGCTACATTAAAAATCCAAATCACACACACACACATACGATCCAGCATGTCCATCCATCTATATGTATGCTGATACATACATACATACTGTAGGTTCTTAAGAAATGCAGGTGGAGATCTGAAAGATGGCATATGTAATAGGTTTCATAACTACACTCTTGCGTCTTCCCATTCTCCAGTGATGCCCTTGGGTAAGCTACTGGAAGCTAGTGAGAGCACCCTATAACCATATATAGTTTTAAAGGTCATATTGTATGCTGTGTGCATGGTGGATCAAAACAGCATTAACACAATTTCCATGCTAGTGTCTGCAATGTTTTCAAATAAACTATTTTATATTTTCAGAAAATTGATGAGGGCAAAACTCTGTATTAGTGGAGACAATGACTCTATGTGTAGGCTATATGTTGAAAAAAGATCAATGGAAGAGCAGAACAGAGTTTATATGAAACTTTAATAGCCTCCTAAGGAAAGAATTACCCAAATATCTGCCTTATATGGAAGAACTACCAGAAATAACAGCATGAGATGCTAGTGACATTTTAATTCTATTACATGAGAAAGAATTTTTGCATTACATTACTGTTGAAAATATCTATATTTCATGATGAATAAAATGTTATGTACAAGTACTTCAACATACTGAATATCTTCTAGGTTCTATAAATAGCACCTTCAACAATCTCAACTAGACTGTATTATTACTGGTCATGCTATTAAACCAGGCTTGTTGATGACAGCTTCAGAACAATGCAGTCTCCTAGGAACAACATTATTACAAAAGCAAATCAAGTTTAACAGTGTAGAAATGCTACATTTGCAAGTAATATTATGTCATCGGAGAGCAATGTAGTATTGTTACTACATCAGATTTGGAAATTGCAAAACCAGTGCCCTAGAAATAGCGTATTGTTACTACATGGGTATGGCGGAGAGCTATGTAGTATTGTTACTACATCTGGCTCTGGAGATCACAAAATCAGTGACTGGAAATAGGGTATTATTACTACATGGGTTTGGTGGAGAGCCATGTAGTATTGTCACTACATCAGAATTTGAAAAAAACAAATCAATGCCTAGAAATAGGGTTTTGTTACTACATGGGTTTGGTGGAAGGCTATGTAGTATTGTTACTACATCAGGCTTGGAAATCACAAAACCAGTGCCCTAGAAATAGTGTATTGTTACTAGATGGGTATGGTGGAGAGCTATATAGTATTGTTACTACATCTGGCTCTGGAGATCACAAAATCAGTGACTGGAAATAGGGTATTGTTACTACATGTGTTTGGGGGATAGCCATGTAGTATTGTTACTACATCAGACTTTGGAGATCACAAAATCAGTGCCTAGAAATAGGGTAATATTACTACATGTGTTTGGGGGATAGCCATGTAGTATTGTTACTACATTAGGCTTTGGAGATCACAAAATCAGTGCCTAGAAATAGGGTAATATTACTATATGTGTTTGGGGGGTAGCCATGTAGTATTGTTACTACATCAGGATTTGGAGATCACAAAATCAGTGCCTAGAAATATTGTATTGTTACTACATGTGTTTGGGGGATAGCCATGTAGTATTGTTACTACATCAGACTTTGGAGATCACAAAATCAGTGCCTAGAAATAGGGTAATATTACTACATGTGTTTGGGGGATAGCCATGTAGTATTGTTACTACATCAGGATTTTGAAGATCACAAAATCAGTGCCTAGAAATAGGGTATTGTTACTACATGTGTTTGGGGGATAGCCATGTAGTACTGTTACTACATCAGACTTTGGAGATCACAAAATCAGTGCCTAGAAATAGGGTAATATTACTACATGTGTTTGGGGGATAGCCATGTAGTATTGTTACTACATCAGACTTTGGAGATCACAAAATCAGTGCCTAGAAATAGGGTATTGTTACTACATGGGTTTGGTGGAGAGCCATGTAGTATTGCCACTACATCAGAATTTGAAGAAAACAAATCAATGCCTACAAATAGGGTATTATTACTACATGGGTTTGGTGGAGAGCTATGTAGTATTATTGCTACATCAGGTTTTAGAGATCACAAAATCAGTGGTGGGAAATAGGGTATTGTTAATGCATATGTTTGGGAATTAACCATGTAGTATTGTTACTAGTACGTTCACTAGTACAACATGATTGACTTTACAACTTCTTGTGCTTCTTCTTATTAAACTTGATATTGTGTGTACAAAGTTTAAACTTCCTTTAAAAAGGACAAGCAAGCAATTCCTTTTTTATTCTGACAGCCGTTCGATCTACTTTCACATCGTTTCTAGAAGAAGAACGAGGATCAAAATGAGTTACTAAATGTTCTAAGGAATATCCCAGGCTGCGATGATGCAGAAAATACACATTGTACTGTCCACACACCAAGGAATCTGTGCCTTGTAATTTCACATTATTGAATCGTGTGGTCTGAGCATTTCTTCTCATAAAGTCAATGATATCGTCTTCCAAAGTAGGCAATCCATACGAATCGAAATATTCCACACATCCTTCTTGAGGAAAGTAGACGGCTACCCAGTGGGTTCCTGGGAGATGACTGTCGTCCGTGTTGATCACATAAGCTTGATGGTCTTGAGGTTTGCGATGAGGGAGTTCATCTTCAGCACATACGATAGGATTCCAAGAAGCCGTATACGAACTGTGGTTCAGAAGGTAATAATGTTCCCAGGTATCCATTTTTTGTTTTCTTGTTTTTCTTCTTCTTCACAGGTAATGATAAGTGATCAATTCGATCCTGACTTTTTGCTTGAAAATGTCTGACAAGTAAAAGGCGTTTAGCTCCGACTTCTTATTCTGGTCAAAGAGACTTTCGATGCGACGGCACTCCAGAGACGTTAATGGAGGAGAAGAATATTTATCCAAGCCTTTATACCACTCATTCAACACGAATTCTATCTCGATGAGACCCCAAGCTTTGTCAAGATACTCGTCCAATTTTTCTTCTTGGCTCAACATCAGACATTTATCGTGTCGAATTTGACTAGGATGATCGTTGTGACATCCATAGCAATCTTCCTTGATCAATTCCTTCATTTTATCTGCCAGGACGGTAGCAAAACAGGAGACTAAATGGGCTTCTTGTTCTGGCCATCGAGACTTCATCATGATGACTTCTTCGTCTTTGTCTTGGTATTCTTCTTCTTCCTTAGTCTCCTCACATTCCATGTCCAAAGTTTCTCCAGTAGGTAAAGAGGGATAACAGTCTTCCATGGTTTCTAATAGTCTAGAATGACTTCTCTCAAACTGTTGATTTCTATCGTATTGTCAAATTCTGCATACAGGAGGACGTTCACTGTGTCAGGTAGAGGATTAGTAAACTGAAGTTCAACTCGAATCAGGCCGGATTTTATAGGGTGGAAATGTCCCTCGCCGCTGCCTTGGTCTGGAGTGAAATCAAACGCCCACAAATTGTAGCCTCCTGTATAATCCTCGTACGATATGGCGTGACTGGTGTTGGTTCCTAACTGTCAGGTGGCTTCGTACAGGGACAAGTACGACCTCAAGTAATTCCTGTCACCAAACTTAGGCTCAAAGGGTCGGGTACACAGTGTCTTGCCACTGCGACTGACTTCGATCTTGGCTACGTTGTAATGATGAAACAGGAAAGGATTTTCGTTGTGGACTCCGTTGAAGGCTGAATTCTTGACGATACCAATAATCAAACGCTTGGGTAACTGGCCTTGGAACAGATGATCATGGATCGCTGTCCAGCAGGAATAGTGAACGTTTTTACTTACACGCGTCGTATCGGATATTTGGTGGTCGTGCTGCTCAACGTGTGACTGATGTCGTTTCCCACTTTGGGTAACACTTCCACCCGTCGCACGTAGAGCCTGGCTTCTTGGATGATGGTTTTGTACTCGTTAGCATGGGCCATCAAATGGAAAGCGGCACTGCTACGATTCAGTCTCAGGCGAATATCCAACCCGTTCAGTAAATACTTTTCTTGTAACCACATGAGCAAATGCAAACGATCCATCAGTTCTAAACTAAGTCCTTGCAGAATTTTATTTCTACGTGTGTTAAACCCCACATTGTGAGGATCGTCATCTGCTGTGAGGGCTGTGTCGTTACACGTGTTATCACCTGCTGTGTTAGGTTTCCATACTACGCAAGCATCCAGATGAGTATTCTTGGCTTCTTTTCTGTACGTCAAGAGATTTTCCAGGTAGGCACGATAAGGGTAAGTATCCATGCTGCTGCAGACCAGTTTGTTATTCAAGTGCAAGTCCACTTCGATGAACAAGGAATGCATGAAATTGTTGACAGGAGCTACTCTAGCATCGCCCCCTGGATTGGTGTTGTCCGTATTGATCACTTTGACTTTCAAATACAGGTAACTGCTGTTCAGATGGATGTAATCTTTGGGCTGACCTTTTATGTCAAACTTGATGGGAGCTGAATCCGTCAAAGAGGAGACGGGATGAAATTCCACCCATTGGTATTCTTGCATCGAAGTCATGGTGGGTGGCATGGCAAACAGATCCAGTTCCGACTTGGAACAAGCACAAGACTCTCGTTGCATCATTTGTTTCCGTTTCTCAACGGTTCTTCTTTTCTTTATCTTTCTAGCTTTAGACGTGTGAAGTCTGGTAAAACGGTGTCTTCTTCTTCGTCTCTTTCTGACTTGTCCTTGCTGTCTCGTCAGGAAAGTTGGACAGCCTGACTCAGTAGATTCAGGGCATTTATAGGAGTTTCTCGTCGACCCAAAAGGTCTTTGCCCGTTTGCAACAATACATTTTTGCCTGCTCTCAAGAAAGTTTCTTTTGGGTTTTGTTTGTCGATGATGACATTTTGGAGAAATTCTTTGCCGTGTGTCAATGCCGCATCTTTGATTGGGAACGACATTGAGGACTCGGGATGGGTGAATGATTACTACCAAAGCCACTTCCCAATGGGCTTCGTGATCTACTTGGATGGTCTGAGGTAATTTGACCGTGTAACAACACAAAGTGTTCTTGGGAAACACCTCATTGGAACTGTCACTGGGTAAGGTTAAGTAAAATTATTTACTAGTGTGACTCATAATTCCAGAGTTCTGTGGCTGTCCGAGGGGTTACTGGAAGTCAGAGGCGTGTCTCCGCCCAAAATGGGATTGTTATTGTTGTTGGAGTGGTGACTGACACTGGCACTGGACACAACGTTCCCGTTGTTCCCGTTGGAAAAGAATTTCAGAGAGGGATTGGGAAGCAGGTAACCGATGCAACTGCTTAATAAAATGGTCCACAATTGTTCGTCTCCTTGTTGCAAACTCAAATTGGCAATGGCTGCACCGATGACACAATACACCACAAAGATTTGGCAGAAAAAGACGATTTGCGTTTTAGGCACACGTTCTCCACACCACACCCACAAGGGTTGTTTTTGTAAATCTTGCAGAGAAGAACTTGGTGAAGGAGTGGTCGTCGTAGCTGAGTCCAAGAATCAAAACTGGGTGGATATCCTTTCCAACGTACTTTGACTTCTTTGACACGTCGCTTGCCTACTTTACGGGTTCTGCTTTCGAAAATGCTTTCGATGTCGTACACGTCGTGTTCTTTTTTGGTGACACGTTGTAACTCGGGCAAATAAAACGCTCGTTTGAGCACTTCTCAGTTCATGTCTTCCAATTTATAGACGGCAGGATGACGGCCATGCACTCGTCCAGTGACGCGAAACAATTCGGTCGTCCAGTTAGGTAAGTAACCTTTGTCGAAAGTGCGTTTGGTTTTGCCAATGCGCACCCAATCTCCTACGGTCAACACTTCACTTTTCTTGGGGACAACCCCCATCGGGGACGTACGAAAAAGGCGATCAGATATCAGCACTTCGTTGTCGGGAGTCACCTCTTGTGTGGCACGTCCTATGCTTCGATGGTAAGATTGGTTGTGCGCTTGCACCAGATGCGGTAAGATGTCAATGTAGTTCAGAGTGTGGTGATGCGTAAAATATTTCCACATGCGTTCTTTCAAAGTGCGTTGAAAACGTTCCACGATGCTGGCTTTGGTTTCGGGATTCTCGGTGGCAAAAAAATGAATGTCACGTTTCTTTAATTCTTTTTGGAAAGCTTGGTTCAGAAATTCGGTGCCTTTGTCCCTTTGCCATCGAAGGGGGTGACGACCACTTTGTTTCAACACCCGTTGCAGAGCTTGCACTAACTCTCTGCTCGATTTGGAAGTCAAGGGCACGACCCAGGCAAATTTATAAAAGACGAAGATGACACAAAACAAATATATGTAGCCACGATTGTAGCTGGCCAAATGAGAGACATCGGCTAAATCGGCTTGCCATTGATGATCGATGCCTTCCACTCGGGTGCGACTTCTGGAAAACTTGCGACGAATGGGTTTGTGTAAAGTGTAGGTAGCTTGTTCTTGTAACCATCGTTGCACTTGAGGTAAACGGAGACTTTTCAGTCGAGTTTTGGCAGCACGATACAATTTTTGAACTCCTGCGTAACCTGCAGGATGGGAGGGATCGTATTAAATGCTAGCTAACACTTTTTCCATTTTTTGTTTGTTAATAAGACATCCACTCTTGGAGGAAGCTAATCTTTTTCTCTTGGGGTATTTTCTTGGATTGTAATGCTTTGCATGTCCGACCGGCAATAGGTGTCGAGGAGGAGGATGTGTGAACAGGGGATATCGGTTCTTGTTTCACTTCTGTCTTCACCTTATTTTTCTCTTCTATGAAGAAGGGATGGTCATCATCTTTTTAAGCCATCCAATTCTGGAGATAGGTGGTGTTGTTAACTTGCGTACTTTTTCTAGTGGAGTTTGAAACCCTTCTTCTTCTTCTCCTTTTTCTGTCTTGGTCACTGGTGGTGGTGGTAGTAGTGATGATGGTGCTGGACTTTTCATCAAAGTCTTAAAATCTTTCAGAGTGGGAAGAGCTGTTTCGTCTAAAGCTTTTTGGTGAAAGAGTTGCAGTCTTTGCAAGAGTTGACCGTACTTTTGCGATTTTTCTGTTTCGGACAAATCTTTGCTATCCATCAAGGTTTGCAATTCGTGTTGTAACTGGGACATCTTGCTCAAATTGGGATTGGGAGGTAAATGCGGGGTCCGTTGTTCTTGCCAACGATGGTATTCCATCCATCGTTTGTAAGGCACTAAGCTAGTTTTCGTCCTTCCATAGGATGTCAAGGGTCAATTCTGAGATCTTGGGACTTCAGGGGTCCTTTTTATCTTGCTCCCAAAAGACTCCTTTCAGCAATGGACCTAACAAGAGGGGTAAAATTCCTCCACGTTGGACCAAACAAGACCACGTAATGCACATTGAGACTGATAGTGCGATGGGCTTTACTTTGTTGAAACAAATTTTGAGTGATGTAAACGACACTGGCATTACGATGATGCCCTTTGCGTGTAAACCAAAGTTTAATTTCTTCTTCGTCTTCTCCTAACATGTCGTCGAAAATGAACAAATGGGTTTGACGGGAGTCAGAGACGATTCCGTCGTCTTCTTTAGGAATGCCTTCCACAAACACGATGGAATAGCCTTGACTTTCTCGCAAGAGGCTGTACGCCGATTGCCACTCTTTGTAACACCACACGATGCGTTGAGGTGGACGATCGATCAAATGATGTTTATGTTCGATCAAACGTTTGACGAATTCGGTTTTCCCTGAACCGCTAGGTCAAGCAATGAACATGTTAAAGGGATGGCCAAGATACAAATCCTCCCAACTGGGACGATCTAAGTGTTCGTCGATGACTTTGACAGTGGAGGAAGAGGAAGCAGAGACAGTAGAGGTAGCCATAGTGTCAGGAATGTCACTTGTGACACGAAAACAGACAAGACAAGAGTTTTTATACTTTTTTTCAGGACACGTTTATTGAATGTTTTAAACATGAACACGAAAGACAAAAATACATAAAAGCCAAAGGCTTAAGTACAACGATAAAAAACATTAAAACGATCAACGTGGAATACAAACAAGTGTCTGTACAACATGTTTTGGGTAATGTTCCGACAAGTTCAACAGGGGTAAGGTCATACAAGTGTCCTCCCGAAAGAGTCTTTCAGGAATGTCCACGACAGTCCTGTCCTGAATGGAGTTATTGTTCTCGGTGACGGGTTCTTCTGATACGGTCACCAACGCAGGTTGAAAAGTGACTTTTTTCTTTGGACGTTGAAAGGAAGGATCACAACTCTCGTGCATACTGGGACACTTCTTGGGTCCAAGCCTCAAAACCCCATTTTTTCCAGCACGAACATCTGTCCAATGGGGGTGTAAGTCACAAGCTATACACACATCGCCATACACGTCTTCGGTAGCTAAAAGTTGACGAATCTTTTTTTTCCTGTAGAGGCCGAGAAGTATCCAGATGAAAACGTAAGGCTTTGAGCAAAATGAGTCTTTCGTGACCATTTAAGGACATTTGGGTGGTACGTACTGTTCATAAAGAGTCCACAAGGAATCGGCTGGTAAACGAAATCCCAGAAAACAAGTCAATAAGACACACACCACTTGTCGACCCAAATTGAACGGAAACAGTTCTTGTAATAATTGATGGTAATGATCCACGGTTTGAATATGGTCATTGAGTTCCTTCCACGGAATCTGTTGGATGACATGTGACATAAACCGTGGCATGGCAGCCTGTTTTTATATTCTCTTTTTCTTGGGATGCAATACACGTACTTTCTAGCCAGAGATCTTCATTCTCCAGTAGGAAATTTAAATGCTCCAAACTGTAACCTACAGTTCAGAGTTCGTTTAGAAGTTTCCTCTTCCACTAAGCAGATTCCACGTAAAAGATCTTTGTAATCCTTTAACTCGTCTTCCTCAATGCGTTGCTCTAGGTGAATCTCGAAGTAACCAAAATTATGAACATGTCGATCATTGGCGACCTCAAAGTGTTGAACAATGTCTGACCACTGAAACAATTTCTGACGAATCAGTTCTCTTATAGCTTTCAGGAACCAGTGGTTCAAACACCGGTGACGTAACGGATGCAATTGTTCTTTACGTTTCACTTGTATTTTGACCAGTTCTTGGTAAATGCGTTCTCTCAACTCCACAGGCAAACCCAAAATGTTCTCCTGTAAAGTATCCATGAATAAGTCAGTCAAAATTTACAATCTTCTCCTAGAGCAAAAGTAATCCGCATACCGAGTAATTTCTGACCACTGCCACTCAGGGTAACGTCCAAGAATGTCACTGAAATGTTTTGATGTAAACGGTCTAAAGCGGTATAATAGGATGAGCGCACACTTGACCCAGAGAAATCTAACACATTCGTTGACTTTTTTCACTTTCCTCTTGTGAATTTCTCGATACAAAAGTTCTACATTTACGCATTGAGATTTCACTCTAGCAAGCCCCAGCCAAATTTCCTTGTAGATCTTCTCTTGCAGTTCTTTAGGTAATGATTCAATATCGTTTTTGAAATGAAGTTTAAATACTGGTCTCGGTGATGTCCAACATTTGATTCCTATCCAATCTGGTTTCTGTTTCTTCAACGGCATAGTAAGTTACTTCAATGTATCGGTCCCACTAAGGGTAAGTAATGACAATTCGGTGACCATCGAGCATGTTCCAGGTAGACGAATAGTGTGGTTCCCAGCGGTGAAATGACACACCGCAACTGAAGCACTTGACTTTATTCCCTTCGCCCAAGTAGAAAAATCCGGCTCTGGCTAATTCTTCGGGGGTTGGTCCTCCCAGATACTTAGGCCATTTTCCTTTGAACGATTGAAGATGATTTTCAAAGTCGCAGTATTCCGACAAACGCACAGGGAATGAATATTCGTCTTTCACAGGTTCGTTTTGATGAGGGAAGGGTGACATGGACATTAGTTTGCTCAGGGCTGGATGACATCCGTAGGGGGGGTAGACGTGAAGGTTGACATTCACAATGACCATGAAACCCAATAAAGTGTCCACGATGACCAGGGACATCGATTTTGCATCCATCAGGTTTGACACGCACAGCATCACTTTCCATGATAGTGGCAGTGAGAACAAAGTTCCTATGATGCTTTATGGCATCGCTAAGGTCACAGCGTACAGCATCGGTCCCATCGCAAGTCTCACAATCGCACTCGTCTGCAAACTCCGTTACGCAATTACAATGGTAACCGCATGGACACTTGCAGTTTCATTCCGGACATTTTCCATCCAATATTAGTCACACTAGGGGAAGATAAAACTTTTTTACAATCCCCAAACTGGAATGTTGTCTCTTTCAAAGGATTCATCTTGTTCGCTTGGTCTTGGTAGTCACAATAAACTATCTATCTTGCCTTGGGTTCCTTTTATACTAGTCGCAATGAAGTCTCAAGCCTGTACATCGTTCCTTTTTTATGTCTTGTTTTGGAAGGTACCGTCTCTAAGGTGCCGTCATAATAGTACCGTAGTGTAATGGGTGGAAAGGCCATTGAAAGGTAAGGGCAGTGCGGAGACCATCGAGCATGTTCCAGAATAGCTGAATCTTTATAGATACATAGATCCATTCGTAACTTCACTCCGCAAGCGAAACATTGTACTTCGTATCCCAATCCAGACTCAGGTCCCAAGTAGACAAATCCTGTTCTAGCTAAAACATGCGAAGAAGGTAATCCTTCCCTATCCGTAGGCCATGCTTAAAACGTTTCCAATCAACCAGCACAATCACAGTAGTCAGGCAAGAAGACCGGAAAATGGTAGGTTTTGAACTTGGAGTTCTCACTGGATTTCTCACTCGATTCTTGCTGTGGCGAAGTCATGCTTCTGGTGGGTGGCTATCCTCGTACAACCTATGTTTTATAACAACATGACCATACGGTAAAGTAAAGTGATTGGGAAGTCGCACTCGCTTCTGGTACACGATTTGATAGACTTTTTCCAAGGGTCGACTCACGATGTGGTGAGTGGGTAAACGTACAATCTTGTTTGGTTGATAGGTGGTCACTTTAAAGTGTTCATCTTTTCCAGACTGCAAGGGTTCTTTCAATACGCCAAACTTCACCACTCGACTGGTACGATAATTCAGAGTCAATCCTTTCACTTTGCACTCCGTTTGCACTTCTCCTTGCTTGTCCCGGTATTCGAAGCCGTAATGTTTAGGTCCGCCACTCGCGAAACTTAGAATCTTGTCGTCGAGATGTTCGTATGTCCAAGCTCCTAAACGGTCTCTTTCGATGTTAGGGTGATGTTGACCCGGGCTATGGATGTAGATGCAACTGTCCGTGTCAAAGTACAGGACGCGATCCCCTAAAAGTTCTAAAGCTTCGTACAATTTTAAGCGAGCATGGGTTGTCACGTAAGCCACAATGATGACATTTCCAAAGGGATCGGCTTGTACAAAGTCCAAATCTTCTTCGTAATTGACTAAGATCAAATCCTCGCGAACGACGTCCACGTGTTTCATGAATTTAGTTTTGTCGTGAATCATCTGGAAGTAGCGGGAAGGTTCTGTCAAATATTCCGTCTTGGGCAAACACGGTCGTTGTGCCATTTTTCACCACAAGCAATTTAACATCACTTTGGCAAACGATCGCCTACCTTCGTTTTTCTCGATGTGGTCCAAAGTGATGCCTTCTTGTGCCCAGTATTTCTCTTTGAATTTAATTTGGTCTTCGGGAGTGTGACACCAGGACGGATAGCCACTGGCTTCTTGCTTCAGTTTCAAAAAGGCATCCACGTAATCTGCGAAAATGCCTTTCTGAATGGGGTCACCCTTGTGGTATTGTTATGTCTTGGGAAAGCGGCAAATTTCTTATACTTCTAACAGTTGGTATCCCATGTCCATAGCTTTAAACAATTCTATGCTGACCCAGGTTCCCGTCAAGGCGCGTTCTTCCTGGGTGTGATGACAAGGTTCGTCTTGGTTGCACGTTTCTGCACATGTACGACACAAGGGAAACATCAGTTTGCCTTGACAATGGTGAGGTAATACAGGATGGTACAGGTTCGTTGGAGGCAAGACTTTGCACTTGATCAACCCTTCGTATTGTCGAATGCGGTTCAGGTTAATGTGTTCCGTCAGTAATTGTGGGTGTCCTGCAGGAAAGTGACAATATTTGCACACGTAAGGATACAGTGAACACACATCCAATTATTTGATTTCTTCTCCTTTTTCTTCATTAGCGTGGTACAGCAAACAGGTGGCATTGGTCCGTCCTCCGTACAAACTGTCCCTCGGTTTCGGTGGGTTCATCGACTGGTAACTTTCCACGATGCGTTTAAACTCGAGATCAGTTTTCAAACGGTGATCGTATTCGTGTTCCCACATTTCCACCACTTGGTATCCTTCCTGTTCTAACTTTAGGCGTCGCTGACAAGTGCCCTGGTACAGGTCTTCCATGGTTCGATGTAAAAACTGATTTTTAGTATCACGGTCAGGGTAACAAAAGGGACATCCGTGAAATAAGCAACCGTTAAACTCGTACACGATCTTGGGGTTTTCTAAGTCCCAGCCATCGACCGAATGTGTTCCGATGGTCTTTTCGCCTCCTCCGTTGCGGGCATGCTGAACCCATTTGTCTTCTTTGTCGTACAGGTAATGTAACCAGCGTAGGGCTTTGACCGAGTATTGACGTTTGACATAGTTAGTCGTTTGAAGGCTGATGACAGCCACGGCCTTTTCAGGCACGAAACTTTGGCGGTACACTAAGGAGCGCGCTTTGGCAATGGTGCAGGCTTCTTTCAAAGGATCCACCCCTCCGTGTTCCATAACCAGTTCTCGAAATTTTCCACAGCAACGTCGTAAAATGTCCACGTCGGAACGACAATACTTTAGCATTTCTTCCTGAAAGTCAAAAGGGTCTGAGGCGTGAGCCTGATACCAAACATAGAAAGCTTCTCGTTGTTTGGTACGCATGTTGTCAGGGTCGTAATTGTGGGCCTCAGGAAATGGGGTAGAACAGCATGTTGATTGACTTCCATACTGAAAAGTGTAGAAAGTACCCTTTAGACATTTCTGTCATTCCAAACGTTTTAGGCATTCGACTCAAAGGCATGGCCAGATAGCTCATCGAATCTTTAAACTGTACCTGTCCCACTTGCATGAAAATGATTTTGGCTCAGTTCAAAGTGACTTTAGGACGTTCGGTGCCATGTTCCGCATAGTACCTCAAAAGAAACTGTCTATCGTATCCCGAGAAATTGTGGGCTATGACTGTGGCATGACGATGACAATCTCCGTAACGTTCGATGTCCTCTTTACTCCATGTCTTGTCGATGGGGTCTAAGACCCATTTGGCAAAATCGTCTAGCGTGTTCGGTCCTCGAAAGATTTTTTCACGCCCTCCAGGAATCTTGCTGCAATGAGGGCAATGAATGAAGATAGGTTCTTGAATGCACTTCTCGCTCTCTCGATAACCACGCAGAAATTAGGAATGTGAGTGCCAGTCTCTTGCATGCATTCGAAATCGAAAAAGATGAAATTGCCTTTCTTCTTTTGACCATCCTCTTTCTCTCGTTGGGGTTGGTATTTTTGCATGTAGCATTGGTGTTCCAAGTCCACGATGTGGTGACAAATGTGACATTTTTCCTTTCCTGAACATACGTGTGCCTTGGCACTATTGGTACGTATGCCTTGTCCACACGTGGGGCACAATCTCAGCAGTTGACAAGCACATTTCTTCTGTGAACCTTGTGTTTTCAAATGTTGTTGGTAACAGGCAGGACTGACAAACGTGCGCAGACAAGCAGGACAATGCACTCGATCTTGTCCTTCGCTCAGACAGGGTTGAGAGGCCAAACATCCTGAGCATTTCGATCCACAATGTTT
The DNA here is from genome assembly GCA_028554795.2 of Sinohyriopsis cumingii. Classification (NCBI taxonomy): domain Eukaryota; kingdom Metazoa; phylum Mollusca; class Bivalvia; order Unionida; family Unionidae; genus Sinohyriopsis; species Sinohyriopsis cumingii. The sequence continues at coordinate 116,693,255 of CM068840.1, read as the reverse complement.
GTGTTGCTCTCGATTGTTATAACCATAGTCACATTTCTCACAGTAATATTTGTATCCCAGGAATCCAGTGATAGTGGTAATGGTATCGAAATGTTCATCGTGATAATAAAGATGAATATATTTTCCATCTTTAAAATCTCGGCCTCGAAACAACAGAGGCCTGCGCACTTCTTGAGGGTACACTTTCAAGGTGTAGCGTGGAGCTAGGACATTTTGCAATGTTTGCATCTCAGGAATGCCACAGGGTGTGACTTTGGACAGGCCTGCTTGTTGTAACAGAAGTTCTGCTTCATTTCGTTGTTTGGTTCGGTTTGATTTTCGAATGTTCTCTCAGTCTCTTTTCCATTCTACCGTGTCGTTCTTGTCGGCATAGGTTCGTCCCACCACAATAGCCCTGGCTAAACACATCTGGTCTTGAAAATTGTTAATTTGAACGAGGCTACGCTTAATGCTGCGAGGACCGTTCACCAATAACACCTTTTTGCGTTGTCCGGTCCCTTGAGGAGGAGAGACGTGGGTCATGTCCAGTGTGGCTTTTCCGTCGGTGATGTCAAACTGGTCATTGGATTGTTGCACGTGTTAAGTCTTGTCCATGACTTTGAAAGCTGTCAATTCTGCAGGGCTGCTAAACTCGATACAAACAGGGGATTTCAAGCCGTCGTGTTGTATGGAAAGTCTCAATCGATCGTATTCTTTGGGTTGACATTGTCGCTTGAGTGTGGTAAGCAAAGAATCTCACATCTCGGTGATGAACACTTCTGCTTTCTCTAACGGAACGTCGGACTTGAAATCTTTAAACTTCACCGTGTATTTGTAAGCCGTGGTTCTAAACTTTCTAGAGGGACGCTTTTCCGTCTCTCGAATGGAATAGTATTTTTCAGGGTTGACTGGTGAACTTGAACTTGGTGCAGACTCTGTGGGTTTGGATTCTGGTTCACTCATGTCCTCTTCAAAATCACTAGCATGAATTTGTGCCAAGACTTCAACTCTTGTACGAGGCGATAGATCACGTTTCTGCCTCTTACTTTCTTCTTCTTCTTTCTTCTCAAATGAATTGGATCGTTTCATCTTGAGAGCAGAAAGTCAAATGACTAAAGTTTAAACACCATGGGCTACTTTATAGTCATGGCAGACCAGCGTATATGAAGGGTATTTGTCTTGTCCTTTCACTATTCATTTCACTCTCAAACCGAGCAGAACGATGGAAGAGACTACCCAGATCGAACGTTTCATCAGAGCTTTGCGAGGGGTCATTAGAAAATTTTCTTCAGACCGGCCGTCGGACTACTCTCCTTCTTTTCGAGATAAAAGTCAAGATACTTGCTATATCTGTCAGAAGAAACGGCATTGGTCTTCAGAGTGTCCAAACCGTCAAAAAGGCAAAACAGGGGCTAGAAGAGACAAAAGTCAAGATACCTGTTATTATTGTCAAGAAAAAGGACATTGGTCTCCAGATTGCCCTAAGAAACAAGAGGAGCAAGAACAGGAGAGTCTGGAGAGAAAGAAGAAGAGGAAGAAAGAAGACAGGTGAAGAAAACGAAACAGGAGAAGAAAAAGAGAAGGGAAGAAAGTGAGGATGAAGAGGAGAAAAAGACTGTGACAGTGAAGAAATTGAAAAAACAAAGAGTGTACAAAGAGACAGAAGAAGTCTATGAACTTTTTAAAGAGCTATGTTGTGAATTGTGAATTGGATTGTAAATATTTATAAAAGAATAAATTAGGTATAAAAGGTAAGTGTCTTTGGGTTTTGATTTTAAAATAAGGAGCTACACGCACGCACTCATACACAGACACGTACTATAGGGGAAAATGTTTTTTTTTTTTAGTTTGAATGGATGTTGGCAATTGAAAGACTATCTCTTTTCAAGAGACATGGGTGGCCCTGTAAAGGGCCTTTTTGGTGTATGGGTGAGTTTAAGCAATCAACTTTAACAGCCTTAAGCCTTTGCCACGGCCAAGGCCTACTTCTGGACTGCGTAATGTTGATGATGATGATGATTTGGTTGAAATCACTAAGGGTGGTACGGTAGGCTTAGTCACAGGGTTGGAGTGTTTAGCTCGGGAAGGTCGTATTCTCTTCGGTCGTAACAAAGAAGTCTGATACATTTGTTTCAGACTTCTTAACTCTGCTAAAATGTCTAACAGTACCGTGACCGTTTGACTTTCACACCCTTGTTTCTTTGCCGCTGCTTCTTCTTCTTGTTTCTTTCTTACCTCTTCTTCTTGATGCTGTTGCTGTAGGAGAAAAGCTTGTTCCGCTTCCTTTTGCTGATGTATAAATTACTCCAATTCTTCTTTCTGTCTCTGTCTAAAATTTTGCGTAATGAAGCAGAAGCTGACGAAGGTTCCGGAACAAATTCTTGCGAGGTAAGAAAATCCACAAAATCCCAATTCACCTCTTCTGAAAGTAATTTCGGGTTCCCTTGGGTAGTCTCCACGGCTGATGCACCCCAATTTATCGTTTTCTGAGTTTCCGTCATGTTGAAAAACATGGATTGACTGCGCACAGGCGCTAGCGAATCTATATAGGGAATGTGACGTCACAGACTACTCTCTTCGGATTGGACGTGGGCTGACTGAATTTTGTAACGCATGTTTGGATTGGTTAACCAACACAATCCGTTTCAATCCTTCCTCTCCCTATAAATAAGCGCAATTCACTGCATTCCTTCACCTGTTCTCGGCACCCCAACCTGTCGACCACAGTTGAATCGTACACTTTAATCTCATCGATGATGTTCCGGACGGAAATACCGATGTATATCCGATCCAAGTGGACTATTGTCCATAGGACAAAAACAAGCAAGGAGAGGCAAGGATGGCTAAAGAGAGTGTTAGTGTATAGCCCTGAAGTCAGACGTAGTTTGAGGAAAAGAAGAACATCTCAAAGATGCCCTCTATGTTAACAGTAGGGTATGTTAACATAAAACCTTCATATGCCTCGAAAAGACCTTGACTTTCATTGCCTACCCCTTTTTTAAATAGAGACCCCTCCCTGTTTAAATTTTCCCATGTTCAATTTCCAAAGAACCCATAAGGTCGGGACCTTATTAAAATAGGGTCCCGACCCTGTTCCATTCCCCTTGTCCCTATAATGGATATGATGTTTGTCATGTTTGTCCAGTTATAGGGACAATGGGAAAACTAATGTTCTTTTCCCATGTTAAATTCCCCTTGTCCCTATAGTGGATATGCTGTATAGGAAAAAGTCTCAGGGACTATGGAAAACTAATGTTATTTGCCTAATGTTAATTTACATAGTCCCTATAGGCGATATTCATTTTTTTAATAGTAATTCCCATAGTCCCTATACCGTCCCCATTCACTACTAACGTCAATACCTTTCACTGATAACTGTTTTGCAATCGGTTCTGCTTTTGGGGCTTCTTCTAAATAAACCCCAAACATCACCGAGTCCATCTCCGTAGGTAACTTTAGATGTTGGTAATGTTGGTAATGCGAATTTATCGCCCTGACCATTACAGGTTCACGTTGAGCATTATGTATAATTATCATATTTTCTTGTCACTGATCTAATTGTATAACCTCAATCACTGTGATAATCATCAACGATTTCATCAATAAGAGACCGATAAACATTAACGTCCATTATACTGCCTGTAAATAATCGTCGACAAATATCAGCTGCTTTATTAATAATTTCTGTGGAATTATTACCGGCTCGTTTTCCGCCAATCAGAATTTCTAGTCGGTCAACATCTGCAAGGACATTGCTGGGACATGGAGTAATAAGACCACTTCCTTGAGTAACAAGACCACTTCCAGTTGCTCCTTTTCCTTCCTTCTTACTTTCTTCCCTGCTGAACGTAATTCCCTCTTTCGTCTAATTTCTTCAAATTGCAAATCTTCCTCTTCCTCAATACGAGGTCGTCTGAATGGTGATGTTTTGGGGGATAATATATCTCTGAGTAATGGCGTTCTTTTAGCTTCTTCAACTTGTTTCTCAAATTCTGCAAATTTATCCTTATATTCACCAGTGATTCTAGATATACATTGTATTTTCGAAATACAAAAGGGATCAATTTTGTTTCCAGAAATATCGGTGTTGATTGAATCTAATAATTTATCACGATCTGGATATCGTGTTGCGGCAACCACTACAGCGTTTTCTCGAAGTCTCTTACGACCTTCGGTAACTCGGGCTGGTGATGGCTGTGGTGGTGGTTTTGCTTCTGGTTTTGGCGTAACAAGATCCTTTACATCACCGACCTCTTCATGGACTTTGTCAATACTCTCAAATATTTCTTCTTGTAACTGTGGTTGGGCCGCAGCTATTTTTCTTGAAGAATTTGTTTTGGTTCTTTCTGCTATTTTTCCAGTTGCTTTAGCGGTTTGCTCCAACGTAGACTGAAGATCTTTAGTAGCTTTTGTAACTTCTTCGGTAGCCTTTGTAACCAGTTTAAATAATTGGTCTGCACCTTCTGTCAATTCCACCTTAGACTCCTGCTGCTTGTAGTTGCTGTTAGAGAGCAGCACGAACAGGGATATATTTCTTCATTGCCTCTAATCGCTCTCGAGCTAATCTAGCTGTACGAGATTCCATTATTGATATAATAATGATTTAATTACTCACACATTACAACAGCAGGGATTAAGTAACAAAACGAGCTAAACCAATTAGAGAGACTCTCAGTTTTAGTTAGAGATTTCGGTTTGGCGTTATTGACCTTATATTTTTTCATTTTTTTTTTCTTATTAAGTTTTATTTCTCAAAGAAGGTGTTTCTAAAAGGAGGTCGGTTCAACCTCCCTGCTCCTGCGTTCCGAGAAACGAACCACCACAAAAATAACCCAAAAGGCCAATCTATTTTGGAAAATGACCATTGCCCATGGACTTTATATTGCAGTAGTCCCTTGGCAAGAATATATTAAGACGCGACTCTGCGAAAATTAACAAATACTCAAAGTTTGTTTGCAAAAAGTTTTAATGGAAGTGGACATATGCGCTAATAACAATTTTTTTTAAAACAGTACACAGCATGAAATTCGAAAACGAAAGATGAAAAGATTTTATAGCCCTGAATTACTTACATTAAAAGTTAAAAGCCAAAAGGTAGATAAACTTATCATGTGCTTTCCGTAAAAACTGAAAAAGTTTGAATTTCTGATTATCACATTTCTTAGTCGGTATTAATTCGTACAACAGTAATTTCAATGTCCGCAACGAGAGTTATCTGCAAATAACTGATGTAGGGGACGTAACCAAACTTTTCAAATGTTTAAGAAATGAAAAGGTTGTCTCCCGTGATATGTTGATGAATATGCTTGCAACATGCCTTCTCTGCGTTTGGACAAAATATAAAATCAAGAAGAACTATATGCATCTAGCTTGCATAAAAGAGAAATCATCTTCAGATGATTTTCAAATTAGTATGGTAGAACTTCATAAACAAAAATACTAACAATTTAAATTTTGATGTCAATGTAGATTACTGGGTCATAGGAATTCCATCAAAATAAGTTACTGGTTGCTTATACCTTTTGCATACAGGAATAAAGCAAAACAATGACGAAAAATCACTTGGACAAATTGGTTACACAAAATAATTAAATCAAATTCAGTTATTTTTACCCTGCAGCCAACCCAAAAATAAATGCAGCTGAAAGTATAGCTCTATTTTTTTGTTTGTGATTAAACCAGTAAATAAGAAGGTATGAGTCTAAATTGCCTGTGCCAGTTTTTTTATTTTTCTGATATTTGACTTTGTATAGACTGGGTCAATACTGCATCTTATATGATAAATGTGATACTGCAAATTGATATTTAAATATATGACAATGCTGTTAAAATGGGTGCTTTCTGTTACAAGGTATTATTTCAGTGGAAGAAAGATGCTTTTGAGGTCTGGTCTTCACTGCTAACACTAGCAAATACCTCCAGAAAATGGGCTTTCACATGGTACTGTACTACATAAGATCAATGCATCATGAATTAGGAGAAAACAAACCAAGAAGCACAATGATAATTGTATTAAAGTTACTCAGGGGTCAGTAAATAAGTGAGTCAAATATTAATATCGTTGGTGTGATAATCTTGTTATACTCATAGCTTCAACTAATTTATATGCACATTTAACCATTTTTAAATATTGAAATTTAATTTACATTTTAAAAATAGTTATAGGTTACTGCATTTGTATGAAAAATATGAACGAGTTTTTGGGATGAAATACTGCAGTATATCCATCTGACAAAACGAGTTCATATTTTCCCATACAAATGCAGTAACCTTTTTATTATATGCTCATTTTTTTATTCTTCCTAAGGCTTAATTATATAACAAAATACACTACAAGAAACAAAGTAACTGAATGTATGCTGTATTCCAAACTAAATACACAAGCGCATATTCATCATTACACAAAACCAACATTATTACTGCACACATAACTCTGCCCAGAAAAATTTGAACTTAGTCGCATGCTCGACATAACTTTCAAAAGAAAATGGCATGTCTAGTTAAAATTGAAATTTGGAGTCATATTGTGAATGAATGTGCATTGCAACAACTTTTCCATTTGATCTGGAATGAATACATTTTGGTATTTTTTTTGATTCTATGAAATTTCATGATTATGGACAGGATTTGTATGTGACAATTCCACATGAAATACATGGGATTGAATAAGCTAGGGAGAAGCGTGTTGACATCTGCAAATGTGTTTCTGTTTCTGTCATCAAATGTTTGAAATCATAATGTGGGAAAAATATGAAGTCTTTTAAATGCAATTATCAAATATTTTGAGTGCAGTAAGGAGAATGTAATTGCACTTGCCATCAAAATTATAGTACATTTTCGAAATGTGTAATCAAGATTTAGAAACGATGACATGGCTCATGTAATTCAGATTTGCAGAACTAAGAAAGTACATTTTGAGGTAATTCGGATGTAAAACTGTAAGTAGATTTTTTTGCCATTCTTATCACCAGCTAAAGAAGACAATATATGACTTGTCACTTGTATATTATTTGTAAGGACATTTGCTTGCGTCTGTTGTATACTGTAGCTAGCCTAAATCCGAAACATTGTATCAACGTGGAATGTGCCAAAGCTGCTGGTATGTGGCAGTCCACGAAACATCTGTTTTAGTTCATTCAGAAACAAATTTAAACAAACACAACATAAAGTGCCTCTTACACAAGTGTACATGTTTTGTTTACAAATCAAAAGTGCAGGCGTCTGCATCCATTGTTTGTTTACAATAGAAAGTAGTTCCTTTATGCATGTGAATGATATATGTGTATTGGCACGCGGGTTCAGTATCGGGTAAAACTGCATGATTCTGACAATGTAAAGTTAACGGGGAAAAAAATGAGCATATAATAATATTAATTACCAGTCAGAAACAAATACCAGATTTTAACTACACTTAAGAAAACTAATGCATACTTTATGAAATATATGAACTATTTTCTAGTTTCAATCAAGTGTATCACTGGCAAGTCCTGAAATCAGCCAAATTCTGGCACTTGACAACTCAGCTGAAGGCATTAAAATTATATACATCCCAAAAATGGATAAAGGTGTAATGACAACACCATTATACTACTACCCTCTCTTGACCTTTTCACCCCTAATCAGTCTACTATTTGTTTTAATTTACAAATTATTTTTTTAAATAGGATTAAGATGTTCATTTAAATTCAAATCAAGGAATACAAATCTTGAATGTTCATCATACAAAATCATCATTTAAGGTTTTTGTTTTACTACAGAACATTGCACAAAATATAATGCAAATACATAAACAACACTACCATTATTATTATTATGCTGATTTGAAAGCAATAATAATTTAATATACACAACATTTTCTTAAATGTCATTCCAACAAAATATATTTTTCAGACTATTATTCAAAGAAATAATATTTTCCTACCTACTGGTTTGCTTCTAAACATGGAGTTTGATTTTTTGTGGCAAATTGGTTAAGATATTTATGTCCCTATAATATATAGAATGGGGCAAACAAATTAACTCCATGTTTACTTCTAATATGTCCCCATAATATACAGAATGGAGCAAACAAATTAACTCCATGTTTACTTCTAATATGTCCCCGTAATATATAGAATGGGGCAAACAAATTAACTCCATGTTTACTTCTAATATGTCCCCGTAATATATAGAATGGGGCAAACAAATTAACTCCATGTTTACTTCTAATATGTCCCCATAATATACAGAATGGGGCAAACAAATTAACTCCATGTTTACTTCTAATATGTCCCCATAATATATAGAATGGGGCAAACAAATTAACTCCATGTTTACTTCTAATATGTCCCCATAATATACAGAATGGGGCAAACAAATTAACTCCATGTTTACTTCTAATATGTCCCCGTAATATATAGAATGGGGCAAACAAATTAACTCCATGTTTACTTCTAACATATCCCCATAATATATAGAATGGGGCAAACAAATTAACTCCATGTTTACTTCTAATATGTCCCCGTAATATACAGAATGGGGCAAACAAATTAACTCCATGTTTACTTCTAATATGTCCCCATAACATATAGAATGGGGCAAACAAATTAACTCCATGTTTACTTCTAATATGTCCCCATAATATATAGAATGGGGCAAACAAATTAACATGTTTACTTCTAATATGTCCCCATAATATATAGAATGGGGCAAACAAATTAACTCCATGTTTACTTCTAATATGTCCCCATAACATATAGAATGGGGCAAACAAATTAACTCCATGTTTACTTCTAATATGTCCCCATAATATATAGAATGGGGCAAACAAATTAACTCCATGTTTACTTCTAATATGTCCCCATAATATATAGAATGGGGCAAACAAATTAACTCCATGTTTACTTCTAAAATGTCCCCATAATATACAGAATGAGGCAAACAAATTAACATGTTTACTTCTAAATGTTTGCTTCTATCAACTTGTTTGTCTCTTGTGGACGTTTGTCTCTGTAACGTAACGGATATCCTAAAATAACAACTTTTACTGCTGAAAACTAAGGAAGTCAAAGTTTTACCAAATTGATTGTAATGTAATTTGAGTGGCCTTATAGTGGATCTTCTCAGACATCTTTAACATATTTTAGATAAATTTTCACATAGCAAGAAAATGCAAACATACATCATGAAAGAACATAATGGTCATCGTAACCTTGAGTGGGATCAATTACATGAACACATTATTATGAGTAGGACCAATTACATGAACACATTATTATGCTTGGCAATATTACATGCGAAAGGACATAACTACATCAAATCAGCATTAACATGCACTGAATTAAATTCATCGGAATGACCGCTGGAGGTATTTAACTGAGGAAACGCCAAGGAAATTTCCGATGAAGCAAATAAGAAAACTGTGATACATAAAGTTCATGTTGATATTCAGAAAAGGAAAAATCGACTTCTATAATACATACTGACATCTAATTCACAAAAACTTTCTTGCCTGGAGGACTGGTCCTCTATTTTTAAATATTCTTGAGCATGACTCCAAAATGAAAGGGTCACAACTTTAAAGTCATATATGATAATCAGAGTGCATAGAGGGAAATTAAGTTTTGCACTTTAGTAGACTATTTTAATTTTAAAAAATTTGAAAAGTTCTACAATTCTAACTGAATAAAATTAAAGAATGAAAGTTTTGGGACCAACTTTTGTAATTAGTGCTGAAACTAAGTCTTCATGAACACGGGGCTTGTCAATGGTATATAGCAGTATAAGTACTTAGTTTATATAATGTTACAGTACTTACTTATGTCTTGTGTACAGTATATAATGGTACAGTAATTACTTATGTCTTGTGTACAGTATATAATGGTACAGTACTTACTTATGTCTTGTGTACAGTATATAATGGTACAGTACTTACTTATGTCTTGTGTACAGTATATAATGATACAGTACTTGCTTATGTCTTGTGTACAGTATATAATGGTACAGTACTTACTTATGTCTTGTGTACAGTATATAATGGTACAGTACTTACTTATGTCTTGTGTACAGTATATAATGGTACAGTACTTACTTATGTCTTGTGTACAGTATATAATGATACAGTACTTGCTTATGTCTTGTGTACAGTATATAATGATACAGTACTTACTTATGTCTTGTGTACAGTATATAATGATACAGTACTTGTTAATTGCTAATCAATGTACAGATGAATAACAAAAAGAAATATGCCAAAAAATTGTGTATTGTTATTTCTTCTTGAGATATGGAAAAATATAGTGCAGTTCTAACATTTATTTGAAAGTGATTAAGTCCTACATACATAACTAGTATTAATTTCAGAATTGTGAAATTATGAATGTCTTTATATATATATATATATATATATATATATATATATATATATATATATAGAGAGAGAGAGAGAGAGAGAGAGAGAGAGAGAGAGAGAGGCAGTGCAGCATTAAATGTCCCATACAACAATATGACATCATTGTAGACAAATGACACAAAATATTGGAATTTCAAATTTTATACCATAATACCATAGTTTTATTATGCATGTAAACCATTGCCCCTCTATTAATTCATGATATTTGTTGAAATTAACTACTCAATATTCTGAGAGAAAAAAATGTGCTCACTTCAACCTAAGAAAGAGAATATCAAAATAGCAATGCTGTCATTATTCATTAAAAGAAAATGAGATTTGTCAAGTGTGTGCGTGTGTGTGTGTGTGAAGTAAAAGAATGAAAACTAAAGTGGAAGAATTAATGGTTTTTATAAATGAATCAAAATCTTCAGTAACAATACACCTTTTGAAAAGGAAATACTAAAGAGTGACCAAGTCTTGGGTTGTTGCTGGCACAGAACTCAGAAAACTTCCATCAAGTTATTTGTCAAAAATATTTTTTCCACAAGAAGAGTATAAGTTGTTGAGTTATTTAATATGTCAAAGTTAAAACAAGATGGTGATGTGTTTATCAATGGACACTGAAAGTATATTTCCTCCAATGAAGTGAACTATGAGCATGTGATTTTTGTATGTTTCATATATTTCAGATGATAGTGTTTTCTGTCATAAGTAACAGATTTATGACCCTGGCAAAAACAACAGGTGTTGTCACCAAAAATGGCTATAAATATATTTAAAGGTAACTGTACACTCAAAATTCAAAGAAATTGAAATGTATATTCAAAGAAATTGTAATGTATATTCAAAGAACCAAAAGAATGGTATGAAGCAAACAAATATCATATTTGCAAATATTGAATCTATCCAATTATTTTATGGTTATTTTGGCAAAACTTATGTAATATTATGCAAATACAATACCAATTATTATGCTTTGTATTCTTTTCCCCAAAATAAATACTAGCTGATATTTCTGAGTTCTTTTGTGCAAAAGAATAGAACAAAATTTCAAAAATAGGCATCATTTTTCGAAGTAGACATGCGCAGAATAAATACATTTTATATACATTTATAAAGTTAATAAACATATGTATGTATGTACATCGTCGGGATAATATACATGGTCAAAATAATAAACAATATGTTGAAAATAGATGTAAAACAGACAAAACATATAAGCACAAGACAGACATGCGTACATTAAAAAAGTGTAATTCTCAACAAGATATTATATGCTTTGAGGCTTCACAGATTGGTGATTGTGACATCTATTTCCATCAACTGAGCAAACACTATTGTTTTTAAATGTGTCATGCATAATAATCAAATGAAATTTAAACAAAATCCCAAAAATAGATCATTCTGTGATTCCAATTCAAAATAATCCATTTTCTTGTATAATGTCTTTTCGATCTCTTTGTTTTTGGAGGTATTTGACTAAAATATAATTCAAAACATTTCAAGGTTGCATTAAATACAACTTTCTTATAGCTATTGTTATAGAATACTTTAAGAAAATACATAATTTTAGTCACCTCTTGAAAAACATATAAAGCTTATTGAGACCAAGAATATTCTGTTATTCTCATCTAAAGGTTTGGAGCCCCAGGTGGCCAAGTGGTCTAAAGCCCCAGGTGGCCAAGTGGTCTAAGGCCCCAGGTGGCCAAGTGGTCTAAAGCCCCAGGTGGCCAAGTGGTCTAAAGCCCCAGGTGGCCAAGTGGTCTAAAGCCCCAGGTGGCCAAGTGGTCTAAGGCCCCAGGTGGCCAAGTGGTCTAAAGCCCCAGGTGGCCAAGTGGTCTAAGGCCCCAGGTGGCCAAGTGGTCTAAGGCCTCAGGTGGCCAAGTGGTCTAAGGCCTCAGGTGGTCAAGTGGTCTAAGGCCCCAGGTGGCCAAGTGGTCTAAGACACCAGCCTTTACTGATCACTGCCATATCAGCTCTGTGTGGGTTCCACTTTTGGGTTCAGCTAATGTGGTTATGTGAGAAAATTTGCTAGTAGCTTCCCATGAGTCAATGGTTCTTCCCTGGTAATTCAGGTGTTCATCTTCCACGAGTTACTCTGGTCACCATATATAGCCTCTGATGTGGTGAAAAATGGCATTAAGCCAAAAACAATAACGGCAACAAGTTATTGCACCAAACATTGTAAATAGCTTCCATCTGGAGGAAGAAAGAAGCTTAAAGATTGCAGGGTTAAAAAGTCAAGACCAATGTGAATGAAAGAAGAAAAGAATGGTTTTGGAAAAATAACGTTTGTTCTTATCACAGACCTGGAACAAATTTTCTTAAAGTCTTGCATTTAGTTTAAAATATGGCCAGATAAATTTTGAAGTCAAAGTATGAATGGTCAAGGCTAGTGTCCACAAAGAAGAAAAAATAGCTTCTGTAAACAAATTTCAGTTTTCAACAACATACCTTCGCCAAAGAGTATGGAAGGTTTGTACATTTGGTTCAGCCACTTAATTTAAGGTCAAAAGGTCAAATTTCAAGGTCACATGACTGAGAAAATATGTTTCAGGCATAATATCTTTAGTTCTAGAAAAGCATACCATGACCAAGGTTTGTAGTTGGCTTTTGCATAAAATTTAGAAACAGTGTTCATTTGAGTTTCAACATGTCAAAGGTGAAGGTCATTATGACTCAAAGAAAAATGGGTTTTGCACAATAATTGTGTTTGTGTAATTTTCTTGAGCAATCTATTTGACTTTAAGGCATTTAGGTTGTGCAAAATAGCCTACATAATTTGGGGTCTAGACATTAGAAGTCAGGACCATGGTAAGTCTAAAGGGAAAATAATGGATACCGCACAATATGTTTGGTTCAAGGAAGTATATTTTAACTAAAGATAACTGTCATGAAGGCCAGTTGACCTACTAGTGTCAAACATAGTGTACTATGAAACAAAGTGGGGATATGATAAATCTTTCACAGAACTGACTTGTTATGAACTCATAATGGTAACTCTTGTTCGATATCCATGAAACAAATTTTAAGTGTTGTATCAGTGATATGGAATTCTGTGTAAAATATACACTTATACACATTTATGCATGATATTTCTAAACAGCTTTCTGTCCCAAATATGCCAATTTTTCAAGCCTCAAGCTTTCACATTCATAATTTATCTCAAGCTAAAGTCTCATTAACAAAATTAAGTCTCATTTTGAGCAATTTGGTGGCATACAAGTACATCATTCATGAATGATTATGTATTCAATGGATGGCAGAGTACAATGCTGACAAAGAGTATGACACATAGTGGAATTATTTCTGTAATAATCAACACTGGTACTCTGGTAATAACCAACACAAGTACTCTGGTAATAATCAACATTGATACTCTGGTAATAATCAACACTAGTACTCTGGTAATAATCAGCACTTGTAGATAGAAAAACATCCATAGCTAAAAGCAAGAAAGAAAATTGCAATATAATCTCATAAATTAATGAGTATTTAACAGAACAGCATTTAAACATTTACAAATTTGGCATTTTCAAAACACCAGATGATGGTTTATTTATTCTTTATACTTCCATATGCCATTTCTGTTGCTATTTCAATTCTAGCATTTCTCAGCTGATATGTGTAATGTCCTTCCACAACAGTGTCACTTAATTTTAAAGGTAGATGAATACAATCTAGGACAATCTAGAGTCATTACTCATGGTAGCATTATCAACAAATAGTAGGTGAACTTCTAAGTGGTAGTAATTGTTTGGCATTAATTTTAAATCCGTGTGAATTCAATAGAGACAAAAATAATGATGAATAAGGTCCAAGGGATGCTGCTCACTTCAGTTTCTATTTCTTTTACCTCATAAACATTCATCAATATCAGTGTCTTTCCTTGATGATCTACAAGTCATACAGAATCCAACCCTTTTGGATCTGTGAGTCATGTAAAGCACCTTGCAAAGACTGATTAAAACCAGATATCAAGGAAATTATATCTGGCATATCAAGGTCAAGGTCGATTCTTCCTATCTTCTTTGCACAATGGAAATGGCTCATTACCACTAGCACACTTGCTGTAACTGGAGTCAAATCTCAAAGTCATCAAGAAATGTAATTTATGGAGAAGAATACATCAACCTAGCAACAAAAAGTGATCAAGATAGTGCTAAGAATATAAATACAATTAAATATGTGGTGAGGATATTGGTCCGCTGTGAGGATGCTGAGTTGCCTGAACCGGTGTATTCACTATGTGAACTTTCTGGGGATTTGTCTTGGAATGACTCTAGTTGAGCTTGAACCTGGCCATCTTTACAACCCAGAAATTCTCCTATTGGTCGAACCTTGCTCTTCCGTACCCTCATTTTATTGTCATAAAACTCCCAGTACTGTTTTCCCTGAAGAAAGTATGTCTTATCTGAAAGAGAATGTAAATTCAATGATGTTAGAATGGGCATGAATCCATTCTCCAATCAATCCATCCATCCATCCTAGAATCAATCAATCAGTTAAAATTCAACTGTGTGTATTAAGAGTTGATTCGATCTTTCCATCTTTACTAACAAGTCATTTGGCTGACTTGTGAAAGAAGAGTCATCGAGAGCTGATATATCCTCACAGTTCCCCGCTGATGTAATGACTCCTACTTAAAATTCCTCTCCAGACCACCACTTATATAAAGACTCCTCATGAAAGTAACCCAGGACCCACACTCTACTATAAGTCACCCCCTGATCCCCCACTTATGTAAAGATTCCTGCAGAAAGTAATCCCTTAGGTCCCCACTTATGTAAAGACTCTTGCTGAATGTAACAGCCAAGGTCCCCCACTTAAGTATAGACTGCTGTTGAATGTAAATCCCATGGTGCCCCACTTATATAAAGACTACTGAAAGTAATCCCCAGGTCCCAACTTATGCAAAGACTCTTGCTGAATGTAATGTCCAAGGTACCCCACTTATGCAAGATGCCTACTGAAAGTAATCCCCCAGGTCCCCACTTATGTAAAGACTCTTGCTGAATTTAATGTCCAAGGTACCCCACTTATGCAAGATGCCTACTGAAAGTAATCGCCCAGGCTCCCCACTCATGTAAAGACTCCTACTGAAAGTTCCCCACTGGTTCCCCCTACTTGTGTAAGACTTCTACTGTAACTACCCCCCATGTCCCTCACTTATGTAAAGACTCAAAGAAAATACTCCCAGGTCCTCCACTCATATAAAGATAACTACTGAAAACATCCCTCCAGGTTTCTCACTCATAAAGACACCTATTGAAAATGCCCCCCACTTATGTAAAGACTCCTACTGCCAGGTTCTCCATTCATGTAAAGAATCCTACTGAAAGTACCCCACAAGTTCCCCCTACTTCTGTAAGACTTCTACTGAAGGTACCCTATGGCCCCACACTCTCAATGCTTGTACTATTTATGCTAGTAATCTACAATCCATCATCCTAATCACACACTATATATGATATATTTTGTTTTAATTGTATATGTCTACAAGTTTCTTTCAAATACCATTAAAGTTTCAGTTAGCTCCTGAAATGAATATGTTTCTGGACAGAAAGATGAAATCTAATATTGACACATTCACGTGTATTAAAAGTACCAGGCTAATAAAAACAACAACAAATTGGTTAACATTGTGACTTCTCATGCTAAAGTATGGCCCAATGAAAGTTACTGATTTGCACTGAGGTTTCCAGTTTTTGTGAACATCAAACTTTATGACTGAACATTATATGCCACCCTTCAACCATTTACTCTGCAAGCTTTCTCACTTACTGTCCCAATGAGTGAATGCAGCATCTACTGGGATTGGCACGCCTCTCCAAATGGACATATCCCTGGGGTAATCATACTCCACATGGTTATTCTCCTCATTCAGCTTCCAGTACATGTCCCCACTAATGAGGTATGTCCTCTTGTTAAAGCCCCATACAAACACAGCATCGATCTTTTTCACATCACTAGGAATGCCAAAATCTGTAATAGGTTTCCCTTCACGAGGGTAGTTGGCCACCCTGTGATTTCCACTAAAAATCCAGTACCTGTCACCTAAAAAAATAAACCTTTATCTAGGATCAGTTAGAACACTGTTTTTCTATATAGGATGGGAATGTTGAAGACACGTAATCCCATCCTACATACTAAATACTTTCTGAAAAATGAAAATGTAGCCCATTTACAAGACCAAAGATTAGAAATATGATCAATTGCTCTTTCATTATATTAAAGCTGCCATTTAGCTTAAATATGGAAGAAAGTTTGGTCCCTGTTTCCACGTTGATTTTCTGTCAATCAAAGGAATGAACTGCTCAACCAAAGATCATGAAAGAAAACAACCTAGACAAAAGACCTGACTTTCTTTATACTGTTTTCACCAGGCCATGTTTAGTGAGCATGTTATGGCATTATGACCAAGCTACAAAGATATGTTTTTACTAAGGAATCTCTCAAAACTATTTTTAGTGCTACTCCATTAATATCAACAACGAATATCAATTCCTTTTGCGTTAGATGTTAGTCAAGATAATTAAGTCAAACATACACCATGACTGCAAAGTTCAGTAGCAAGAGCATCTGAATCATAATCCATGGGTCCCTCATCCACCCATGCCAGCCTGAGTCGACTCTGATCTCAATGTGTCCTTGGGACAGCAGTCACTTGGCCCCCATTTCCATGGCACAATAACACCAATAATTTCTTCACAGTGTCATTAAAACCAATGTGTCCTTGGGACAGCCACTTGGCCCCCATTTCCATGGCACAATAACACCAATAATTACTTCACAGTGTCATTAAAACCAATGTGTCCTTGGGACAGCCACTTGGCCCCCATTTCCTTGGTACAATAACATCAATAATTTCTTGACAGTGCCATTAAAACCAAAACAAAAAAACTGCCCTTATGCTTCAAGCGCTTTATTTAAACTAAGGCAAAGATTGTGCTTTGCTGTGGTTTGAAAGAACACATGCTGTTATTTGTCTTTATTCCCATCTGGTACTTCACTAAGTACAACTTTTCTTGCACGATCCTGCCTATTTTTCCCAAATGAAAGAACCGTTTATCAAATCAGCAGCTTCCACGTGAGGGTAAGAGGGTTAAACAATGAAAATGCATTTTCGTATGGAAATATATGGCCCTAGTTCCATGTCCCAATTCTTCAGTCTAAATTCTAGTCATGTGATCGTTTAAAAATTAGATGGTCTTGAAGATCATATGATCAATTAACAGGACTCACTTCCAGACATAAAAGTTCTATTCATGAAATCATGATCATTTTTTTTGACTAAGTAAACACACCTTTGAAGAATATTATTCTGCCATCTTGTCTCTCATAAACAGCATCGATTCCATCCTCTGGCAAACCATACCAAAAGTTTTTAATTGAAGTAGCTCCTCCTCTTATACCATTTGTGCCCAGTCTCCAAAAGACCTGAAATTATAAAAATTATAAAAATTATAAAAATGTGCATGTGATATTAGTATGTCTCAGGAGATACAATGCACCAGGTGTGATCCCACTGACGCCACATACTCAAAACATCTTTCCTATTAAACATTCCATGCTGACAATGCTTTATTATATACCTTAAAAATATAGTTATTTCTTTTGAATTATCAGTTAAAGTATTCTTATGAGTTAAGAGGTATATCAATGTCCCATGAGCCACCATATTACATGTACATATATACTGTCCTTAATATCCCATCAGCCACCATATTACACATACGTATATACTGTCCTTAATATCCCATGAGCCACCATATTACACGTACATATATCCTGTCCTTAATATCCCATGAGCCACCATATTACACGTACGTATATACTGTCCTTAATATCCCATGAGCCACCATATTAAACATACATATATACTGTCCTTAATATCCCATGAGCCACCATATTACATGTACATATATCCTGTCCTATTTCATTCATATATTCTTATGTATAAGTTTACATTTGATTTAGTGCCATTGTTCATAATTAAAATAATTAAGTATGCTGTTAGATGCTACCACAAAGACTTGGAATTTTTTGCTGTACGAATTTTGAAACTATGCATAATTATGCAAATAACACATGTATTTTGATTCTGTAACCAGTGTTAACTTCTCAAGAATGGTTGGATGGGTGGGAATCGCTCATGTAACATGATAATGTAGTTCCAGTTTTTCACAATGTGCTGTTGCTGAATCAGAGAATACTTGTAGATGATACAGACGTCGATATCTGACTGACAGAAACTATTGGTTTAATTTATCCATGGTACATAATATATAAGAACACCATACCGGTCCAATAAATAAGAAGATTTCTGTACGTATTCGAGTGATGGCATCCACAGCGTGATCACAAGGATTAATCTCTCCTCCAACTGGTGGATTCACCGTGTATCCTGGACGCTCTGTAGCAGTTGGTGGTTTGGGTGTATGCAGTGGTGGGATAACACCAGAACCTTTAGTACCTAGCATAAGATAATAAACAACAATTAACGAACCAAGGATCAGAAACTAATTATTCTAAGGCATACTGTCAAGGTGTATGCACCAAGCGAGGTAAACCTGGAATTGGGGTATTTTTTCATATTTCAATACATTCCAAAAGGTTAAATTTTGGTCTTTAATGGAAAATCATTATTTTGGACAACACATAAGTGTGTGAAATCATCATGCATTCTTGGTGCTATGAGCTTCGATTATTAGTAAAAGTGATGAATCCCAGGCTCTGCATAGCAACAAAATTTTATACTGGCTAAAAGTTTAGTTTAGAAACTTCTATTTCTTAGCATTAATGAAGAAAGAATAATTTTAAATATAGGTGACATCATACCATATAAAGACTGAATTCCTAGTGTGTCGTCATAAGGCAGTCGGAAGTTACTTTGGTAACCTTGGTACCATGGGTACATAAGGGCTTCTGTGTTCATACTGTGGGCAAGACCAAGCGCGTGACCAAACTCGTGTGCTGCTACCATGAACAGATCAACCCCTGAAGAGAAAAGAGGTGAAAGGAATGAAGAAATATGAGTAAAGGATAAAACAAGATGCAATTTTGTAACATCTACAATTATTGTGTTTCCCTCTCAGACTGAGTTCTACTTTAAAGTATAGAAAATAAAAAAAATCAGACGAGAACAGAACATAACTTTATTCTGATGTTCAGCAATAGACATACGAGATTACCGTAAGCAAGTGTACAAATCTAAAGAAAGCAGTGGCAGAGCAGATAGGAAAGGTTGAGAAGTAAGGTTTGATTTATTTTTATTAATATTTTGTTACATGCATTACATAATAGCGTAAAATATTATTAGACATAAAATAATTCAAACATCGATTCTAAATAATACTTATGAACTCGCTAAATATGTATTATTTTAGTGTACATAATTCTTGCTTACATATTTTCTTAATGAGAGCTGTATTGGCAATGGAAGTGATACAAGTTCACGTTTTCTTTCCAATATATCAAAAACTGCCACCTCCTAGATTCAATGGAAATCATCTAAATTCGTTTTACGAAACATTGATGAATTTTTCTTTCATTTTGTATCATACATGTTAAAACGGTTTCAAAATTAAAAGATTTGTTCTTTTTTTAAATATGTGATATGGTCAACTTTTTGATGAGTAAAAATATTTCAAATCCAAGTTGTAAATATTGACAGTTCAGCCGTCATTGTAATTGTTTTCTTATTACCCAATCAACGTCATAGAATAAACAATATAACGTTAAATGATTCGGACCTAACTCAGACAATGTGTTAAGGAAGGAAATCTTTTAAAACAGCATCAGTGTTTAACACGTCATATAATAAATTTGTAATTTTTGTCAGAACCAGCTGTTTTCTGGAGTTCATTTTAAATAAAATTATTGCAGAAAACATACTGGTCTCCATATAAGATATATAGTAAAGTACCTTTTTCTTAAGAAAAAAAAAAACTTATATTTTGACATATTCCTTTACTCAAAATAATAAGTGAATTTAAATAACAAACCTTTATTCATCTCTACTAAGTAGTTTTAGAGTTTTAGAAACCCATTTAAGGCATTCGTGAAGATAGTTTTATCTACGTAAGTCGCCAAATGGAAGAGTGTTGAAACAATCTCTGCTATTATTCAGCAATAACAAGATTTTCAAATCAGCAGCTTTGGTACACATCTTGGATATCTGCATTGCACCATTTTGATTTTGAACAAAGAGGACATCATTAGAAGTTTTTGGTGAAAACCCCATGTCAAGATTATGATTAATTCAGTGGAAATAGCGACAACAAGATAGTGGTCATGGCAGCCATATTGGATGGCACCATCTTCAGAACTAGATATCATAAGAAGTATATTGATGAAAATCCCATGCTGATCAGTGATATATCTATCCATTTAATGAGGAGTTGAGATAAGAACATTTTCAAGATGTTAATTTCCATTCGGAAATAGCAATAACATTATTTTCATGATTGATGCTGGAAATCAGATCGGACCCATTTTTATTTAAGACCAACTGAACATCATAAGAAGTCTTCTGATTAATAAAAACTAAAACAAGTCGATAGGACTTTCTGTTCAAGTAGAACTGTAATTAGCTTTTTAAGATGGCAGCCATAATGGAGGTCAGATGTGCATGATTTTTTATTTACGACCATCTAGAGATCATAAGAAGTCTATTAGTGAAAATCCCGCGCTGATACATGCAGAAAGAATAGCAATTTCAAGATGTTTACAATGGCTAGTTTGGCGGCTATATAGAACGTCAGCCTGGCAACATCTTTACAAGGCACGAACTAGATATTATAAGAAGTCGTTTAGAGCAAACCCTATGCTGATATGACAATTCATTCAGAATGAGTAGCGATAAAAAGATTTTTAACATGACGGCCATATTGGACGTCTGATAGGCACCATTTTTATTTAGGACCAAGTGCACCTCTTAGGAAGTCTTTTAATGAAAACCCCATGTTGACAAGGCGGACATAGACCACTTCTTAAACCGAAAAAGAGGTAACCATATGTGAGGAGTATGCAGCACAGAAAAGAACACTTGCTTCTTTCACGGGTGAATAGTTTTCAAATATAACACCAACATGTGGGACAGTCGTCCATTGTGGAAAAGAAAACAGAAGTTTTTAACGTTCTAAAGAGGTATGCACCTAGAAACTGGCTAATTGCTACATTTGCTCCTAGAAACTGGCCAATTATGACGTATGCTCCTAGAAAGCGGCTAATTACGACGTATGCTCCTAGAAACTTGCTAATTACAACGTTTGGTCCTAGAAACTGGCTAATTATGACGTATGCTCCTAGAAACTGACTAATTACAGCGTTTGCTCCTAGAAACTGGCTAATTATGACGTATGCTCCTAGAAACTGGCTAATTACGACGTTTGCTCCTAGAAACAGGCTAATTATGACGTATGCTCCTAGAAACTGGCTAATTACGACGTATGATCCTAGAAACTGGCTAATTACGACGTATGCTCCTAGAAACTGACTAATTACGACGTTTGCTCATTAGGACGTATGCTCCTAGAAACTGACTAATTACGTTGTTTGCTCCTAGAAACTGGCCAATTATGACGTATGCCCCTAGAAACTGTCTTATTACGACGTTTGCTCCTATAAACTGACTAATTACGACGTTTGCTTCTAGAAACTGGCTAATTATGACGTTTGCTACTAGAAACTGACTAATTACGACGTTTGCTCCAAGAAATGAGCTATTTAATCATCTTAACACCGACTCCCCAGAATCAAACAAAATCACCACTAAAACTCTAACAAAGCTATAGTCAGAGAAGTACCTATACAAACCACATACCCTACGTTTGTTTCAAGGTATATATATATATATATATATATATATATATATATATATATATATATATATATTTGACTTCGCAAAGAAAGATTTTGGTGAATTTTACGACCATGAGAATAATCTCACATCTTTTATACGTTGAAACAGAAAGATCCAATAGACTCAATGTGTCTTTAGAGATGCTACCAAATTTACTTTTCTGTTGTAAAGATGACATAGAAGTCGAAAATAAAACTTCTTCATAAAATACTCTCTACTTCAGTTTATTTGTTTGTTTGGTTTTACTTTGTGTTTTGTTTTGCTGTTGTTCTTTTAGTTTGTTTTGAATTTGCTTTCTTTTCCAGGTGTGATCCTTAACTAATGATGTACATTGAAATTAAAAACCTGCCCAATCAATACCTTCAATATAAGAGCATGAATTCAGCTTTATAATTAAAATATTACAGAACGAATTCAGTATGTTAACTGTATTACAACAACATAAAGTCAACATATGCACCCACTCAATCCTTCAAACATCCATCAGCCAAGACAATACCAACAGATTGGAAAAATGCGTCGGTTGTCCAGGTATTTAGAAAATATGATAGAGGTCTAATAATGGAACTGGTTTTTTTTTAATGTTCCGTAGCTTTGCAGCAGATGAGAAAAATTGGTTTGTAGTTGGATGACCTCTAACATCCAACTACAAACCAATTTTTCTCATCTGCTGCAAAGCTACGGAACATTAAAAAAAAACCAGTTCCATTATTAGACCTCAGGAAAACCTAAACATTATATTTGAACAGCAACTCTGAAGACTCAAATGGACTTAAAACAGTCAGTCTATTTTCTGCAAGGTGGTAATTTTTTATTTACGAGATCGGTGGCAGCTACGACATCAATAAGGGCCCAGGGCACAAAATAAAAGAATGAAGAAAACGATGGAAGACAGAAATGCCTGATAGAAGCAGCTTACATACCCTCCGAGGAGTTGAAAGTCCAATGTTCATCGTCATCAAAATGGGTGTCGCCTCCACGATCATCACCGGGAAAGAACGCATGCGCAAGCACCTGACCTAGAAATAAAGGAACATGATACAAGCTAGAGTGAATGACACAAAATTTTCTAGCCTTTATGTATTCCAATGTTTATAAAGTTCTAAATAATGTAGATTTTTTTTAACACTTTCATTGTATTTTACCTGCGTCTCATTGCATAACACAATTTTCCATAGACTGGTCAGAAAATGAAAATCTTTGATTCCACAAAAAGTAATTTAACAAGCTAATTTAACAAGCTTGGACACGATACAAACAGTTAGATCACAGAGGGCAGGGATATGGTTTATTACGAAATCCTAAAGCAGATACTGACGTAGATACTATGAAATTTCGTCCTACCGTATATACAGTATGTATTATTGTAAGAGACATTGTGTCCCCTTTTGTGGATGGAAAATTTCAGACCGAATTAGAACGCTAAAAAGTTCCCTTTCTTTAATGCATCAGTCCATTTCGATCGGCATTCTTAAATCCGTTAAAACAAACAGCGTTAAAACAAAACCGAACTGACGATTGAATTTTCCAGCATGTACCCAATATGAATACTACACGATATACGGGGGGGGGGGGGGGTTTATACCTATTCTACTAATATTTGCACCAAATACCCCACATCCCTTGGATTAAACAAACATGTGCTCAGTCTGATGTAATGCTTAATCTATTAATAGCTGTTTCATGTATTAGCTTTGGACAACCAGACAATCAGATCCCCATAAGAAGCAGATTTCCTAGATGGCGGCCAAATCTAAGATGACCGTGATGCAAAAGTTTCCTCTGTTCTTGCTAAGTTCAGTCTGCTGCAGTGAAAAGAACGTCATCGTACCTTTGCCGTCGAACGGGTAACCGTCGTGATGGTACGACCTTGCAAACTGGATCAATATGTCCGCCTCCACCTGGCCGTGGACGATCTCTGTGAATGTCAACTGTGTGACGTCACTCCAAACTTTAAAAGCATCTATAATTGCCTTCCTAACTTCACTTCTTGGTATGTCAGGTGTGTAGTTCAAAATCCTGAAAAAGACAAGTGAAAATTAAACGACGAGAGAAGACAAAAATGGTGTCTCGAGTTCTTTTCGCGAGGATTGTTTTTCGCTATTTTTGCATAAAGTCGTACGAAAATTTAATCCATGATCAACAGGCAATAAATCTCTCTCTTTTCTATCCACCCCCCAGGTGCAGTATGTCAACTATATTTTGAAATCTTCCGCTGTACAACTCAGATTGATGTCAGCACGGTTCAACTCCTGACGTTCTTTGCAATGAAGATGGTTATTTCTAGAAGGTATGCAGCCAAGTTATTAGCGAATCAGACAATACCTACCGGCTGAAAATGCATCCTCCATCTCGCAACAGTAGAATAAAGGTGATCTGATTTTGTGCTTTACTACACATCGACACAAATACGTTACATAATACCGATGCAATAAAAGGAACGTGATTTGCCCAAGTACCAGCTGCAGTAGCCGACCCCAGCTGATTCGAGGCTGGGATTCGAGCCAGAACATTTTCGGTTGCGATTTCCGCACGTGCTCCAGTGAATAAAAGTGATCAAGAGCAAGAGCGGTGGCAATTTGATAGAAGTGTTTTGCCCCAAAACATACTTCAGCGGTCGACAACGTTCTGGAATGAGAACCAGTCAAACCCGCACACTGCTTTTCACATGTTCCACTCCGCGTACGCTGGTATGAAATTCAACAGGGGCAGTACACTCGTCAAAATTTAATGAACAATACATAAAACAGCCATTCGTTTCGAATGGATCAAGAGAAATCTTCTCAATTATATGGAAATTTTCAGTATTAAACACAAACAAACCAATTCTGCTTTGCTTTAATTTTCCTTACATGCGCTGTACAAAGCTGTTATAGTTGTTACAGTATTCAAGTAAATTATCCGGGGTTAAACACGGTGTGTTTACTCTACAGTTTCATAGTGGCCGTTTGAAATGGCTGACTGTGCATAAATAAGCCTGTGTGTGGTTACCTTTGCTACATTTTGAATATACTTTGCAAATGAGGTGTGTCAGCTCCAACATTACTGAAGATTCGCTGAAGAATATAATACCAACGATACAGTTTGACGAAAATTAGAAACCATAGTTTTAAAATAGATTGTAATTTATTTCATCCATTTAAATAAAATATATCAAGATAATATAATGTAAGATAGATTCAACAGTCCGAAAGATTGGTTGGATTGCAAATGAATGTTAAAAACTGACTCAAAATATGTGTGATCAATTCATATTATAACTTTGATTCAAATATGCGAACAATTTATGCGATCTATTCTTTCTCAAGATGTAATATAAGCAAAAATCACTTGCCTAAGATTTTATTTTAAAGGAAAATGAAATCAACACGTTTTGACTGGACACCAAAATAGCTAGCAGAAATAGCCAATGACCAATTGATAGTGGATACCAGGGCAAGTGTAAAGTCAAGAAACATTCAATTACTGAAATATATCTGACACCAGAGCTTGTATCAATTCAAGAAACAGCAGATAACTGAAAGATATCGACGCCAGAACTCGTGTCAAGCCAAGAAACAGCAAAAGGCAGCGAACACTAAAGCAAGTGTCAAGCCAATAAAGAACTAACTGCTTAAAGCTAACGGACACAAGAGTTAGTGTCGAGTCATAGGATGTTGCGTACTCATTAAAAGCATTGCAGTTAGAAAAATTACTACTAATACCCGAATTGTGTTAACACTTATATAAACCTTATATTAAAAACAAAACACCTAAAATATAATCTGTATATACTTGTTACTTCAAAACGTAGAATGTTTTGTGTGAATGTTTAACTTTTGGTGATGTGTGTACATAATTACATGTTTTATGTCTATATCAATAACAAGACAACTGCTGTTATTTTAAGTTACCGACTCTATCAATATGCAAATACTTGACCAAGAAGCGTGAACCGTATGTTAGGACATATTACAGAGACATCCAATCACAGACGACGACGTCTTTACAGAATTGAAGTCAAGTGTAAATGCAAGACAAAGCCCTACATTAGCATGAGATTTAAACATGACCGCTAGTATTGCAACTTTCAGAGGCACGGGGTAAGTGTACGCAGGTATCAAGTCTGCATGCGTTGCAGATACAGAGGTATTCGTATTGTCGTGCCAGAGTTAATTGATAGCATTCATTTTGCACACCAATAGCAACGAAGACTGAAGATAAGGATATAAAATATCTGCCATAACTTCTTGTACATACTTATAGTCGGTACTTTCTGATGGTTTCATAAATTTCTAACTACATTTGTATCGTTAATTAATCGTTTGGACGTTAAGGATCGAATGCAATTATCAGAAAAATTATAAGGCCTATTTGTAAATCAAATTGAACTTCAACGGTCTGCATTTGGCACTATAAGCAACACAGCTGATGATAGACCATCGTCAAATGTAGGGAATATATATATATATATATATATATATATATATATATATATATATATATATCTGTGTGTGTCTGTGTGTGTGTGTGTGTGTGTGTGTGTGTGTGTGTGATAGAAAAGCCTAGAAATTTGGCACTATAAACAACGCAAACAGTTCCTTTTCAGTGCTGGTGAAAACAAAAGAGTTTTGCTATTATTATATGAGTGTACAAACTGCGTGCAACTTTTACTCTGAATAATTACCTACTGATTTTCATGGTTTCTGCATGGTCATTATTTTAACAAATACAAAATGACCCTAGACACATTTTGAAACGAGAATTGAAGTTCTATTATGTAAATACTATAACTTCAAAAGAACAATTGCCTATTTGCTATCTTTAAAATAAGTAAGCTGTTTCCACCACTCATATTTTACTGTTACAATGGATCTTTGGACAAGTCAAAAGATCCATGGATCTATGGACAAGTCAAAACAACAATGAATCTGTGGACAAGCCAGAACAACAATGAATCTGTGGACAAGTCAAAAGAACAATGGATTCGTGGGCAAGTCAAAACAACAATGTAATGGTTCATTCGTGGTTTAACAAGTACAAACGTTTTCTGTATTGAAATTATTTGGGAATTCGCAGTTTGATAACCACAAACGTTAATCTGTTGAGAACAGTGTGGACATTCGAGGCTTGATAAATGCAAACGTTTTCTGTATTAAGAATATTGGGTACATTCGAGGTTTGATAAGTACATACCTTTCCTGGCTTGGGAATATTGGAGACATTTGACGTTTGATATGTGCAAATGTTTTATGTGTTGAGAATATTGGGGACATTAGCGGTTTCGCAAGTGCAAACCTTTTCTGTATTGTGAATGTTGGGGACATTCGTGGTTTGATAAGTGTAAACCTTTTTTATATTGAGAATATTGGGGACATTCGTGGTTTGATAAGTGCTAATGTTTTCTGTGTTGAGAATATTGGGGACATTCGCGGTTTGATAAGTGTAAACCTTTTCTGTATTGTGAATGTTGGGGACATTCGTGGTTTGATAAGTGTAAACCTTTTTTATATTGAGAATATTGGGGACATTCGTGGTTTGATAAGTGCTAATGTTTTCTGTGTTGAGAATATTGGGGACATTCGCGGTTTGATAAGTGTAAACCTTTTCTGTATTGTGAATGTTGGGGACATTCGTGGTTTGATAAGTGTAAACCTTTTTTATATGGAGAATATTGAGGACATTCGTGGTTTGATAAGTGCTAATGTTTTCTGTGTTGAGAATATTGGGGACATTCGCGGTTTGATAAGTGTAAACCTTTTTTATATTGAGAATATTGGGGACATTCCTGGTTTGATAAGTGCTAATGTTTTCTGTGTTGAGAATATTGGGGACATTCGCGGTTTGATAAGTGTAAACCTTTTTTATATTGAGAATATTGGGGACATTCGCGGTTTGATAAGTGTAAACCTTTTTTATATTGAGAATATTGGGGACATTCGCGGTTTCATAACTGCAAACATTTTCTG
Organism: Sinohyriopsis cumingii; assembly: GCA_028554795.2. Classification (NCBI taxonomy): domain Eukaryota; kingdom Metazoa; phylum Mollusca; class Bivalvia; order Unionida; family Unionidae; genus Sinohyriopsis; species Sinohyriopsis cumingii. The sequence continues at coordinate 116,665,090 of CM068840.1, read as the reverse complement.
AAGAAAGAGCCTGTGGATTAAATTATTTTTCCAGGACATCAACGAATGTTTGAACAGCACTTTTGTAAGACTTGCGTAATTGGTAACAAACTGATTTTCTTAACAAAAGAGTTTCATAAACACAAAATAGCTTTTACCCATGATCAATTCCGATGTTTGAGGAGGTTAAATGTCAGAAACTCGCATACTTCATAACAGCTAGAACCGCACTCTTTGAATAAATAGATGCCTACCTAACAATATATAGTAAAATAAATCAGACATTATTGGTTTCCATGCAAAAAGCATCCGAACACGGTGCTAATCACCGTTCTCTGGAAAATGGACTTCTTTTCCGAATCGGTAATTCTTTAAGAGTTGTCTCCCTTGTTTTGCTATATTAAAGACCGCTGGGGTGTATCTTGGCGCTGTGAACAAAATATTGTTTCACCTCTCACTGTTAAGTGTTTCTGTTGATTTTGTTTGTCTCTTCTGTTGTTGTTGTCTATTAGTGTGTATTTCTACCGTTGTTGGTGATCAAATTAATTGCGTCCTGTCTAGAACAATGCTCAAACAAAGACACCAAAATCAGTGAGAGTTTTCCCGACCCATACTTCTGGACACAAACACCAAGGTACACAGCTGGTGTTCTCCAAATAATCTGCTTCTGGTTTCATATCAAATATGTCTCTTATGTGTGACAGAAAATCCTACAGTCAACGAATCAAGTGTTCATGACCGTTACACATGATTACACGAGCAAAACAAATCGAGCAAATTGCTTAAGCAAAATATATATTCATAAGTCATGAGCTTGCTGTCGAAGTATGAATAAAATAATAATATAATATAAAATACGAAAAAGGACATTTATTTCATCGCCGCAGTAATGCCACAATACAGGCTACGTGTTGCTCAAAGTCACAGTACATCAGTTACCTCAGTCCCTAAACCTGTTAAATATTGCTTTCATGGATATCTGCGTATATGTTGTGTTCTTTTTTTCTGCGGGGGGGGGGGTCTGCCCCACCTCCTTCCCTTCATGCACTCGTAAATGCTTATTTGCCATTATGGTCATGATACCACTATGTTGTAGTACATCAGTTATCGAAGTCCCTGAAATTGTACAACAATAATGCAGCTCTGTTATACAGACGTTGCAAGATCTGGTGACTCACGTCTTCCACTTCGTTTCCTGTAATATGTAATGCATTTGTTAACTGTATCACGTTAGCGTACACTCCTTCATGGAAGTCCCCTTAAACCTACAATCAGTGTGCACTGCCTCGTGAAAGTTTCTTTGAATTCTTCTATGCATTCCCCTCTGGCACCGCTACGTGTTTTAAAACAGACATGCATAATCTAGTACTGTTACCTTAATTTCCTAGATGTATTGAGAATTGACTGTTTTCATAGATTTATCGTATGTGCATGCCAGTAAAGTGAATGGTATGATTGTATGACTGCAATATTAATGACACTGGAAGTGCCAGCGTGGCCAAGGATGAATCACGGCTTACTTCTTGTACAGAGTATGCTGAACAAAATAACGTAATCTCTCTCTCTCTCTCTCTGCATCACCTCTGAATATGCTTTATATCTTCATAAATGGATGCGAATAATAATAATAATAATTAGAAGAAGAAGAAGAAGATGTGTGTGTGTGTGTGTGTGTGTGTGTGTGTGTGTGTGTGTGTGTGTGTGATTAGGATTTTTAACGTAGCTTTAACAATTTTCCAATCATATCGATACGATGTCTGCAGTGTGACAGTTTATAGTGATCTAGTAGCACTGGGGCATCATGCCGCAGACATGTATCATGATGTCCCACCCAGTCACATTATCCTGACACCAGGCTGACCAGTCCTAACACTAACCTCTTAATGCTGAGCGTCAAGCGAGGCAGCTGTTAGTACCATTTTTGTAAGTCGTTGGTATGACTCGGTCGGGGATCGAACCCACGACCTCCCGCATCCGAAGACGAATAAGAATTTTCCTTATATATAAAAAGAAATACGACAATATATCTTCAATCCAGTTTCTGAAAAGAAAGCTACAATTATTTTGACTAAAACTTTTGCTGGGGTTTGCAAATAGGCATAAATTTTTGTTCAGGAAATGGTGGTAAAAGCAGTCATTTAATCACACCATCAGAAAACAGCTGTGCTTCAGCATTGAGTGAAATGCCCCCCCCCAAAAAAAAATAAAAAATAAATAAATAAATAAAAAAAATAAAATAAAAAATAAGGTCATAGGATAAAGTTTAGAGGTCAATTCTAAAGTGGCACCTGTCGGTTTTGAACTCTCTGGATTTCCAGTCTGGCTGGCAGATGGTCAATTGAATTATACATCAAAGGGACCGTTGCCCTTAATATGAGATAATCCAATACACACTTAATTTGAAACACGTTCCGATAAGTAGATAAATGGATCGTAAACAATACTTTAACTGCGTTTCTATTTGGTCATAAAAATATCCCAGATGATAGACCATCGTTAATTGTAGGGAATCTATCTATCTATCTATCTATCTATCTATCTATCTAATAGCAAGGTTTACAAATTTGGCACTATAAACAACGCAAACAGTTCCTTCTCAGTGCTGGTGAAAACAAAGGAGTTTTGCTATTATTATATGAGTGTACAAACTGCGTGCAACTTTTACTCTGAATAATTACCTATTGATTTTTCATGGTTTCTGCATGATCATTATTTTAACAAATACAAACTGACCCTAAAAACATTCTGAAACGAGGGTTGAAGTTCTATTTTGTGCTACAGAAATTCACATTCATAGTTCTTGTTAATGTAAAATACTATAACTTCAAAAGTAAAAACTGCCGGTTTGCTATCTTTAAAATAAGTGAGCTGTTTCCACCACTCATATTTTACTGTTACAATCGATCTTTTTACAAGCAAAAAAATCCATGGATCTGTGGACAAGTCATAACAACAATGGATTGGTGGGCGAGTCAAAACAACAATGGATTGGTGGGCAAGTCAAAACAACAATGGATTGGTGGGCGAGTCAAAACAACAATGGATTGGTGGGCAAGTCAAAACAAAAATGGATTCATGGGCAAATCAAAACAACAATGGATTGGTGGGCAAGTCAAAACAACAATGGATTGGTGGGCAAGTCAAAACAAAAATGGATTCATGGGCAAGTCAAAACAACAAGGGATTCATGAGCAAATCAAAACAACTGCTAGTACTATTCAGATTTATACAAGGAAAAAGCGCTTTACATTTTTTATACTCTTAAGCCGCAGACTCGGTTTTAACAAAAGTTTTCTGCCATCCCTGAAAATGTTCCATATATTCTCTATATGACAAAGCCTTAATCAAAGAGAAGAAGAAAAAACACTGATGGTGAAATTGGTTTGCCGAGTCAAATCAAACAGGATTTGTTTTACGATTTCTGTATAATTTAATATTTCCAAATAGAAAAGAAAAAATGTTGAGAAACAACGATCGTCAGTATATGTGTGAAAATGATATGTCCTAGTAATTTATAGGCCCCATCTAGTAAAAGCTTTCTAAATTAACTCAATTCTGAAACATGCAAAGTGGCACTGGAAGACCATACTTCATTTGCATACAAAAGACGACATGCTACGATATACGATACATTATAGAATGATTTGCAATGCAAAATCTTGCTGATAGACGCATATAAATATCCCAAAATAGTGACCGTTCAATATTGCCGTCACAGTGCGTTTCTAAAACATCGACCGATCGCTATTGCCTTGGTATTGCATTTCTAAAAAGAACTAATGATGTGGTATTAGTTTCCTTTACTTCTTTGAATATTGATCTTAAATTATTTCTGTTTTGTCGCAATATTGCGGCTTATTTCTTACTTAAACATTGACATTGTAGTAGTAGTAGTAGTAGTGTGTGTGTGTGATTTAGATTTTTAACGTAGCTTTAACATTTTTTCAGTCATATCGCTAAGATGTCTGCAGTGTGGCAGCTTACAGTAATGTCTAGCACTGGGGCATCATGCAGCAGACATGTAGCATGATGTCCCACCTAGTCACATTATCCTAACACCAGCCCGACCAGTCCTAACACTAAATTGTTAATGCTGAGAGCATATCTAGGCAGCTATTAGTACCATTTTTATAAGTCTTTGGCATGACTCGGCCGGGGTTCGAACCCACGACATCCCGCAGCCGAGGCGGACGCTCTAACCACTAGGCCACCGGAGCGGTGATCTAGAAATACCTACTCGTATATAAAACGTCTGACGATATATCGTGGCTACCTACTCATATATAAAGTATGACGATATATACCGTAGCTACCTACTCATAAATAAAGTATGACGATATACCGTGGCTACCTACTCATAAAGTATGACGATATACCGTAGATACCTACTCATATATAAAGTATGACGATATATACCGTAGCTATCTACTCATAAATAAAGTATGACGATATACCGTAGCTACCTACTCATATATAAAGTATGACGGTATATACCGTAGCTACCTACTCATAAATAAAGTATGACGATATACCGTAGCTACCTACTCATATATAAAGTATGACGATATATACCGTGGCTACCTACTCATATATAAAGTATGACGATATATACCGTAGCTACCTACTCATAAATAAAGTATGACGATATACCGTAGATACCTAATCATAAAGTATGACGATATACCGTAGCTACCTACTCATATATAAAGCATGACAATATACCGTAGCTACCTACTCATATATAAAGTACGACGATATACCGTAGCTACCTATTCATATATAAACTATGACGATATACCGTAGCTACCTACTCATATATAAAGTATGACAATATACCGTAGAAAGTCAGCTAACACCATACTGAGGGACTTCGCGATACTCATCAGTATAATGACATCGGTGCTCCAATACGTACCGTTCATACAGACACTATTTTGTTTTTCTTCTTAAACAAATTTAAAAACTAATTTTAAAAAACAACTCTGCTCTTCCACCCACTACCATACCGAGAAGTAAACCACCTTTATTTATTTATTTATTTATTTATTTGTTTATTTATTTATTTATTTACCTTTCTGTACAATGAGTTCGAAATCCGTCCGCTTCATAATTCTGGGCAGTATTATCAAATAGGCACTGTGCCTAGGGAATACGAAATCGTGTTACTGAAAAATATATACACTAAGCGACAGCTATGACAATACCGATTGTCTCATTAAAGCAGTACCTGCTTGTGTAAGGTCAAAAACGTTGTTTGGGAAATAATCTGCAATCACCAGAGTTGCAGAGTAGATGGCATAGTTACATAAAAAATTAATTCTGATAATGCATTAATGTAAATACAAACCAAATAAGAGCTTGCATCTTAACCCTTGTAAGGCATAAATGCCCTTATGTTCTATCTATGAATACATACAATGTGATTCACGAAGGTAGGAAAGTATTCATGTACAGCATCATTAATACAAAACAATAATTAAGAGAACATGCACCTGATAGATAGCTTAAGACCAATTCCTCTCTCTCTCTCTCTCTCTCTCTCTCTCTCAATCGTTATCTCCAATTCAATAGGCTTAAACCATCAAACGTGGACCATCATGGAAAATGTATACCAACAAGACGCCCAAGTAGTACCGAAATCGCTCATCTGGCTGACATATGCCTAATCAAATTCAAGAGACTATAGCCTAAAAGCTCAACAGAAATTGATTTCAATGTTATTGATTGCATATGTTATGAAGACAAAATATTCGAGGCTTCAAAGTCTGTTTTTGGTTTCTTTGTTTGCAATTTCATCCATATTTGATGGCATATAAGCAACATCTGTGAAATATCGAAAGGCCTTTAACATAGGAATTTTTTTTGTCAAAATTGATCACGTAATGCTGATTGGTGTTTAAAGATGAAATTGCTTTTTTCATTTGTATGTACAGCAACATGGCCATATTCGACGCGGATTGACATCTTTCGTGTAAATCTAGATGCCCGTTATGTCAAAATACTTTATTTCATTCATTTTATTCAGAGTTTGTTAAGAAAAGTTCATTTAAATGTGGGGATATTTGGGGTGTGTGTTTTTTTTTTTACACTGTCAACCATATCTGGTGGGGCTAATCGCATCTGCACAACAATTGATAATTGAATACTTCTTTCTGCAAGAATATTTTCCTTTACGTTTGGCTAATATCATACCGTTTTCGAAAAGTCCTTCAAAAACTTTTGTTCTAAATTTAGTAACTGCTGCCATTTTTAAGCAGCATCAGCATTATTTGCAACAAATTGAATGCTCTTTGTCCCAAACGCCTTCTGTTCAATATAGTCTGATTCTGTTTTGCGTTTTGTTTCTAGAAGTAGTTAAATGATGCCTTTTTTTCTAGTAGCGGCGGATATACTGGATGATCGATCAACATCCACATGTTAAACGTTCGGAGGCCAAGATGATCCATGCGAAGTAATGTTCCAAATAACGACACAGTTTATTTTAAAAGAACAAGAATGTCAAAGATGTGTTATGCCATAAACGCACTAACCCTTGTTGCCGGTCAATGGCGGTAGCCAGCATGAGGGATTTGACGGCAACTGCATCAGACCGCCAGGCGAACTGGACGCGGTGGGGAAATGTTTTCTTTTTAGTTTTTTTATTTTTTATTTTTCTACAGTTGAAAATTTCAGTCTTTTGCATTCACAATAGTGCAACGGGACGAATTCTTCACAAAACCTATATTTAGGTGGGTTGGGATGGAGAGAGCAAATGACATAAAAACTTTTATTTTCTGTGATACATTAGGGGCGCCACTAAAGAACATTGCCCCTGGGTGCCTCGAACCTTCGCGCCGCCTGCGGCCGGGTGATATAAAATACTTACAATGTACAGACACTGAAAAATCCCGAAATAAACATGCACATAGACGTGAGGAGATGGGGGAGGGTGTATGCAAACTGTATCAACACATCTATTCACTAACCCATCCGTCTAAATCAGTGTTTCTCAAACTTTTTTGTCTTGCGGCGCACCAGAAAGATCTAAAAAAAATTCACGGCACACCTGAAAAGATTTAACAATTTTTGTGGTGAAGTACTTATTTATTTTGACATATATATTTAATTTTAAATTTAATGTGAAGGATGTGCCTGCTTTCGAGAGCATATCAGATTGAAGCGAGGCTCCAAAGTCGACAAACAAGCACGCATTTCATCGTCCATTTTAAGAAGTCTCTCTCTCTCTTTCGATTTGATTTCAGTCAATCCTGAAAATCCTAACTCACAAAACCAGGAAGACACAAATGGCAGAATTACTTTGATTGCTTTTGAACTGATTGCAGGATATGACTTCTTGACTGAGATCCAAAACTCATCCAGGCTCTTTACGGGTAATGTTGACTGAACAAAATGTATCGTTTTTTAAATCAATGAGCTGTTCTTCTTCTTCGGTTGTAAGATTTGTAGTTTCGTTGTTTCCGAACGGATTGATCACCCATCCATATTCATCACTTGCATGTGATGGGAAGTAATGCTGCAGTGCCGATTGTAGGTCCCTCAGTGTGTCCAGAATTTCGGAGATGAAATCTCGCACAAGTCTCGCGTTACGAAAGGAACCAATGAATGACAGACTGACAGATATTGCGTTTTTATATATGTTACTTTTTTAAACTTTTGCGACATTGATTTACCATTTAATTTTTCGATATGTTCAAGGTTTCAAAACGCTAGCAATTTTAAATATTTTTCAAAACTCCCACGGCACACCTGCAAATCTCTCGCGGCACACTAGTGTGCCGCGGCACACAGTTTGAGAATCACTGGTCTAAAGACTAGTGTTAATATAGTCAACATGCTTCAATCAAATATCAAAAGACTAGAAAAAGAAATAGCACATTCCAATATGAAACGACCATCATATCTCATCGTGAGTGTTATAATAGTCAACATGCTTCTATCAAATATCCACAGACAGATGGGTACTAGTAGTGGTACCGATTGCTCAGTCTTTGCTTTTGCAGAAGCATGCAAAGTCACTGAGTCATCGAAATTATTCCTCACAATATTGCTAGCGTACCAAAGTAAATGTGATACAAGCTTCTCAAACACTGAAATTCGACAGCCCCAACAATGTACATGACGTAGATCATGACCTACGAACAAACAACCAGGATCCAAGACAAAAAAGATCTTTGAAATTTATTTTTAAGCGCAGTCTAGGTTGTACACTACTCTTAAAAATAATAATAAAATGATCGAATAACGTTTAATTGTATCTATATGACTTTATCTCCTGCCACGTTCCATAACATAGAGCAGTTGCCCTTTTTTATCTTAAATTTAAAGATTACTGAACAATGTATTATTCGTTTTCAACACGAGGTGTATCGGAGTAGTGAGAACTTGAACAATGGATGGAAATATCAATGCAGTCTATGATCATCCAGGTATAATTTCGGGGGAAGGAGAGGTTTTAAAATATAGCCAAATGTACATTGGAACTGAACCCTAAGTGGGGGCGAAGTAAACAAAGACTCCTTATGTTCTTGCATTTTAAGTGTGGTCATGCCATTATAATAACATTCTAACCGTTATATAAAAATTATTTTAAAAAAATTATTCAGGAAAAGGAACAGTTGTTTCGAGTTCCTTTTTGTCTCCGAATCGTACACACCCACCACGATCCAACCCTGCAGTTTATCGCTGACAAACCCGGCATCTGTAGCATGCGTATGTTTGTAACCACACCCACGCTGCCATCCGTCCTGGACCACGCTGACTCATTTGGTGCGGCGTTGGACTTGCCATCAGAAGGACGCAAGCTCGATTAACACTATCAGCTCAGCATGGATCGGCTTCTTGTTGTTTTTCATGGGCAAGTTACTTTACTGTAATTACTTCGACACAAAGTAACCCTTCATGTATTGCAAACCATCCACCCATCTTAAAATCCTTGTCAAGTTTTCGGTTGAATTAACTTAACCAAAATCATTAAGTTGCGTAGTACGAATTATCTTCAACTGCCATCTGGCAGAACATACAAGATAGTACATCGGGCATATTAACTCCCGGCGAAACAACTCTAAGAATTTGTGGGTGAATTTTATTAACATTACAACAAGTTGGAACGGAGGGCCCAAATTTGGCGCGCATTTCGCGGCACATGATGCCACTCTCTTATCAATGGAAATGCATCCAACGTGAGCGAAGTGCTTTTCTCTGAGGCAGACAGAGAAAAGAACGTAACAGTAATCCCGTATTAATTACATATATATGCTGCCGTAGGAATGAGTTGTACTACATTCTGGAGATAATATCAGTACTTAAAAGTTTCTTCATGCCGCAAATTATTTCTATAATACAGAACCATATTTAATTACAGCAGACAACTTTCCACTTTTTATTCCCCGTTAATTTAAACTAACCCTTAGCTAAAGCTGTGGGGGTATTTGTTACTGTGTGTTCGAGTGTATATTTGTTCTTATGTGTGCTTTTGTATATGCCTATATCTTCGCCAGTTACTTAGCATTTTGTGGGACAGAAACCTTATATATATATATATATATATATATATATATATATATATATATATATATATATATATATATATATATATATATATATATATATATATATTAAGCAGTCTAAGACACAAGTGCAGTTCACTGAATTATAATTTATTTAGAAGTAATCCGATCACGAATCTTCCTGATCACGTCGAATTGCAATTGAAAAACGGCCGTCCTTTTCTGATCGAATGCAAAATAAGACAATAAATGAACTGAATGTTATCAGTAATGAATAGTATTATTAAACAGATATACTTTTAATTGGTAGCGAAATGCAGACATTTCTTATTAAAACAAAAAGATATTAAAAAGCACATGATTAGCGTTTGTTCCATCATGTCTACAGTTAAAATTGTACGTACCGGACCACACCAAACACTATCCCTTCACTCTAATCCTTCCTTCATTATCATTTCATTATATTACGTCACCTGACAACAACTTTCTCCAGCACTCTTCCCTGCGTGATCGTTACTTAATTATTTATGTTTATAATGAAATGGAATTTGTGAGTTGAAAAACGTGCTCCAATCCTTTTGCCATTTATACATACCTGTGATCTGCAGGGCGATAAAATGTTTAAGTAAACAAAACACGATCTTTCCAAGTAGACGAAAATGTGGGTTCTTCAATATATCTTAAGCCAGAAATAAAATTAGACATATCAGCCGTGTTCTCCAGCTGCATATGTTTTCTTATCTGTCAGTTCCATTTATCAAAGATACACATTTTGCCAATTTGACGTCAATTGTTCAGTAAATTCTCTCTCTCTCTCTCTCTCTCTCTCCATTTCTTTATATTTTCTTTTCGTCTTTCTCTAGTTAATTCCAGTTTAATGAAATTGCACTTTAGTTGTGAATCATTACTGGTTTCGTCACCTTTTATGAATGTGCATGCGTTGACCAAAAATAATAACAGTGCACTTTACATTTATTATTAGAAAAATTTGCAACAATCGGAGCAACCTCCAATGTTTCTGTTGTCCAAGAAAACAACAGGCCGGATTAATTTCCCCATTTGGGGTGAGGGACTAAGAATCAAACTACACACAGTTTTTGCACAATATAGTTCATGTCTACTATGTGTTTCCCAAACGTATATATACCAACTAACTGGTTAGTTCCAAATATTCAAGCAAAGAAATGTATTGCTAGCTGAAAATAACTTTTGAATCTTTGTTTTTCAGGTGAATAGTCACGTGATGAGTTTCATGAAATTCAAATGGATGCCTATGCAACACGTCCGATGTGCTTTTGCTTTGTTTGTTTTGTTTTGTTTTGTTTGGGTTTTTTGTTTGTTGGTGGTGGGGTTTTTTGTTTGGTAGTTAGTGGCGTTGATTTTATGAAAAAAGAAAAGACTGAGTATGTTTAAACTGCACATGGTATGCATTATCTGAATCGTCCTAAAGTCCGTACACAGGACACACGTATTTCTTACAAGTTAACACCCGCTTTCGAAACCTGGACTAATGTAGTTTTTACAAGTGAAAACCGTGTTTTAACACAGGACACACGTAGTTTTTAGAAGTTATAATCCTTGTTCTAGCGCAAGACACACGTCGTTATTACAAGATATAATCCAGGTTCTAACAAAGTTGTTATAAGTTATAATCCGTGTTGTAATAAAGGACACAAGAAGTTACAATTTATGAGAAGTAACGCATTTCTAGACTGCAGTATGTATGACGACCAGTTCTGTTGGGGAAAAAACTATTAAAATTCCACTTTAACTCGTACCCATAAAGCGTCTGATGTGAGTGGATCTTCAGATTCAACTGTGCCATCGTTAAGTCTGATTATGTCAAACCATAAAGTTACACAAGTCTGATTATGTCAAACCATAAAGTTACACAAGTCTGATTATGTCAAACCATAAAGTTACACAAATCTGATTATGTCAAACCATAAAGTTACACAAGTCTGATTATGTCAAACCATAAAGTTACACAAGTCTGATTATGTCAAACCATAAAGTTACACAAGTCTGATTATGCTCATCATGTCAAATCATAAAGTTACACAAATCTGATTATGTCAAACCATCAAGTTACACAAGTCTGATTATGTCAAACCAAAAAGTTACACAAATCTGATTATGTCAAACAATAAAGTTACACAAGTCTGATTATGTCAAACCATAAATTTACACAAGTCTGATTATGTCAAACCATAAAGTTACACAAATCTGACAAATTATATTAGAACCTGTAAATACTTTTTGCGGTAATATTCAAAATTATATCATCACCATTGTTCTTGTAAGTTATGAACAGATGAAATATATATCGACAGTTCATACAATGAAAAGGAGAGACTCGCTCCTCTCTCTCTCTCTCTCTCTCTCTTTCTCTCTCTCTCTCTCTCGTACACACACACACACACACACACACACACTGCAACTATTGACATAAATGTTCACTCCACATCCTTTATATTTATGACCAACATAATGAATTTGTGGAACTCCGTGATTGCAAGTGAATGGTAGCTGGGTTACTGTACTCGCCTTAAAATAACTGGTGAAACGGTACACTGAGGTCTTTATCGGGAATCCGGGATAACTACAGTCTGCAGATGAAAGGGAAGAGACATCTAGTATAATGCGCCGTAGCGGACAAAAGCTGTTCCAATAAAAGAACTGCCGTTGAAATTTTAATGTTATATGTCCAGAATTCCAATTTCACGTGTTGTATCAAAAATGCTTGTCTATAAAGTTCCATTTTCTAGGTTGAGATTTTGGATTGCATATGTTAAATTAAACAGTAGTGGCTGAAGTTATATTTTCTATGTCGAGGTTTTAGATTGTGTCGTTTGAATTACACAGCGGTGGTTGAAATTTCAATGTCATATGTCGAGAATTCTTAATTTACGTATTGGTTAAAAGAGTTCATGTTGAAATTTCTATTTCATTTATTCAGTATTTAGATTTCATATGTTGAATTACAGAGCGCTGGTGAAAATTCAATGTCCAATGTCGAGTTTTTAGATTGTCGAGAGTTTCAATTTAACGTATTGAATCACATCACATTAATTGTGCTGAAAGTTCCATTTCGTATGTTGAGTTTTTAGACTGTATTTGTTCAAAACGTCGACATAGGAAATAGAATTTAAACCACTACTGTATAATTCAATAAATAAAATCTAACATCTCGATCAGGAAAAATGGAACTTTAAGGACATGAAATTTGATCCAACACATGATACTGGATTTCTCGATATATGACATCAAAATTTCAACTGCAACTTTTTCGTTGGACCAGCTTTTGTCCGTTACGGCGCCTCATATGATAAAATAAATCAAGGGATGTATTTAAGCTTTTTATGAATTTCATCAAATTCCACTGCTGAATTGAAACGTTGGCATTAACAATGAGAAGTCCACGTGTGTGTGTGTGTGTGTGTGTGTGTGTGAGAGAGAGAGAGAGAGAGAGAGCACAGTGTATCATTGGGAACCAGTTTGAATTGGTGATTTGCTGATGTAGCTAAACAGGAGGATTCAGTCAGTATGCTGTTAGAACAGTAGTCAGAAGTAGTAAAACTAGTCAAACAGTAGTAAAACTAGTCAGTAGTAAACACTAGTCAATAATAGCAAACCTAGTCAATAGTAGTAAAACTAGTAAATAGTAATACTAATAAATAGAAGTAAAACTAGTCAATTAGTAGTGAAATTAGTCATTAGTAAAACTGGTAAACAGTACTAAAACTAGTAAATAGCAGTAAAACTAGTAAATAGTAGAAGAATTAGTCAATAGTAGTAATACTAGTCAAACGTTATAAAACGAGTCCGTAGTAGCAAAACTAGCAAATACTAGTAAAACTGTTCAATAAGAGTAAAACTGGTAAATAGTAGTAAAACTAGTCAATAGTAGTAAAACTGGTAAATAGTAGCAAAACTAGTCAGTAGTAGTAAAACTGGTAAATAGTAGTAAAACTGGTCATTAGTTGTTGTTGTTGTAGGGTTTAACGCCATTTTTCAGCACAATATAGGCTATACATGGCGGCCAATATTAATGGTGGAAAAAGAATCCGGGAAAACCCCGGAAAGAACCACCGACCCATGAGAAGCTACTGAACCTAGTGCTGCATCGGTTTGTGTTTTAATTGTTTTACAGAAGGGATGTGTTAAAAATGGACATGAAGATCTGGAAAAAATAATAAAAAAATTCGTGTTCGGTATGAAAATAAATCGGTTCTCTGTAATATTTCTATGCTGATATTAGCTTTTTACGCGTTAAAGTTGCTATATTTCGTCTATTCTTTATTGCAATACAATTTTTTTAATTTACAGTAATTGTCTTTTGTTTTTGCATCCAGCTCCACCGCTACCCAATTCGTCGATGAACACGGTACAGTGTTAATTTTGTAGTTATTATGGCAACACTTAACTAAGTAACGTTGCAGATGTCAGCGTAACAAATATCCAGCTAAGTTAATGAATGTGTTTAGGTACCGTGTTAAGTATATTGCCTGAGAGTATCCTTAGGTTGGTAGAAGAATATTACAATTAAAGATTGTATTCAAGACATGAAGTGAAATTTGTTAATTCATTTGTATAATTAACATGTGAGTTCGTTTAAATGAGAATCAATTGCAATGATATTAGAACGCCTCCGGGCCGACACTTAGTCCAGATATTGATTAATAGTCCACATGACAGGGGCGTAATGGTTTATTAAATGATTAAGACCATGCTATAGATCGATTAGTGGCTCTTAAATAGACCCATTAGAGAAACACATTAATCTTACCTTACCATGTTCGTATAGAACAAACTGAGCTACAATTTATATGGTATGAAATAACAGGCTGAGACCTGAGAGCCGGTTTAGCAGCTAGTGTCCGTTGGAATCAAGATGTGGTCATATCTGACGTAACGACAGAGGGGATAATGTTCTATCTAAGCAGAAAGGACCGAATACAGTATTTAGATTGCATATTTATATATTTTAACTAGGAAGTCGCTCTATACAACAAGTGAGAGACGTATGGTAATACGAACCATATCGTAATTAAAGAGAATGGAGGAAAGAGTGACTTCATTGTAAGCTGCAACACAAGGAAGCCAGAGGCATAAAGCAACCCCATCTTACTACCGGTGTTGAATCTGGACTAACTAATCAGGTTAAGCTTTCATGTTGGACAAATGAGTTCAAATACTCTCACCCAGTTTTATGATGATATGTATCATATCAGTGTAAACAGAACTGCTAACTGAATGTTTAAATAACTTTAAGTAATTTTTTGGTAGATGTGTATCCTTCAAGTGTCTTGCACAATTTCATTTTGTTTATCTAACTGATTAAATTGTTATATTTTATATGCGGGGGCTCGTGTTGTTCTATATATCTTCTCAGATCTCCATTTATTATATCCATTAATTTAATATTTGCATCATTCACCCGATCCGCGCATTGACACCGATGACAATCATCTTCTAGATAACGATAACCACCACAAACCCTGCGCAACAAACATACATGTTGATTATTAAGAAAGGGCGTGTATAGTGTGCATTATCCAGGAAGACAGGAATGGATGGTTTACATATTTTGTAATATATTGCATATTATCTTTCAAAGTCGCCTTGATACAGTTCTTTTACATATTGATATGGTTACGATGAGGAATTATTGCTAAGTGTAAATGTCAAGCTACACCGTTTTAATTATTTTAAAACCTGTGCCTTGCATACCTGGATTATTGGTGTGCTACCTGCAAAAATAAAGTCTAATACAGAAGAAACTGAGAAAAGAAATAATTTTGTTTTTATTCCTCTGGTACTCTGAGACAAAGACAAAACTACTTCTGTTTCAGTTTCTTACATTAAGTTTTACAGAGATGTGAAAGGAAACATTAATCATCATGATAGCAACTGGGCAAAGGATGTCACAGTGACTTATTCTATACAGTGTGATTAATCATCATGATAGCAACTGGTGGTGCTCTACAGTTTCATACTTTACATTGTGTTTAATTCTTAAAGAAAAAGAACTCCCCAGGTTTTACTCACTGGTTCTCCTGGCTATTTAACAAAAAAGACCTTATATATCTTAGGCATTGTTAAAGAACTTTTGCTTCCCTTTTTTGGTTTATGATGAATATGTGTAATCAGGGTTACTGAGTATACAGCTTGGCCTTATTACAGATGTGCAAATATTAATAATTGGCTAGCTCCGCTTGGTCATTTATGCTTCTTGGACTTTAAAAGTAAATGGTACTTAATTATGTGCACTCTCAGGAGTTGTTACTGCCTACACTGGCACAACACGTTTTCTGCATTTTAATACCAGCTAAAATTATAAAAGTATTGTTCTATTCCGCGATTTTGATCAATAGTGTGGTTAGGTATCCAGTTATTTTTTTACTTAGAAAGGGTCATCATGGGCCAACTGTGAAGTTCCCGTTATTAATTACAGTAAAACGTATATACTCCTAAAATATGTCCCAAATTGGCCCACTCCCCTTATCGTTGTCTTCTAACTGGTCAGCTTGACTGTACTTTTAATACCATACATGATAATAAGTATTTATTCATGCATGAATTAGCTGTTATTGGCTAAATAGGTAATTGAAAAAGAAGAAAGATTAAGGTTCTTTCATAGATCATATTGTCTCCACATATGTAAAATATTAGCATGATATTTACAAATAGGAAGACAGCTGTATTACGCTGATTTAAAATCAGCTTAAGCTTATGAAAAGAAAACCATTATTTTCGAATCGTACACGTACAATAATACCTCCATGGCAAGTATACAATATTACAAATGAGCTGTCTCCCTTAAATATTAATCTCTATGTACAAAACAGGTACATATTTTCTGTAGTGGGAGGGTGGTTGTTGAATATGATAGTGATTTAAATAAACGTATTTGTTTGGATCGGTTGAAGTAGGAAACACAGTTATATCAACTAGTCCAAGACAACAGAAATGTAGCATCATGTAGTAAAGTAGTACACGCCTGTGTTTTGACTGTAGTAGTCAATGAAGTTGATTTAGAATATGTTCTATCTGGAACCGTAGTGCATTTTGTGAAAACTATGGAATTGGAGGGGCGGGTGGCTTTTATAGAGAGCTCCTGAAAATAATGACACATACAGATCTTTAACTTTCCCTCACTGATATAGCACTGGATTGAATACTGACCCACACGAAAAAAATGAATTGAAATTAGAGTTTTGTTGTTCCCAACCCATCTGAAGTGCAGTCCACCTGGAAATGCTTAAGGTAATTTGTCATGCCGCTCATAGTGAGATTTGTTCTTCACTTAAGAACAATCAGACATAATGAGTTTAATTTATATCCTCTAAGTGCACGCCTTATAAGGCATTCAAAGTCTAGAATGCATGGCTGAAGGTAGTACTATCACTTAAGTGTTACTGACATACTTTTCTATGGTAGCTTATTGTTGTGTAAGGACAAAAACAATACAAGAGAAACCCATTTTAAAAACTAAATATCGTTAAAACTTGGATGAATATATATTTGGAAATCCAAAGTTATTAAAAGTTAGGATGGGTGGGTGGGGCTTACAACACCTCATAAGGGTGATTACCACGTGGGCAAGCTGAGTAAACGAAATCTTGGCATATGTATTTAGAATTGCATATATTGTGTAAACGTGATCATGGCATGCGTCATGACACTGACAGATAACAGTACTTGTACGGAGTACACTTGGACAAATTGAGTAAATGTGAGCATGGCAAGCGTCTTTAGAATGACAGATAAGAGTAATGGTACTGAATACACTTGGACACATTGGATGAAACCGAGCATGGCAAGTGTCATAACAGATAACAGCATTTATACTGAGTACACTTGAACAAACTGGATAAGAAATGAGCTGCCCTTTCGTGGGCACTGATTAAAAATCATAATCCTGCACACTAAATTAACGCTAGAGCTTTCGTTTTTGGTAAGCTGGACAGCTTCTCAGAAACAATAAAAAGAACAAACTGACAATACGCAATCGGTAAGGAATATAAAAAGGACCATTAGTCACGTTTTGGTATGGAAATATAGTCATAGCTACTCTCAACCATGTCACTAAAGTGCTATAGTCACTTTAATACATGTAAAATGCCCAAATGTTATTAGAACTCAACTCCATCCACACAGTAAGCAAGTCGTTGAAAAATGATGCAACAATTGTCATATAAGATGCTGATCACTTTGTACCGTTGGCAAATGTGGGCATTTTATTAATTAAATAAATTCATAATCAATATAGTTCATAATTTGAAAAATGGGCAGTCTAGGTTTAATTGTTATTGAGATTGTGTGAACAAACGTACGTTCGAAACGTCTTTCACCAAACACAACGATCGGAACATCGTTCGACCATATCAGGTATTGTAAAATATTCGTAGAAGTGTTGTAGGAATACACATCAAATTGATGTGTTTGATGATTCGCCTCTGCCAAAGTGCCCTATATATATCACAACAGCAAAGGCCGACAATGATTTCCCAAATGTGACTTTGTCTCCTTCCGCCGCCAAATTGTCCCATGTAAAGAGGAGGTCAGAATTGTGTTCTCAGTGCAGACGAATTATATTTGAGGCTTCCTTCTCATCATGACAGAGAGAATAAAGTATGTTTCGATTTAAGTAACAAGACCATAAAAAAATAAGCTTCATACGTTCCCCTGTGGGTTTTTTCTCTTCAAAACGGTCACTTCCATTCAGGCATTACGGGATTTAGGATTACATGCAAGATTTACTTGCCTCTGAAATTGTTGTTGTTGTTGTAGGGTTTAACGCCATTTTTCAGCACACGATAGGCTATACATGGCGGCCAGTATTAATGGTGGAGGAAGAACCCGGGAAAACCCCGGAAAGAACCACCGACCCACGAGAAGCTACTGGCAAGCTTTCTCACATACCCACATTGGCTGAATCCGAGACTCGAACCCATGCAGACAGAGGTGAGATGGCAGTGATCCGTAACGGACAACGCTTTAGACCACTCGGCCACTCGGGGCCCCCCTCCGAAATTGAAGAACTTGACAACATGTAAAACTTCGCATCTCCAAAACTGTAAATTTGACAACGAAATAGCTTCAATAAATTGGGGACATTGTATGTTGTATAAATACACATGATAACACATTTTTACGAAGAAGGTTACTTAGTTTCCATTACAATCCAGACAAAGATTAACCTAAGCAAATCACTAAAACAACCAAGTAATGAGGCCAACTGTTTGGAACTGTTTTGTTACTCTTAACAACAAAAAATGTCTTCCGAGCTGGTCGGTGTAGAAATAATATCTGGCTATTAAATCGCTAGATACCAGATGCGCTTACTGAGCAGCGATGGTGCAGACTAGACCTCCATATCGCCCAGTTTATCTTACCTTGATTTTCAAATTTTAGTATAGTGAAAAGAGACGCAAACCAGTCTGCCACCATCTTGAAATAGTGGATTTGCTCGTACGAGGCCCACTTATTTGCAGTAGCTACAAAGGGGCCGGGAACCAGGCAAAAGTATTTCGACAACACGAAAACGTGTTCTAATGTGTGGGACAAGATGTTGAGTCAAATGAACCGAAGACCTTGATAATTGGATAGCTTTTATGCTCGACCTAACATCGCTTAAAAAGTTTCCATTACCGACTGTTGTGACTGGCATCATGGGATGCATAGTCTGCAAATATTTTGCTGCATAATAAAAAAATTGTTGTAAATATTTTTCTTTGATAAGATGTACTCTCTACTCATCTGGTATAACCAGAAAGCAGCTACCGCCTAGCTTGGAATGCTTAACGAACATATGTCAGATGTGTTTATATATATATATATATATATATATATATATATATATATATATATATATATATATATATGTGTGTGTGTGTGTGTGTGTGTGTGTGTGTGTGTCCCAGAAATCAGTATGATTAACGCTCTCTTTATCTCTAAATATAGACACAAATAATGAGGTTATGATTAAATCAGCTCATTTATTTAGACGATATTGTAAAGGAAAATTCACAAGCAAGCTTTTAAACATGGACGCATGTCATATTAATTAATACCTTATGAGATGAATCGATGCTTAAATCGGAGGTGCAAACCCGCTACGCATTCTTTTAACTGGCGTAGAATTTATGCTCTCTAAAGAATATGTTCCATCAAATTGTACAACGCTATAATGGCAATCCTTTTAAAGCACAGCTGTTATTATTTCTTGCAGTCAGAAGCTACACCATCAGCAGGAATGGATGTATCAGCTTTCAGAGATTTTATCGTGCCTTGGGGTCCTTCTGTTCCTGCAGTATAGCAAACAGCCGAAACCGGCAAGAATACATATGTTCTATATTACTTAAAACTCGAGTGCAAAGAGATTGAGGCACGACACGGGAAATATTTTGCAAACATCCACAATATTGATATTGTTTTACTCATGAGGAAAAATTATCTTGAAACTGATTGAAACACTGCCAAGGGTTTGATTCAAATGACTGGATGACTAGATTATTAAAACTGAGCACCTTGAGTAAACATAGATTTAAATGGTTATTAATTCAAGTAGAACCTAAAGCTGGTGGAATCTTAACCACGCTGGGAAACATATGTAATTCTCGTTACATGAATTATGGTTTCATGAGAGAGAGAGAGAGAGAGAGAGCATTGAATTTACAAGAAATTTTTTTAAATCTCTGCAACGAGATGCAAGTACACATATGTGAAAGCTAATCTCATTTGTTCCCTTTGATCTACGTATATATGTTTGAGCTTACTCGTGTTACAAACAGCATTTTTGGAGGTGTACATCGACTTCATTTTTGTGGGAGCTTGAAAAATGTGTGCACTCGTTCTTAGATATTTTAAATAAATGCAGTATGTTTAGTTCGTTAGAAGTATCTCCATCTATTGAGGAATAGTGTCCTGTGTATGTAAGGTTCCATAAGTTCTTGGGCTCTTTATGCTCCATGGGCTAGAACAGAGCCATTCCTCTGTTAGTGGTTGATTAATTGGTGCACCTGTCCTCATTCAAGCAGGTTGTGATGATTCTTTCAACATCGCAACCAAGCTGAATAAGGACACGGACACACGGTGTCTGCCCGATGTATCAAGATGGCTTACAATACAGCTTCCCCCATTGATATAAGCCAAAACGAAAAAAAACGAAAATTGTCAACGAATCTTCGCACAAGTTTCCCATGCCATACATCTAATACACCGAACGGTTAGACTTCTCAATTAGATGGGAGGAAACAGCATGACATCGGATGTCAGACAGGTAAATAATCATTTTAACTGGTAGGATTGGACCAAGTAAAAAACAGAAATTATCGGATGAGTCTGATGCATATAGATATATATTTAATGTACGTATATCCCCCTTTAGACCGTAATCTGAGGTTATGCGGTGGGCTTTGAAACCACGTTCTAACATGATTTAGCTCATGTAAATCATGAATACCAGAAAAAAAGAATCGAATGAACACATACATTCCAAACCAGTTCCTTCTTCACACAGATAAAAAGCTAGAGTTCTTTGCCGTTCGAAGATATCCCTTTGTGACGAGTTCATGTATTCAAATGTCCACAAAATAAAAGTGAGCACGTATCGATACAGCTGCCTCCACAATGCTGTGCCAATAACAGGTCCGTCTCTTTATGCCAACATATGCTACATGTCTGGAAGTTTGGTTCCTATATGATAGACGAGACGTTTTGCACTGAATTCCTCGTCAAGGTCCTCAAAATTTGAGACTCCTGATTGGTTGGAAAGTAAAGCTTTTCAAATTTCTCACACTTGAACAGGCCGCTATAATGTGACTGCCACTTCTTATGAGAGCTGAGACTTCCTGTGACTTAAGCTAGATAATAAATACATTGTTCTAAGTGCCGTTCCATGGTATATAAATGATGCTTTCTATAGTATTATTCCATATCGGCCTGTACGTCTGTCCGTCCATTTGTATTGTAGTATAACTCTCCTTACACTGCAGATATATGAAACTTTAGGATATGAATGGAGATCACCGTAGATGTGGAAACGATTTTAAAAATGTTGGTATCACCTCTGTTTGTTGGTTGATTATTTTTTTATTTTTTTATGTATTTGCCATTAAATATCTTACACAATTGCATCCGTGTCGTATGTGGTTATCCGATAGTTAACATGTGTCATTGGGGAGGCTACGATATAACGGGTATCTTGATTACACACAAGACCATTCTCTAGAGAAGGTGGAATGCAGTTCTGGCGTATCCACTTGGAAACCGTTGCGATCCATGCACTTTATCCAAACATATGCTAATGTCCCTGCGCTTGCAAAATTAGACATAGGTACAGTAGACACACTGGGTCGTCTCTCTTTAGTATGGGACTTGCCCTTGGCTTATAATATGTAGGGTTAAGATCATTATCCAATGACCCTGCATACATTTAATATGCATAAAGATATATAAATTCATATTTGATTCCAAGACAGACGTTGGTTAATTCCACTGGGGTACGCAACATATTGCCCATGGGTCCTATGTTGGAAATTAACAAGATCCCGGCCTGTCTGTATGTATGTATGTATGTATGTATGTATGTATGTATGTATGTACGTACGTACGTACGTACGTACGTAAGTAAGTATGGATGGATGGACGGATGGATGGATGGATGGATGGATGTGTGTATGTATGTATGTATGTATGTATGTATGTATGTATGTATGACCTTTATGGACCCACAGATTGAGGCCAAACTATCAGGGTACCTTGAACCCATAAAAGCCTGTGGGAGGTGGCACCATTCCCTTCCCCAGGAACAAATACCAGACTGCGGTGCAGTCAGAAAAAGGTGGCACATGCACAATTTTTGCGCACGCCACTATAATTAAACTCAACAACAACAATATGTATGTATGAATGTATGTATGTATGTATGTATGTTTTTTGAGTGTGCATGCATGTATGTATGTATGTAGGTAGGTAGGCAGGTAGGTATGTATGCATGTATGATTGTATGTAAGCTGGTTTCATTAGAAAACAAGAAAAACAACATTCCACACACGTCACTCAAATGCCATTGGCCTAACACTACGAAATTGCACACCTGCCCCCAGTTCGATAAATCAAAACCCCAAATTATGTTGATACTGATAGACGATATGTGGGTGTGATGTCACCTGTTCATTAAAATGTGCAATTTTTCCTGCCTTTCATGAACAAACCTGCGCACAATTTAGACACATACTGCTATTTGGCAACAGCCATATAGAGCGCGAAATTCAACATGGCCACTGGACTGAAAGCTGTGCCATTCCACGTGGATTTACAAGTCACAAAACATAGGATTAGCTCCGGAAATATAATGTATATGCCACCAAAAGAACCCTTCAGCCGACGGTAGCTTCAAAGCCGCCTGAAATGTTGGTACATGTAATTGTATAAAAAATACACCGATGTGTGCAGCCAAAAGTGTCTGCAGACTTTGGCATGTTTTAATGAATAGGTGATATCAGCCCCTAAACCGAAGTCAATATTATCACGGGGGATGGGGGTTGATTTATCGGCCTAACCTGCCCCATACTACGTACACAAGAAGGTTGGCAATGTTTATCCCTTCACTGTAATTCAATCAAGTATACTTGGTATACTGGATTGTGAGGAGATTGGTTTCTAAATCTCAATTTACTCCTACAAAGAGTACACCCTTCATGGATTAAGTACTTCATGTTGAACATACACTATTTTCCTGTCCGCCACGAAGAGCATTTACGAAGTCGCTTTTCTTTCTCCTTAAGTAGCGTTATGACAAACAAAGCACCCGCACCCACCCAACTTTTATAGCAAGGTAAAGGATTATAATCTTTCCCATACTCTTTGTAAAAACATGAAATAAATGTAGAACTTTTACATTTCCATATTCCGGCGTATTCTGTATTCATAGTGAATTTAAAAATGATAATTTTCGATAGTGTTTTAGTTTCATGAACTTTATTATTTTAAAGTTCTTGCATGGAAGAAATGTCTTCGAATTTAAATATATTGCCTAAATTGATCGAATGATCAACTCAAGCAACTTAGTTACACCTCATTCTATTGTGTGTGTGTGTGTGTGTGTGTGTGATTCCTATGCAATACGACAGGATATCGTTCTGTATCAGAGAAAACGAAAACTGTTTGCCAAACTTGAATAGACGTTAGTAGTAACAGGGACGTTATATGCAAATAAGTGTACAGGTTTTGGTCTATCTCATATGGGATATATCGCAATGTGTCGTTTGCATGACTTCGCTCCTGTATGGAAGATACTGCAAAGTGGTCATTTATGTGACCTTGCTCCTGTATGGAATATATTGTATAGTTGTTGTTTGTTAGTCCTTGCTCCTGTATGGATTATATTGCAAACAGGTTGCTAATATGAACTTGCTACTGTATAGAACATTTTGCAAAGTGGTCATTTGTATGACCATGCTCCTTTACGGAATATGTTGCATAATGGTTATTTGTATGACCATGCTCCTGTATGGAATATATTGCATAGTGGTTATTTGTATGACCATGCTCCTGTATGGAATATATTGCATAGTGGTTATTTGTATGACCATGCTCCTGTATGGAATATATTGCATAGTGGTTATTTGTATGACCATGCTCCTGTATGGAATATATTGCAAAATTGTTATTTGTATGACTATATCTTTCATAACTTTAATCCATAGACATGGCTTTGACAAGAAAATGAGACACAACTTTGAAATTTGCGTGTACAATTTAAACCTTACCTGAAGGTTAGGTCTTTCTTCTCCCACTTGGACGGTGCCGTTATATATCTTTTCTTTCGAATTCCTAACGTGTCATCTTCAAAGTCCTTGTTGCCACATCGTGGCCTTTGCATGAGTTCTAAAGTCCGATGGTCCACCACTCCTGTTTCTGGAATGTTACCAATCCTCTGCAGCTTCTTTATAGCGTTCGTGAAGTTTCCCCTGGACATGAGGCTGGCTGCCTCTTTTGTCAGTCCCGATATATAACCGAAATTAGCAAGGTAGTCCTGTGGAAAACAAACAATAAACGGGGTGAGAAAAAATATGTATAGATACGTAAAATATATATAGATACGTAAAATATGTATGATACGTAAAATATGTAAAGATACGTAAAATATGCATAGATACGTAAAATATGCGGAGCCTATAGGCTTCATTATTTGCATGATTTACTCAGTAACACAGCACGTTTGCTCTTGGCGTATGCATGATTTACTCAGTAACACAGCACGTGTGCTCTTGGCGTATGCATGATTTACTCCCAAAATATAACTGTATATGATTCCCCCAAAAGATAACTGTATATGATTCCCAAAAAAAGATAACTGTGTATGATTCCACCAAAAGATAACTGTACACGATTCCCCCCAAAGATAACTGTATATGATTCCCCCAAAAGATAACTGTACATGATTTCTCCCAAAAAGATAACTGTATATGATTCCCCCCAAAAGATAACTGTACATGATTCCCCCCAAAGATAACTGTACATGATTCCCCCAAAAGATAACTTTACATGATTCCCCCAAAAGATAACTTTATATGATTCCCCAAAAAAAGATAACTGTACATGATTCCCCCAAAAGATAACTGAACATTATTCCCCCCAAAGATAACTGTATACGATTCCCCCCCAAAAGATAAATGTATATGATTCCCCCAAAAGATAACTGTATGATTCTCCCAAAAGATACCTGTATATGATTCCCCCAAAAGATAACTGTACATGATTCCCCCAAAGATAACTGTACATGATTCCCCAAAAAGATAACTGTACATGATTCCCCCAAAAAGATAACTGTATATGATTCCTCCCAAAAGATAACTGTACATGATTCCCCCAAAGATAACTGTACATGACTCCCCAAAAGATAACTGTACATGATTCCCCCAAAAGATAACTGTACATGATTCCCCCCAAAAGATAACTTTATATGATTCCCCAAAAAAAGATAACTGTACATGATTCCCCCAAAAGATAACTGAACATTATTCCCCCCAAAGATAACTGTATACGATTCCCCCCCAAAAGATAAATGTATATGATTCCCCCAAAAGATAACTGTATGATTCTCCCAAAAGATACCTGTATATGATTCCCCCAAAAGATAACTGTACATGATTCCCCCAAAGATAACTGTACATGATTCCCCAAAAAGATAACTGTACATGATTCCCCCAAAAAGATAACTGTATATGATTCCTCCCAAAAGTTAACTGTACATGATTCCCCCAAAGATAACTGTACATGACTCCCCAAAAGATAACTGTACATGATTCCCCCAAAAGATAACTGTACATGATTCCCCCCAAAAGATAACTGTATATGATTCCCCAAAAAAGATAACTGTACATGATTCCCCAAAAGATAACTGTACATGATTCCCTCAAAAGATAACTGAACATTATTCCCCCCAAAGATAACTGTATACGATTCCCCCCAAAAGATAAATGTATGTTTCCCTCAAAAGATAACTGTATGATTCTCCCAAAAGATACCTGTACATGATTCCCCCAAAAGATAACTGTACATGATTCCCCCAAAAGATAAATATACATGATTCCCCCAAAAGATAACTGTACATGATTCCCCCAAAAGATAACTGTATATGATTCCCCCAAAAGATAACTATACATGATTCCCCCAAAAGATAACTGTACATGATTCCCCCAAAAGATAACTGTATATGATTCCCCCAAAAGATAACTGTACATGATTCCCCCAAAAGATAAATGTACATGATTCCCCACAAAAGATAAATGTACATGATTCCCCACAAAAGATAAATGTACATGGTTCCCCACAAAAGATAGTAGTACTGCTGTATCTGTTCGATTAAATGATATTTGTCACTTAAAATAAACTTTGATTTGAGTGTTCCTTCGATTCATCGTGATGAAAATCAATCAACAAACCACCCGTAATGTAATGAAAGGCAGAAATAATGAGCAGATCATGTGACATGAAAAAAAATCAAAACATCCTGGTACCGAATCAAAAAAGGGTAATGACAACGTGAAAACAGTATGTATATTTAATTTGCATTGTTTCTTAGTATATTAGTATACTTTTTAATTTTTGTATTTCATTATATGCTATTGATATTGTAACATTGTGTTTTGGACTTGACCTTGTATAAAATCAAGTTCATTTCCTACCTGACTTGAATCATTGATTGCTTCAAATTATGTAAGCATCTAATACATGGCTAAAATATTGTGTATGTTTCACTATTAGGATTATTATCTTTGTGTGAGTCAAAGGCATTCTGTTTACCATGTTCTTTATTACAATTATTTTATCTAGTGAACATCGGGAACCTTCTAGAAGGTTACTGTCCATTAGGTACTAGTTTTTCTCCGAAAATGATAATTGTGACCTCAGATCAGCTATGTAATCTTGTTTTCTAGAAAGTATTCATTCGTGCTTTAAGATATAAGAAGAATCAATTGTGTTATTGTTGTGTTCAATAGTTCATTTGGGCTGGAATTTTATTTATTCAAATTATTTATTCACTGTAAATACAAAGTGCTCATCAAAACTAACATTCTTGGAAATAGAAACTTGAATTAATAGTGAAATTTCAAATAAATATACATTCTTGGATTGTATTACTCTGATCCAGCAAAAGACTGTTGGGATATCACCACGATACGGGCCACCACAGGCACATCAACACCTCCAGCGTTGAATTTTATTTGGATTTCCACTAAAGTTTATTCAAAACTATAATAATCAGGACTTGTGCCTGTAATTCTAGGTTTATTTGGAATTTGATTCGCATTGCCGTAAGTTCCTTTTTTTATTTTGATTTCTATTCAAGGGAAATATACTTTATTTTTTTTAATTTTACACAGCTTGTTGCTTCTCACTCGTTTATATTACTTGTTTTATGACCATATAGTTGTAATAACATTATAAGAGAAATAAAGAGTCACATGATAACATTGTAAGAGAAATAAATGACTACCTGGTTAACCATGTAACATTATTATGGATAGTGAACGGGCGGAATGATGGGTGAATTTGTGCACTGAAACAAATCACATCCATCCCGCTGTACTGTCATTTGGGGTATGCAAATAAAACGTACATTCGTCTTATGCTTCTTTATGGACAAAACGTGATTACAAGAGTTAGAAGTACAGCATTTGTTTGTTTGTTTGTTTGTTTGTTTTGTTTGTTTGTTTGTTTGTTTGTTTTGTTTCTTTGTTTGTTTCTTTGTTTCTTTGTTTGTTTGTTTCTTTCTTTCTTTCTTTCTTTCTTTATTTATTTATTCTTAACCCAATTTTATGACCTTTCCAACAAACGTGAATGTCATACTAAAATCATTGAACTTGCAGACAGATTACAACTAATTTCACATACTTCCAAATACAATATTTTTAATTTATTCAAATATTCATTACCTCAGTATAGGTGTAACTGGTAGGAAAATATGGAAATATTTGTGTACTTTGTGTGTACTATTTTAAGATCCTTGGGCCTTGCTGTCTTTCAAAGATAAACAGTTCTTGATATGAACAGGCGGTTATCGTTTTTGCTCACCCTGCCCAAAATTCTAAGCGTATAATTAGCTGAGTCATCCATCAGAGAGAGAGAGAGAGAGAGAGAGAGAGAGAGAGAGAGAGAGATGTGTGTGTGTGTGTGTGTGTGTGATTTGGACTTTTAAATTTTTTTGTCATATCGCTACGATGTCTGCAGTGTGGCAGTTTATAGTGATGTCTAGCACTGGGGCATCATGCCGCAGACATGTAGCATATGTCCCACCCAGTCACATTATCCCGACACCAGGCCGACCAGTCCTAACACTATCCTCTTAATGCTGAGCGCCGAGCGAGGTAGCTGCTAGTACCATTTTTAAACGTAGTTGGTATGACGATACCGGGGTTCAAAACCAGCAATTGCCCGCATCCGAGGCGGACGTCCTACCCACTTACCGGATCATGAGTCATACTTGAGAGAGAGAGAGAGAGAGAGAGAGAGAGAGAGAGAGAGAGAGAGAGAGATGGGGGGGGGGGGGGGGGCGGGCTTCGGTAGTTGGTTTGGTACTTTAAAGAACGGTATCATCTGAAGATTACTGAGTGCCGAGGCAATTGGAGCCAAGGGATTTCCCTAAGGTCGCACTACGGTAACCGACCCTGGTTAATGCCATGGTAGGATGTTTTGTTTGTTTTTCGTTGAAAAACCATTAAATTTGAATATTCGTCAAAATAAATGATATCCCAGAATACTAGGATGTGGTTCAGGACTTTCTGTCTGATATCTGTAACTGCATTGTCATCATGTACTGCAATATATTTCTCGTTAATATAAACGAAAATTATGTTTTTAAAAATTATTTAATATCTAAAAAAAATTTTTTGCAGAAATATTAACCCATTTTAAGACAATGTATCTTGCCTTAAAAACGGCGAACTGTTTCCTGCACAGTACTTTTCCAATGCTGATGCGGATATATGAGAGCAAACTTTTGTTTCGAAAAGGGTCACGTACTCTTGCTGACGTCACAAAAAATCTGACATCTATCTTCTTGTCTGTAAGTCCATTTCACATTACGCATTTGTGTAAGCCTGGTATTGTACATCAGAGTTAAGGGTCGTTTCCAAAATCACTTGGACTACTTTTCGTTTCAGCATGACCGACAGACAATTGCACAATATTGTTTATCATCCATTATTTTCTAACCGTATGCACCCTTTCAATGATTATTATAATAAAGAAAATAATGCCACTGATTTCCCTGGGCAATGGCGGGACAACATTTATTATTTCGATAACATGTTTACATACAGAGTACAAGCAGAAACATTTACGGCTTAACAAATTTATACTAAATACATTTTATTACGACAAGGTTTCCCATGTCTTGCAAACACTGCATCAAAATATAAGTGAAGTAAAAACGGCCGTGATAAGTCCAAGATCCAAACTGATTGCGGTATAGAAGTCTTTCAGTGGTACAACTATTGGTTTAGAAGAAATTTGTCTCAATGACTGACTCGTTGGCTGATTTATTTAATTCATTTTTTTATAAATATTTTAAAATATTTATTTATTTATTACTGTATGAAGGCATGTAAGTGCATAAAAAGGTATATATTGCAGATGCAATGGTAATAACGTTCCTAGTCGGTGTGCACACCACAACAGTGTGTGTGTGTGTGTGTGTGTGTTTTAACGTAGCTTTAACATTTTGAGTCATATTGCTGCAATGCAGTGTAGCAGTTTAAAGTGATGTCTAGCACTGGGGCATCACGCTGCAGACATGTTCCACCCACGTCACATTATCCGGACACCAGGCCGACCAGTCCTAACACTAACTTCTTAATGCTGAACGCCAAGCGAGGCAGCTGATAATAATACCATTTTATACGTCTTCGGTATGATTCGGCCGGGATTCAAAACCGCGACATACCACATCAGAGGCGGACGCTCTAACCACGTAGGACACCGGAGCGGTCTACCACGATAGCCAAATCTGGCTGGTCTCGGCACGATTCCAAGCTGCAATCCGCACACAATGACCAATGAACAACAGTGACATAACTTATTATGTGTCTCCATCTTCAAAGACCATAAAAGCCGTTCTTATTTTTATTATTTTTATTTTTGTTGTAAATGACCTACGATTTGTGTTTATTTATTTATATAAAGTGCAAAGTATGACAAAATCAGATATTTTTAAAATTTTCAAGATTTTCCAGAACTTCTGAAATCCTCACCGTAACAAGTACTTGCACAAGTACACATATGTAAAGGCCATTAGACGCCGAAATAGCCCTATAGTGTAGTGTATATGTTAAAATAAATGTCAATCCTCGAGCAGGATAAATGAAGTGCCAACGTCTGAAATACATTATATTTAAAATCATGGAATGATCATTTCAACCTATAAATGAATCTGAGCTTTGATCACGTTGGTAAAAACATTCGGGTCTCCTGGAACTTATTAGCATAAATAACTTGCAGCCATACTTGTTGATGTACCAGTGAAATTCAACAACACCGTTTGGAAGGTTTTTAAATTGTTTCCCTTCTATGGCTCTGTCTAAATATTTTGAACGTTTTGAATATCTGAGTACGTGTTTACAGCAAGTATGCAGCATTCAAGTGCTGTCCTAATATGTTGCAAAGGCGACTTCACTGTATGTATTCACAGCTTGGATATTACGTAGAAACATTTTTAGTAATCAGGAATTTTGAGGAATATTTAGATAGTTTTGCTTTTTGCCCCGATCCATACTATCTTACAAGTATAGGTCATAAATATTCGGAAACATGTTAGTGAACTACTACAAAGTGACATGTTAATGGACACTCTACTTCTATAATGGCATAGTGGCTTCGACTAATGAATGAATAATGAACCCGGGAAAGTCCGTACAATGAGAAAACTTAGACCTGTTGCTACTAAATACTGGATGTATAATGTTTACGTGATTTATATTTTTATGTTTGATTTTAGTTTGTAAGATTTTTTATTGCTGCCATTTTGAAGGAGAAAATATGAAACTATCATCATTAACCTGCACCTAAAACTAATGAGTTAAGCGCAAAAAAAGAACCTCAACCATTCACTTTGTTTCAAAGTCAACTGAAAAGTGAATTGTAATCAGAAACGTATTATCTTTACAACATGCTTCAAGGCGCCACTGTATTTCATTGTTTGGTGAAAAAAAGTGTTTGTTGTTGTTGTTGGGTTTGTAATAGTTATCACTAAATGGAGTTCTATTGGCGAGTTCAGCCTTGAGATTAACAGTTGGGAGTCAATTCCAAAGTGTTACTGACAAGCGCCATTTAAAATAATCTTTTGAGACGGAAAATTGTATGAATTTCTTATCATGGTTAGACCTGCTACAAGAACGTCTTGATGAGGGAGTCTGATGCACGAACGTACACTGGGTTGCTGGCTATCTTACAAGAACGTCTTGATGAGGGAGTCCGATGCACGAACATACACTGGGTTGCTGGCTATCTTAATAAATTACAGTTAACTGGACCTCGCTATGATGCGAACCGCTCCGGTGGCCTAGTGGTTAGAGCGTCCGCCTCGGATGCGGTAGGTCGTGGGTTCAATTCCCGGCCGAGTCATACCAAAATACTTATAAAAATGGTACTTACAGCTACCTCGCTTGGCGCTCAGCATTAAGAGGTTAGTGTTAGGACTGGTATGCCTGTTGTCAGGATAATATAACTGGGTGGGACATCACGCTACATGTCTGCGGCATGATGTCCCAGTGCTAAACATAACTATAAACTGACACACTGCAGACATGGTAGCGATACGACTGAAAAATTGTTAAAGCTACGTTAAAAATCCAAATCACACACACACACACACACACACACACACACTATACAGTGACTTCCGATATTCCAACTCATAAAGTTACAATAGATTGCACTGTGGTTACGTCATACTCCAGTGGATGATTCACGCTACAGGCAATATGTTTGCTGTACCATTTCAACCTTTCGAATCCGATCCTGAGTATACGTGAACAGCACTATAAGTCTAGTATTCGTAAACAGGCAATTAATTTTGTATGTTCGCTAATTCTTAGATTTGTTCTCATGAACCCCAACGTGTTGCCTTTCTTCATTGCTTTGTGTTTGTTTGTGTGTACTTGTTTTATTTTGGGTTTTGTTTGTTTGGAGTATTGTGGGGGGCAAGATGCTTGTAATTTCTACCTTTATGTAACTAGCAGAATTAGATGGAATCGTATTATGATTATCGTAGGAATATGGGAGCCCATGATCTGTAAAGGCTCATGATATTACATTCATGTTTGGAAGTAAACACCCCAAGTTAATTCCCATTTGGCAAGCTCTGTAGTCTTCTTGAAGAATCTGTAGACTTCCTCTGGCATCGCTGCCATGTTGATCACACTGTCATCGGCAGCTAGTTTGGTCCTTGGCTTAAAATCATTTATGGAGGTAAATAATACACATGAATATAAGGACAGGCCTAGTTGTAATCGACTTCCGACAGGTGCAGGATCTGAGGCGACTCCATCGACTATAAAACTCGCCGTGTCCTCGTCAAACAGGAAGGATCGTATCCGCTTGAAGTGTTACTTCTGACCCTGTGATAATCCAACACAAGTAGCTGGGGTTCAGGAGTGATTTCTTCAAATGTCTTTCCAAATCTAGCACTGCACTTCAAGTGTCTACCCTTGTTGAGACATAATGCTAACTTACGTACGTAAGTTAAAATTTGAACTTCTTATCTTCTCTGGCAATCTGGCAGATGTCATGCTGATCGAAGTGCATCGTGATATTACTTCCCTTACTGAGGCCATACCAGTATCGAATAATAATGGCTATTCAGGTGGGTTATAGCTGGCCTTGAACTCATATGAATATCACCGAGTCATTAGCGACCAATCATTAGACACTGATATGCTAAATGGTGGGTGGGTTTTGGGGTTTGTTTATTTGTTTTTGTTTGTTTTTGTTGTTCTTATGTTGTTCTTTGTTGTTGTTTTTTTAATGGGGGGGGGGTAATTTTTCCAACTAATATGATAAACTGACTTAGGTATTCTTTTAGTCCCTGCAAATCAGAAAAACGCATTTCTTTTTCAAGCCTGCTGGAAGCCATAAATATCCACAATTTTTTTTAAAGGTATCGTTGGCCCTCTTCTTTCTGATCTTATCCGATCTCGTATCTGTTTTTCTGTACATCAGAAAATGTTCCATACGCAAGGAATTTTCTGAAGATGATCTTCAGAAGTGGTGCTATTTCACCAGCCATTTCCTTTAAGTATTTTATCCAGGCTAAATATCAGACATTTATTTATTTATTTATTTATTTATTTATTTATCATAGCTCAACGTAATTGAATTCTAGGGTTTGAAAAATCCATATATTAGTGAACGGACTGAATTATCTCAAAGAGAAAATAGTTTTAGAATAATTTCCGTCAGATATACACACACAACATGTTCAATGTGGTCCTAGCTTTTTGTCAAAACATAGCTGGCAGAAAATGGTACAAATTATTTTTTGATACATTTGAGAAGTTTGGCGTTGTTATCTTGCCGCATATTCTAAGTGCTTTCGAATTTAAGGAGGCATTGACAGCTGTTAATACGAATCTGTTGTGGCACTGGCATCAGGCAACCCGCTAAACTAATGGCCCTCGTTTTTCACAAGCTTTGTGGGCAAAATGACACCTCTAGTATTCTTCTTGCATACACATTTTTTGACACTGGACTATTTCAAAAGACTAAAGCGTTTCTTCTTTGTCGTTTCATGTGAAAAGTGCTAAGTGAGCTATATGAAGAACTCTTTAAGTTTCTTTTTTCTTCTTCCCACATGGATCTATTTTGAAATAACACGATGATGGCGGTCATGAGTGTATTCTAATGTGCCCGCATGTACAGATCACTGATATCTCATTTCTGTCAACATGGGTACGAGTAAACGGCTCGGCCAACGGTTATTCCAGAGGTTTTCACGCGAACTTCATCCAGCATTATACTGGCCACCATATATAGCTTGTCACGTGCTGAGAAATGGTGTTAAACTCACAGCAACAAAAACAACATGATAAAGCAAATTCAGATAGTTGTGTGAGACCTGTACTTAGAGAGGTTAGTGCTATTGTAGGTTGCCTCCCTTACATCCAACTTGTACATGTCTAGCAATTATACGTATTGCAAATATACCCCATCCCACCCTGCCGCTCCCCACTCCCCAACCCTAACCTCACCCCACGCGCAGATGCTGTGGAATTTTTGAAATCTTATTCCAGAGAAGAACTTACTAATGCTTCAAATTCAGCACAGATTTACATAACATTGTTTCGTAACACACTGGCACATAAATATGCATGTCAAAACGTCAGCATTTTTAGCTTACAATATTTAGCACCGGTCTGCGACTAGCACTCTAGCCAAATGAAACTGCTGCAAGAAAATCCCAGTATATTCCACAGTACCGGCATCAATCAGTAGTCTAGTTCTTCACCGTTATGTCAGTGTGTTCGCAAAATCAGGTGTTCGTGTTACATACCTTCCGAAAATAATATAAGCTGCTGACAGCGACAGCAATATGGAAACAGACAGACATACATTTTTCCTATTTATCATATAGTTTCTTTGACGTATAAATCGTACGATCCGTGACTGAACATAAGTATGTTAGAAAAATAAGAATATTAATCTGACGTATGCTTAACAATGAACAGGTTGATTCCAGATTAAACCAGGATACATCATGTAATAACCCCATTACTTCTCATATTTTTGGACAATTTGAGAAACGTTTCACTCATTTATCACAGACAATTTTGCTGCGAAAGAAAACTTGACTAAATGATACAGAATATGTATAAGATGTTCTCGAGACAAACAAATGACCGTTCCGGTGGCCTAGTGGTTAGAGCGTCCGCCTTGGATGCGGGAGGTCGTGGGCTCGATCCAAAGACTTAAAAAAATGGTACTAACAGCTGCCTCGCTTGGCGCTCAGCATTACGAGTTAGTGTTAGGACTGGTCGGCCTGGTGTCAGGATAATGTGACGGGGTGGGACATCATGATACATGTCTGCGGCATGATGCCTCAGTGCTCGACATCACTATAAATTGCCACATTGCAGGCATCGTAGCGATATGACTGAAAAATTGTTACGTTAAAAATCCAAATCACATCACATCACATCACAGACAAACAAATGTACGAGGTCTGTAGACTGTTGTTATCAGATACACACTATCTGTCAGGAAACAGAAGTGTCATAAGCGGCCTTATCATGAACCAGAGATAGGGCCATCTTCCGTTCAATTAATGTGGAGGGAGTAATTTCTGAATAACAGGAGACAAATATGAACGTCATGGCATACGCCCATTTATTTTTAGAAAAACAGTATGAGTCAAACGCATTTAATAGAGATTTAGAACTAAAACGTGCAATTTGGGAGGTTTAAAGTATTAGAGATCGTGATAAAACCTAAAGTTTTTCCTAGAATGCAAATATAAAATGAACATTTTTCACACTGAACACTATAAATAATAAAACATACTTGCACTAGAACTTCCTTTTAAACATTTTAATATTTAGAATTTTCCATGAAACATAACCTTGTACGAATTTAAAAAAAGACAATCGAATACGTGCTAAAATCGAGAAGTTTTATATAAACCGGACCATTTATGTGAAAGAAAAAAAATATGTTGTCTATTGTGAACTTAATGAATGTGAGAACTGTTACCTAATTATAAATATCAGAACTTTTTCTTTTCGGAGAGAGCTAACATTAACTATCGTAAAATAAATTAAATCGTCCTTCGTGTATTCCTTTGTGAACTTCAGAACTTTGAGAAACCAAGGTAGTTTTTAATAATAATAATAATAATAATAACGAAGAAGAAGAAGAAGACGAAATAGAAAATGATGATTCCGATGATGATGATAACAACAATAATAATGATCTTTTCTCGTGGTAAACATCTCGCTTGAAGCTAGTATTTGCTTTATTTCGTGCTTTGTTAGGGTTTTTGCGGAAATATACGAAACAAGTCATTTCACAAGTGTGTACTGAGTTGGGGCGAGTAACTAATATCATAAAATAATCGCGGTCGATTCTGAAAATGAAATTATTTGAAGATTTATTTTTACTTTTCATGCCGTGTCAGCGTAACATGGCATGATGGCATGATGGCATTCTGATAGGCATATACCAAATGCCCGGATGTTCCTTATCATCCTCGTGCACACCGTTCCGCTGCAGGAGTTTACTGAGAATGCTCAGATTGGTGGAGACACAAAGGGTTCTACCAGGAAGGAATCAAGGGTGTATTGGTGTTTATAATGGACCTTATCAGAGCTTGAGATAACGGAAGATGTGCAGCCAATGTATGTCTTATTTATAGTGGTGAAAAAGTGAAAGATGCTTCCTGGTGTGAGAGACAATTTGGGAGCCTTGCAATTAATCAGCGTTAATATACATTAAGTAGCACTTCCTTTGTTTCTGAATCTTATTCCAGATCAAAAACCAATACACTCCAACTCAGGACACAATAAGACGTCACCCATGGGCCAGAGCTCTCTTCTCGTTATGTATCAGACTTTATCATAAACTGGGTACGAGAGAGAGAGAGAGAGAGAGAAAGAGAAAGAGAAAGAGTGTGTGGGTGATTTGGATTTTTAGCGTAGCTTTAACAATTTTTCAGTCATATCGCTACCATGTCTGCAGTGTAACCGTTTATAGTGCTGTTTAGCACTGGGGCATTATGCCGCAGACATGTAGCATGATGTCCCACCCAGTCACATTATCCTGACACCAGGCCGACCAGTCCTAACACTAACCTCTTCATGCTGAGCGCCAAGCGAGGCAGCTGTTAGTACCATTTCTGTAAGTCTTTGGTATGATTCGGCCAGGGATCGAACCCACGACCTTCCGCATCCGAGGCGGACGCTCTAACTACTAGGCCACCGGAGCGAGAGAGAGAGAGAGAGAGAGAGAGAGTCTGTATGTGTGTCTTTTTCATAATTTAAATAACTAAATTTTCCCTTGTTTCTTTCCATCTTATATGCATGTTTATTTTTATTTTTGTGTTTTACTATGCAAACAAGGCCAACTAGTTTATTTAAGTGAACGAGAACCTCTTAATGAGTGTGCCCTGTAGCATGCGAGATAGTTTATAAAAGTGAATGCGAAACCCCAAAACAGCGACGGATGTGACCCAAAATAGGATCAGCAGATCACTGCAATATACAGTGGACTGTGTTAAGTATATTTAATTTGCGTTGTTTGTTAGTTAGTTTTTTTATTATTTCATTGCATGTTTTTGTAAAGTAGCATTGTATGCTGAACTTGACCATGTCCAAAATTGAGTTCATTTCTGCTTGACCTGAATTGATATTTTACATATTTTATTCTGTGTAAACAACTAATATATATGATTTTAAAATCAGTAATATTATTAATGGAATTAAATATGTTTATTTGGGTCTAGGTCTAAGGTTTTGAATTTCCTTACTGTATTTTACATAAGCCGCGAATAGATGGCTCCGCAGCAGTACGCGATCGTGGATGATTCGGATCATACGTTCACGGAATGCACCAAGCTTGTGCCGAACCTGCATCGCAACCTCGGTTATGTCTTCCACTTACGAAACTTACAGTTGTATCTACGGCTGGGAAAACGCGCGTGTGTAACATTCCCTGTGCGCTACGGTCTCGTCAGCCTGCATGGATAAAATATAGATCTGGGAACGGTTGCCATGAACGAATTTAAAAAGGACTTATTCAAGCTGAGGAACAAAGCCATGTTCGAAAAACCATGGAAAAGGTACGAAAACGAATTGGCCTCGACGTTGTCTGGGAGTGATAAAAGAAATCGCCTGTTGATTGCCGACCCTGCATTTTAGTCACATAAGATATCCATTGGTGTACTCATTAAGTTTTTGCGTCTGTGCTACATCTGTCAAAGCTACGCATGTACGAGTTCACTACGACTATGACTCTGTCAAGTCAGTGTAGACGGATATTGACTCATCGCTTATGTACATCACTACCAACGATGTCTACGAAGACATGGGTGTCATCTATTCTCAGGAGTGCGCTTCACGATCCATCAGCAATTTTTGCAAGTACTGTTGCCATATTAATCGTTCCACAAGTGGATGACAGAATTGTTAGACCATAGTTAACTTCGTTGGGAGTCCTCACATTAAACTATCCAAGGGAAATGTTTCTTGGCGCGGTAGGTAGATCTGGTACAGCGCTTGTTTAGCAAAGTCCCCCTATGGAAACGCCCTGGGTAAATTTTGCGATGCACTTTAACCTTTCAGCGACTACTTCGCCCTTAGTAATCACTAGGGCTGTAGTATATGGTCGCCAGTTACTCACCTCCCATTAAAAGACTTTGTCCAGGCACGGATCAGAAGATCGTTCTGAGCCTTTGCTTCCCTGTGTAATCAGGGCCTTCATGCCACCTCTGAAATTCACTTGGCGATCCTTTCTCTGAGTGTAAGACGGCTCGTATTTAGGTAATGAATAAGATTCACGTCTACTGCACACTGATATGGCTTGATGTTTTATAAGCGAGGTCATATCAGTGGTATATAAAATCAACACGGTTTACATGTTCTTCTACGGGCTTTGGCCAGCTCTTACAAAACCAGTCGTACATATATTTATGTCCAAGGCCCGCAGTTATTGTATACTAGCCCAGGAGTGATCGGTGTTTTCACCAAGA
This sequence comes from Sinohyriopsis cumingii, assembly GCA_028554795.2. Lineage (NCBI taxonomy): Eukaryota > Metazoa > Mollusca > Bivalvia > Unionida > Unionidae > Sinohyriopsis > Sinohyriopsis cumingii. Next base: position 116,626,354 of record CM068840.1, on the reverse strand, counting down.
TATGTACTCCACGTTACCCCAGGTAGCTCGTTAATTCACCAGCTGTATCACCACCACTAATCTATTTTAAAATCTAGAATGTCCACAGTGACAAGCTCCGCTTTCAACTATAAATATAGACTTCTTGCTCCCCACCAGAAAGAAACAGCGTGTGCCCGAACGACGCTGCGAGTTTTCAAGTCGAAATGGAATACTGCTAACGTCAAACGTAAACGGCAACAATATTATTTCGAAGCAGCGATTCGCCCTTACGAACAACCTGGCCGAAATGGCTGAGAGCGACGGAATCAGGGACGCTGACGTTTTGGCTTCCTTTATCAAAGAGTACGTTGACGATGCTGATGATGCTACCAAACAATATGTGGAAGTTAAAGCGTAGCAGGTGCAATCAGTCCTAACCTCACCAATATGCTTACTCACTGTATGGAGGCCACTGACTAAAATGTTAACAAAAAGGAGGGAAACAGATAGCATAACAAATCGTCCACTTTTTTATGTTCAGACGTGGATAGCTGTGAGAGTCACATCTGAACGGTGTGCGAGTCTGGATTGCATTTGGTCATCTTACCCTGATATAGAAGCACGTGGGGTACAACATAAGCAATGTTCAAGAACCTTTCATGTATACGGTTTCGTTCCTGTTAGTGAGACATGACATTCAATATGATGGACTCGACATCTATCCTAGCTGGTACTTAAATCTCTTTGGTGTTTGTGTTCAAGATTTGTTATAGCATATTCGTGACTGACTCGGATCAGCTACGCGATAACGATGTTGTAGATATTACCGATGCGGTGTTCTTGATCAATATCTGCACGAAAACGGCGTTACCAAACCCTCAAATACATAAAAATATCATCGACTATTGGAACTAACCTGATGTGTCAATACCAGTTAAAACAAACTCAGAATGGAATCATTGCAACAGAACGTTAAGCCATCCGGTCGCACACTACACCATCAGGCATAAAGGCACCCAGGGATTGATAATACAACGATGAAGTAGAATTCATTGAAAAATCCGCCCCGATCAAATTCTCCGCTGATTATGCTGAGCCAACACTAGTTCAACAAAGAGAAAGATCCCGACTGTTAATGAAGAAGGACACACTTGTCTGTGCAAAAAACTTGGACAAATTCAAAAACGACAGTCACGAGACCAAGGAGCATCCTGATGAATTGAGTTATAAGCGAACGTGGTGGCAATCACAATAAACGCACAGTCGCCGGAGACACACATATCTCCCAGGGATATATTCATTCGATTACATGGCAGGTGATCAGTTAAGAAAGGCACTTGGTCTAAATTTTGTTTGCGTGTTGTACCCGAACAATGTCAGCCTGTTACGAATTTATACTTCACGGTGACATTATTAACAGAACCTCAAGCTGTCAAAATAAAGAAAACAATTAGTCCAAGCGGAATAACTTCTGAGAGTTGAAATCGCCAAGAAAATCGTTCTTCCCGCGAAATATAAATGCCTATGTGTTGTCGTGGATGCTGTTCGTGGAATCTGCGACAGCAACTGTTGCCTTGGATGTGGCGGAAATTGCTAGTAGGGCATCTATCAAAGACTTGCCGATTGGAATTGCTTTCGGAAACATATCGAGAGTAACCTGTGTTGGTGGCGGCACAGGAAATTAATTGTATTACCGTTACATTCTGGAATGTGTGTTTATTCGGAAAGTGTCGCTGTCACACAATGTAGTCTCAGCACAACTGTCAAGCTGTACTCGGTGGCCCTCGAAGATAAAACGATTAGCATAGCAGAGTTCGAAACGGTGCTGGTTAAAACGGAAAACCAACAACAACTCAGCACAAGGATATAGTCATCTAACAGAACGTCCGCGGAATGTTCTCCTTCCACAATGGGGTAATTTCCCTTTGAAACTTATTCAGTCAGTGATGCATGGATTCGATGATGAGAAACAAAAATGTCAACGCCGGATCAAACAATATAAACAATAGATGAGAATCTTTAAGAGCTATTAGAGAAGCTGAAAATTACTGTAATGATTTCAGTAATAGCCGGCCATCTTACCTTACAAATCAGACAGCATTTCATGTACGTGTAATAACTATGGTCAAAAGATAGCTTGCTAGGGGAAGTGGGGAAGATATTCAAGAAATACCTGAGCTAGAATAAAGCAACTACTGTGAATCTTTTTTGGCCAGGACACATTTTTATTCCCAATATCGCGATTCTTATAGCAGCGAGGCTTTCGCTGGCGACAATCATAATAATATCATTATGGACGTTTATGAGGCCACGCTTACCTATCATGGCTCCTCCCTAACCCATGAACCCCTGACGCAGGTTTTCACGCAGACTCGGGCTGGCTTGACAAGCGAAGCTTTGACGACGATGTACATGTTTGTAAAAATCTTCGTTTGGGAAAAGATACGGGGAATCAGAAGGAAATCTGCACTAAGGAGTATTGATAGGTAAGCGTGATATCAAACTCCCATTATACTACTACTATTCCTCAACTCAACTTGGACTTAGAGGTAATTGCCTTTCAAAACAATTAATGAGAAGATGAAAGGTTTGGAAAAGCAATAACAACTGCAAACAACGTCTTTTTGAATTCGATAACGCTCCACCTGTAGCTGGGTCGACCAGAATAAAAAGTCCTGTTTTTCGGTACACTGAACTTAAAACGCTACGCGTTTAGGGTGTCAATGTATTGCAATTCCTAACTGTTATGAAAACAAAATATTTCAGTGATGATGGAAATCGAGGGAATTTTGCCAGTTTATGCTAGTTATGATCGCAGTCGAATGTCATATGAAGATATGCAGCAGTCTCGTCATTAAAACATAGATATTCATCAGTGTTGATCTACAGAAAAACACGATCGTATGCACGTGGGAATGTGATAAAAATGAAATCCAAACACATGTACTGACCAAATCATTATCTTTGTGAAATACAAAAATCCGACATGTATGCGAGCATACAGACGACATGAAGAGGGATTCAGCTGGTAGACTCTCAAGAGAAAAATAAATAAAGGGAGTGTTAGATGACTGAGGCAAATACGTGATGCCATTACAAGAGAAAGAGACTAACAGACAGACACATGTACATAGATAAATACATCCGTATGTACATACACACACAAACACACACAGACACACACACACACACACATGCATACATGCATACATACATACACACAGTGATTGGTTTGGAGATTGGTGGATTCATTCATTGATTCATTGTCTGATACACTGAAAGACAGATTGCCAGCTAGCTGGCAACATAAATTTGTTTAAACCAGAAATGAAGAAAATATTGTTTCATTTGGTTATTTAACTTCGGTCGATCCAGGAAAATGGTGGGGGGGGGGTAACGATTAAATGAATCCTAGGTTATATTTACGTTGCTGTGGCAAATTTCCTTCTCCATTATATCAAAATGAGTATGCGCTGTGTGTACACATACGATCGACAGTCGAAGACCAGATAAACTGTAGAAGCAAAATGACATGCGACACTCACACAGAAGCCAAAGCAAGAAAGACAACTCTTACAGCTTTAATGACACATCTGTAGTTACAATAACAAATTCTTACGACCACACTGGAATAATCCACTACAAAATCTCCACAGGTTTACAGATTCGTTAATTATGTTATAATACTGGTCCAAGCAAAAGCTTTATTGCATTATAGAACTACAGATGTATCGCATTTTCGAAACTTAGAGCACATTTTTGAGTGATATAATAAAATAAAATCATGCCTCCGAATTTAAGTTCAACAAGTTTTTATTTTTAAACGGCACTTTGAACACTTTGTTGGCTCCATCAAGCTGAGGCAACTAACAAGCTGGCCTTGGTAGGTATCGAACCTGTGACCATTAGATTACGAGTCCGACGCTCTAATAACAACTTGAACAGGTAAAGGAAACATATATACATGTCACCACCACCTCTTGGAACAACGGCAAGAAAAGATAGATATACAATACGAAATGGTATCAGCGTGGACTTGAATAGTTCTAGAAAAGATATATATACAATACGAAATGGTATCAGCGTGGACTTGAATAGTTATATATATAAACAGGAATAAATATCGATGGTGTAAGGGCGATGTGTATCCAAGGAGGATATTCAGTTTCGTTCTATTATTTTTAATTTCCAGAGTTTTTTTAAAAGAATTTTTCTGAAGGCTTTACATGGAAATCAGTCCATCATACATAAGTAAATATGCATGGAAATAATTGCATCATACATAACTAAATATGCATGGAAATTAGTCCATCATACACAACTAAATATGCATGGAAATCAGTCCATCATACACAACTAAATATGCATGGAAATCAGTCCATCATACACAACTAAATATGCATGGAAATCCGTCCATAATACATAACTAAATATGCATGGAAATCAGTCCATCATACATAAGTAAATATGCATGGAAATCAGTCCATCATACATAAGTAAATATGCATGGAAATCCGTCCGTAATGCGTAAGTATATATGCGTGGAAATCAGTCCATAATACATAACTAAATATGCATGGAAATCAGTCCATCATACATAAGTAAATATGCATGGAAATCAGTCCATCATACATAAGTAAATATGCATGGAAATCAGTCCATCATACATAACTAAATATGCATGGAAATCAGACTATCATACATAAGTAAATATGCATGGAAATCAGTCCATCATACATAAGTAAATATGCATGGAAATCATTGTATCATACATAACTAAATATGCATGGAAACCAGTCTATCATACATAAGTAAATATGCATGGAAATAAGTCCATCATACATATCTAAATATGCATGGAAATCAGTCCATCATACACAATTAAATATGCATGGAAATCATTGAATCATACATAACTATATATGCACCGCCTTCAACGTGTGATGTAATAATGTTCGTCAGTATCTATATGGAATGGGAACGGAAAAAGGGAGGAAGCAGTACAATTGCGTTTCTGAGTACTTATAGCTAATGTATAACCGCTTAAAAGCAAGAGTTAATACTGGATCATATTTATTGTCATCTCTTTTCATTTCGTACAGAAATCCAGATTTTACATTGTAAAATTAGCTATAGAGTAGTTGTTCTACGGCTTATTATTACGTTCAAAATTACCCAACCCACCCCCGTATGACACCACGGAAACACAGAGAGAAAAAGCCTTGCCTTATTTAAAAAAATAAAATTAAAATAATTAAAATTAAAATGTACAATCCAGACATTCAGAGCTGAACTATAATTATATGTTATAAATTTCGATATTTCCTAAATTATAAAAAAGAGTAGACAAAATCGAAACTTATGATAATGTTCCAATTACTGCAGCGACTTGTTTTCGTTCTTCTAAAGATTATAAAAACCTTGAGTGCTTCATTCAAGGTCAAACGTTAGTAGAGTATCTGGCACACATGTTATGGAACAAAGCATTGAACAGCCTGTCTTGTTTTATGGTAATTGTATCTAGCATATTCTTCCTCCCATTCACCATACGACCGGACGTTATCAGGGGGCGCTGTCTCTCCGTTTCACCTCTGTCAATGACCCTCTTAACGGCAACAAAAAAATCCGGATCTTTGGTTCCATTCATAAAACATATCATCCGGTAATGTAACAATACCACACTCTCGGAAATAAGGAGTTCGATTTAAGTTACTGTATATCGCTCTCAAACGTTCTCACCTAATTTAACCTAATTTCACCTTCTGCCAATAAAAGTACGTTTCAACCATGCAAAATGTGCAAAGTGTGCACTTTTTATAAACTGCAGGGTACCCAGTAACAGTTCAAAAGATCGGGAAGCCATAAGTGGATACAAAGATCAGTGTAAAGGTCTTACGATGTCAACTATATAACATTACCTTTTACTTTTTCCACTGCAGTTGCTTTTCTTCATTATATGCACACTATTTTCCTTGATGTAGTACTTGTTTTCCTTGATGTAGTACTTGTTTTCCTCATAATGAGCACATCGATCACAACTTGTTTTAGGCCTAGCAATCCAGACACTTATAAATTCTCACTTTTTAATGTAGGTACGCTTTATTTTGTGTCAAATATGCCAACCAGTTTAATACTATAATTTTATGGTTTCTGTATATCTTTTAACACTAGTACAAACACAATTTCTATGAAGTGACACTACAGTGCCTTACAAGAAGTGAATGTGACCAGTAACGTAGCAACAAATTCTGCGCCCAATTCCTCGCAAGATTTATAGATGGTTCATAGTATAGGTCCCCTCCAAGGTAAAAAGTTGTTTGATAGGAATTAAACGACTCCAATGGGTATGCCATCTCCCCCCCCCCCACACACACACACCACTTGTCGGGGTTGCTTGGGTGGTTGCTACGCCACTAGATGTGTCGAAGAAATTGATGTGTTATGCCATACCTGCAATACTGTCTTGCTTGAAAATAATTTGAAAAAAGCCTTTGTTGTTCGTCCTTCAAGCTCGAGGATGACAATAATATCACAACATGGTTTAAAAGAGCCAACATTTTTATTGACGTAACGTTTGGCATGAAACGGATATGCGATTTTCGAAAACAGAACGGGAAAAGTACTATTATAAAGGATTTGCTCAAATTGCAAATTTATATTTTCAAGAAATGTTACAGTTAAAAATGATTATAAAATTGTATTTCATTTAAAATTCTATAAAAATGATTATAAAATTGTATTTCATTTAAAATTGTATAAACAAATGAAATGCGCATGACTGATGGACCAGAGTCTTAGATGTGGTCAAATGCATCAGGGACCGACCATTTAATTTTTTTTTTTTTTTGGGGGGGGGGGAGCTTAATATTTTTTTATTAAAATTCAAGCCCACAAATAGATTGGAAAAAAATCGTTTGATCCGCTTTGTAAAATAAAGATCTTATCTATCTATTAATCAAAGAATTTTGTCTTCACTAACACCACATCCCCGTAATTGGTAGGTCCCAAATCTCCGAACTTAACTGATGATTCATCTATCACAACAGACCGTTCGGAACTTGTTGTAAGACGATAGAAAATGATGGCAACGTTGTTGATGCGTTGGTATTGTTCTGCAAAAGACTTGTCTGGCTCGAAGTTGTGTTTATGACTCATAGACTACACGCTTTCCTCTGGCACAGCAAGACGAATGACGGGTTTCGACTCCCGTATCTAAAAGAGCGGTATATTGTCTGCTGTAATCGGTATTGTCATTTTGAATCAATATTGAAATGTTTGTAGTAGACAGCAATCGCCTAAGGAGTGTAATTTGTCATTGTCTTTTCCATCAAAAGCATGGTAACAAGTACCATATATTATGCGTGGTTCTGACTGATTTAAGTCAACCAGCCGAATCCCTGCGAAATGTACCCTTACTTGGAAATGTACCCTTACTTGGAAATGTACCCTTACTTGGAAATGTACCATTATCTGTATAAGGGTCTGAATACATTTTCTTTTCTAAACTATTGACTCAATCAAGGTTTGAAGGCTCGTGTTTTTCTATATGAACGTTAGAATAAATTTAGTAATACGAAATTATACTGGATTTGATTTGTGCTGCAACATATCTTATATTTATATGGTGATAAGTATCGATGTGATTGCCAATGAACAAAATGGACATACATCATGTAAGAACGAATCTAGGACCATATTAAAGAAGTCATCGCCGCCATTCCCCCACCAACACCCAAAAAACAACTTTGGTCCACGTTTGATTTCAATCGCATTATATCTTCTTCATTAGCACGATGATGGAAATATCGTCAAGGTATATAATGGATACAGAAAGATATATAATAGCAGGTAGGTAGGTAGATAAATTGGTAAGTATATACACTGATGAAATAAGCAAACAAGGTAACGTTGCACGTATACGCTGTTATTTGGAAACTCATAATACACTATATATTTAATACAGAGCAAAATTTATTTAAATTCCATACAATGCATAACTTCTTAGCATGTAACTGGTATTAAATTCAGCATTAAGTCCAGTAATGCAATGCACATATTCTCCTGTATGGATACTGGTATCACGTTAACAAGTCCAATAATGCAAGGAGAGACGAAGGATTGAATAGTTTCCGATTTTATCACTTTTTCTGTGATTTTACGAGCTGAGTTGGATGGATGTGCATCGCAATATGAACCACATCCATTAGTAACCATTAGTATAAAGTTTTAAACACACTTTATAAATTCTAGAAACAACAGTATGGATGGAAAATAAATAAAAGTTTTCTATGGAATGATCGGAATTTTTATATTTTCGCTGCACCTATTTGCCCTTAACAGTCCCAAAACGAGCCTTTACGAATAATAACAATGGTAACCATCCTTCAAACCATCATACTAATTGCATTTGAGGTTAAGAACCATACATGTACACACCATTGTGAAACATATTGTGAAGGACTGAAATGCCATATACGTGTGGTTTTATTTACTCTGCCTTTAACATTCACGTCCAGAAAATCTCCTCTCTCTCTGTCTCTGTCTCAAATCTTTTGTCACTTTTAAATCTTTACACAACGGACATCATATGTATGCATCTTTCCTGGTGTTCGAGGATAACCACAAAATCACTCCCAGTACCTGACTTTCCTTTACCGAGAGTGATCATTTGTGCAAACATGCCTATTAACCCATACCCCACTATAACTGCTCTCAAAAGGATAAAGTACCTTTAAAATTCACATGAAAACTTTATCTGGAGGTGCAACTTTCTTGTCATACTTACTGTTTACTTAGAATGAGTAAGATGTAGGTGACCAATGGAGCCAACCTGTTTGCCTTGGGAAACGTCCATTTGTTAAGCTATGGCTTGAACTTATACAAGAGTGAGGTTTACATAGAAAACTTGCACCTTTGCACTTTAAACACTTTAGCCTTTTTGTCTTTAATCAATTATTTGTGGGAGTTTTAAAAATCTTTACCTTTTAGATTTCGTCTTCCTCGTGCACTTTTACTTTTGATCAGAGGGTTTTATTTACCTGATGATTCATTTCTATATAGACTTTGCTTAGCTTAAAAAAGCCAAGTCCCTGCTGGTGTACCAATTATACTCGAACCATCCAGCCATCCATATCCATCCATCCATCCATATCCATCCAGCCATCATCCATATCCATCCAGCCATCCACATCCATCCAGCTATCCATCCAACCATCCATATCCATCCAGCCATCCTCCGTCACCGTTCCCAAATTTGTAATTGATATTTATCTAGCCGATCCGGGTAGATCAGATGAATCGAACGCGTACCACTTGGATCAAGAGTCTAAAATCCAGCTCGAACATATGAATCTATAAATAGGAAAGGTTTTTCTTCTTCTTTTTTTCTTCTTGTTTTATGTGCAAGTTTAGCCACAATATTGGTTATATCATGCCGAGGAAAGAGGACCTAAGTGTATTTCATAAAAATACGCCGAGGCACCCAGCCCAGGCTGGTCTGGACGGGAATCGAACCCGTGACCTTTGCATTACTATTTGAACGCTCTACCATCTGAGAAACTACGGCTTCTTCGTAAAGAAAAATGAGGTAGGTACTTTTCAAATAATTATCAGTGCAAAACATGAGTACAATCGTGTTAATTTCATTAATAGGATTAATGCAAATTACTCCAAAAAATGTAAATTAATGTCCTAATAATACAGGTGTAACCAAAGACTAAACATTGTGGGTGCCTAGCACTGAATCGCGTTTATGCATATAAATGAAGCAGTCGGATAACGATAGTATATCAGATTTGCCTAGTATTGAGATGTCTACATCGTCCTCATATAGGAAACTATTTTTTTTAAAGTTTTTTTTTTTTCAGTTCGCACGTACGTGATTGTATTGCAAAGTATGCACTTTTTAGCTTATTCCATCAATCCATATTTCCACTCTTCCTACCTACCTACTTACCAGCCTACCTACCTACATACATACATACACAGGCATGCATGCATGCATACATACATACATACGCATGCATGCATGCATACATACATACATACATACATACATACATACATACATATTTGTGTCTGTATACGTGGCGAGTACCATTAAAGCTATATATCTATGACTAAATGTGCGAATACAGCCGTATTCAACACGAACCATTATGGCTACATCTACCTTTTATCTACACACATATATCGCCAGTGCCATTTGCTCAGTGGCGAAGCACCTTGACGATTTGCCAAAACCAGCCCATTGACTCCTAGCATGCTTGGGTTCATCATTAACGCGAGCAGATTATCTCATTGCAGTGATAAAAAACAAACTGTACAAGTAATGCCACTTATATACATTTCGACACTCCCCTCTTCAGGCCCCTTTTCTCATGATGATAGGGGCTATCAGGCCCCGTACGAACCCTCTCTTCCTGTCTTCAGATATAAAGCAGACGACTCTGATTAACGCATCTATCCGTGGCCCGGGTTTCCACACATCATAAATCTTTGACGCTGGTACTATCTGCACAGGTGTCGTTAGGGATCTGGAATTATAGACAGCTCCCTCCTCTGGAGGTGGACGGGCGAAGTCTTTAGTGTGAGTATATGATGAGACAATTTGGGCTACAGGTTAAAGACCGATCTGCAACAAAGTCTGGAGGAAGGCTCTATTTTCTGTGGGTTTCAGAGAAATTCAGTATCAGGATGCAATACAATTACGATTTGAGCATGCGTGCACCAGTTTTAAAAATCCGTTGGATTATAAACGTTCCACTCTTCTACATATGCCACCTGACAAGGGATGTTAGATTTCAAAACATTTATTGTCATAAGGGGTTAAAAATATATGGCGAAGTGTACGGGTCTGAGCACACAAGTGAAAACCATCCTCCAAATTTAAAAAAGTGTCCCTACCTCACCACGCATCATCCCAATATGTCTACAAAATTTGACACTGTCCCAACCGTTCATGAAAGTTTCTAGAACAGTTTTAATATCTCTCTCTCTCTCTCTCTCTCTCACACACACACAACCAACCTCATGCACGAGAGAGAGAGAGAGAGAAAAAAACAATTAGCACTGATATTCTTATACAATTGTGAACAATTTTCTTTTAAGCTATGAATAAGTCAGAACAAATCGATACCAAATGATCGTCTCAACAAAATGAATTTCGCGTAAAAACAAAAATCAAAGAATACAAAAATTGTCAATACACACCTGTTAAGTGTTACTAAACGAATAGGTACAGACTGGTACCCTTAATTTTGTTCTGATTCAAGTGGAGGGAAATTGCCTCTCATCCATACAGAATGAAATATGACTCAACACATTTCAGTCAAAGTTTCAGCCAACAAGCACAAGCATTTTCAGCACTTTGTTTAAAACTTCCTTCTGTATTACCATTAAATATTATTTTTTATAAAAATAAAAAGAATTTAAGTAAACGCCCCATTATAAATCCCATATGGTCATCCTGTTTTTGCTTTGTCGTTTAATTTGTTATGGTGTGTGTGTGTGTGTTTGTGTGAAAGAAAGAGAGAGAGATAACTAGTGTATCATCAGCTCACTGATACTTAAAAAAAAAATAATTTTTAAAATTCTTCTGTTGTAAATTGTTGTATTGTATTTTTTTTAAATGTTTGTTCAATTGGAACTTATATCAAGAACAAAACTTGGAAATATTCCAAAAGTCAAGCTCTTTTGTTTACTTCGCTTAGGTATAATGTATTTCAAAGCGTTTATAATTAAAGTTGATCCCTACTTCATTTCGCTGCTTTCACTTGCGAGTTTGTACAAAGTCCGCATGTCATAAAGTTTACGACGCAACAGGTTTGTACATGGCCTCCATACTAACATGAATCAACAATCAAAAAGGGATTGTTCGAGGCTTCGAGCAACGTCAAGAATAAAAAATGTATCTAGTGAAGACAGCTTCTGTGCCTCGTCTACATGCCCTTGCTTAGGCATCTTCAATGTTTGCATGTATTATTCTTATTCGCTTGATTACTATTACGACTGGAATTCATTATCGTTAGAGCCAGTATTGTTCATAACAGCCTATAAATCAAAACACTTATACTCTGTGTGTGTGTGTGTGTGTCTGCCCTTAACAATATGTCAGTCATATCACTACGATGTCTGCAGTGTGGTAGTCTATAGTGATGTATAGCACGGGGCATCATGCTGCAGACATGTAACATCATGTCCCACCCAGTGACATTATCCTGACACCAGGCCGACCAGTGCTAACACTAACCTCTTACTGCTAAGCGTCACTTAACAAATCTGTCATGTCAATATTGGCTAGGAGGCAAAGGTCAGTGTATGGACTGATTAACTGACTTATGTTGTTTTGCGGGATTAACATAATTTTTCAGTACACGATAGCAGTACATGGCAGCCAGTATATTTGGTCGAAGAAGAAACCAGGAAGAACCATCGACCCTAGGGAAACTTTATAATATACCATAGCTGTTGATGCCAAGACTAGAACCCAGGATGACAGAGGTGAGATGTGAGTGATCTGCAGAGGCGAACGCCTTAGAGTAGACCACAAGGCCATCTTTCCCCCACCCCCACCGAGTTTTACTAACCTGCGAGTTGTAATGAAATGGATACTAGATGAATCATTCCGTAATACCATTTAGTTAGAATCTGTTGTTTAACGCACACAACACAGTAAAAAGAATTATCTGGGAATACATATTATTATCAAAACTGACAGATCTGGGTCTGTGCAGTTTGCAGATGGACTCGTCCAAGAAACGATTATAGCCGGTACGAAAAAGTTGTATAATCGCATAAAGACAGAAACATAAGTAAAAGGAAAAATGTTATTGCAGAAGGGATAGGTAACTATTATCTACATTGTATTGTAAATATACAAATTATATAAGGAACACAGTGATGAAATAAAGCTGATTGGAAAGTCTTAACATATGTATATAAGCGAAATAATAATAGGAGACGAAGATGACAGGTACAGATGTAATTTAAGTATAAAATATAAATCTGTTGAGTTGGGCTTGTTGATTGTTTGTTTGGCTTTGTGGATTTTAATGACATTTTTCAGCACATGATAGCTATATATGGCGTCCAGTATACTTTTGATGGAGGAAGACCACGGGAAGAACCATCGACTCATGGGAAGATACTGGCAAGCTTTCTCACATCCCTAACTTTGTGAAGACGACACTAGAACTCCAGTGGACAGAGGTGAGATGTGTGAATGATCTGTAAGGGAGATCGCCTGAGACCACTCGGCCATTCGGGGCACATGTACGTTGGTTCTGACATCAGATTTCACAACTTTAGCATAGTTGTGTGTGTGTGTGTGTGTGTGTGTGTGTTAGTCTGTATATGCAATAGAAAATAGAATTCTCTCCCATACCACACGCATCTCTCTCTCTCTCTCTCTCAATTCTTTTAGATTTCCCTCCGACAACACTGTATGCGGCTTAAAAGCGAAGATACTGTTTGTACTGACCATTCACATCTGTTTGGAACTTAGTAACTTTTCTTTATATACGTACATTACTCATTCACTTCATTTTTCGGGCACACCATCATACTGTATGACCATTCTGAAAGTAATATATTCAATCCTTTGATCTAGCAAGAGTTATATTCTTTCTGTAGAAAATATACACAAATCCACGATGACTGAAGTCTCATGCATGTGAATTCTCTACTTCCCTTAGAGACAGACCATTAATTTTAAGCAAATCGGTTCCAGGTTAATTTTAATCAGAACCTCGTCTTTGTCTGATCATGCGTCTTAACCCAATTTTTCTTAGATGGGCACGAGATCAATCCAAGCCTGTATACGTTGTCTGACCTGGCAGATCTAATTCATTCGAGGGCCTGATTATTGGACTGAAAAGTTTACCTTGATGGAGAAAATCTAGGTTTATAAAACATGGCATAGGGCCAAGATTTTCTTTAATCTGCTACCTCTGACGTAAGCATTTTGATGTGTTATGATGCAAAAAAGGGCACAAGTTTCTGGGTCAAGCATAATACGATAAAAAGGGAGAATGTTTGGAGTTACGACGATCGGGGTGCACATCACGTGTTAATAGCGGTGGCCGGTTGTAAGATAAATATGTCTGGCCCAGTACATCAGGCCAATTTGTTTATTGTGACTGCAGATATGTAGGTCAGGATGTACCATATGACAAAGTCATAAATTATCAAACTATATATATATATATATATATATATATATATATATATATATATATATATGCGTTCCACTCACAGAACCATATGGTTACACCTGACATCGAATAATGTGGTACTGTACTGCCAGCATCTTAGCATGTCTGAATCTCACGGAAATCTTGAACACATGATACAAAACCCACGTTTTAAAGTGGTTTTTTTTCCAGAAACTGTAAGTGCGACTATACATGACCTATTGCACAGCTTGTAACTGAGCTTTCTCGTCTTCGACACATATGCATACAAATGAGCTACAGAAGGTATCCTAATTTTTAAATTCCCCTCATTTCTTTAAATTCACTCTAAGGCCCCATAAAATATGTTTACGGTCCGTCGACCGTCCCAGATTTTCTCTGACGACCTTAGCACCTACACCAACTAAAATTACAAAAATTATGGAAAAAATTACAAATTGTTTAAAATTGATTTGTGCGCTGACGAAGTAATTGAAATGTTTAATACATTATATACACTTCTCTCTCTCTCTCTCTCTATATATATATATATATATATAGAGAGAGAGAGAGAGAGAGAGAGAGAGATAATTTGATATAATTTGCCCAAGTGTTTCAGGTATATTGTGATTCTATAATAAGTATTTTATCTAAGTATTTCTCATTTATATTTGATTTGCTGTATCGACCTATCTTGAAATTTTTCGACCTAATTACGTAAGTCATCTGATCAACATGACATAATATTAGAGATGTGCCTAGACATTATATCGTTGTTACTGTGGGCTCAAAACTAGTGCTGAATCACACACACATACACACACACACATCCCCACCCCTTTTTGATCCCATCTTGTGTGTATGCTTAGATTAAGAAAACAAGATAACGTTGTTGGAACATATGAAATATCAGTGATTATCGCCATTTTTGTTGGGATACCCGAGTTAAGTGCTTATTGCCATTGTAAGTGTGTTGTCTTTGTTTGTATACCCCAATTTAGTGCGTTTACATGGTTTTCGGGGTATACATGAGTCGAAATCATCGCTATTGTTGTTGGTATACCTGGATTAAGTGCACTGCCATTGTTGTTGGTATATACTTGGGTTGTGTGCATTTCCATGGTAGCTGGTATACACGAGTCGAGTTATTTGCTTTTGTTTTTGGTATATCTGGGATGAGTGCACTGTCACTGTTGTTGGTATACCGGAGTTAAGTAGTCTATCGTCATGGTTGGTATAACTGATTTAATTGCTTTAACATTGTTGCTGATATACCTGAGTTAACTGAATTGCCATTGCTTTTGGTGTAACGGAGTAAACTGCATTACTAATATTGTTGGTATACCTAACGAAAGGTTACCATTATTGTTGGTTTACCTGAATCAAGTGCACTGCTATGGTGTGTGTGATTAGGATTTTTAACGTAACTTAATTTGTCAGTCATATTGCTACGATGTCTGCAGTGTGGCAGTTTATAGTGATGTCTAGCACTGGGGCATCGTGCTGCAGACAAGTAGTATGATGTCCCACCCAGTCACATTATTCTGACACCAGGCCTAACACAAACCTCTTAATGCTGAGCGTCTAGCGAGGCAGCTGTTAGTACCATTTTTGTAAGTCGTTGGTATGACTCGGTCGGGGATCGAACCCACGACCTCCCGCTTCCGAGGCAGACGCTCTAACCACTAGGCCACCGGAGCGGTCACTGCTAAGGTTGTTGGTATAGTTGAGCAGTAAGAAAAAAAAACTATCGTTGAAGAAAGCCTAGACATTTAGTGTGAGGTATAAAATGTAGTACATGTACAAACACTGGTAAAAATAAGTGATTGGCATCAGACAATAATGGTGGCAGAATGAGGATACTGAGGTGGAAAGATGAAAATAAATGGATTTTTTGGGGGTGGGGAGAGTCTCTTATTGACTGGCACTAAGGATCAACATACAAGAGTACCGATAAATGTATGACACCTGTAAGGATCGATACACAAGAATACCGGTAAATACATGACACCTGTAAGGATCGATATACAAGGGTAACTAAATAATTTCTAGTGCCTGCAGAAAAACTGGTAACCAAATATAAGCAACATGCATTCGTTATATTATTATAAGAGCAAAATTTAAGATGGTCTACGAAGAAATACCCTTCATGAGTATAGGTGGTGAAAGTGATAAGTGGGTGAGTGGGTAAAAGGTTAACTTACCAACATTCGGCTTTCTTGTTCTTGGTAATAATGACTTCCCCCGGATACAGGTAAAGATCCCACGCGATGCAAAAATAATGAAAATATCACAGTGAACATTAAGACAGACAAACTGTATCGTGTCCTGAAATACTGGGCTGGTGATGAAGAAATATCCCCAAAGGTCCGTCTAGACTTGTACCCGTTTTGTTTGCAGCAATACCCGTGTCTGCAAAATGGACACATGTTGTATACCCTAGAATCATTAAATTGCACGTTACTCCCGCAGTTCCTCTCATCCATGGTGAAATAGTTCAGTGATAACCGTTTGTGAAACTAAACCCCCTTTTCCAAGATATCTAAAGAGACCTACTCCTAGCTCTGGCTATTGACTGATTTCAAGCTGCTCCAAACCACAGCAGGTCCATGCGATAATGCAAATTCAGCAGAACGATAAAAAGCGAAGCGTTTTACTAAACCAGGTTTGAAAACATTGTTGGCTACGGAGTCTAAAGTACAAAATAAAATCACCTCATTTAGATATCTGGACTGACTTAATTAGGGCTGATAATCGTGGTAATAGCATCTAGAAGGCCAGCTACATGATAGCAGGCACTAGCTCCACGATGACTAAATGCCTCCCTTGAATAAGCTTCCCACTTAGTCAGATGTGCCGAAGTACTGAGCCTCTGTTTATAATCAAGACCTTTCTTTTAAGTTTGAACAGACTCCCTCTGTCCGTCACAGCTTATCTGGTGAGCCTACTAGTGAACCTCGGTGTTCTCATGTATCTAACGGCAGTACAGGCTATAAAACGTCGATACTAATACTATTGGATTAGTCGCTGTGCTGTTCGTACGCTGCTAGCCTCAAGTTGAACTGACATGCCCTAGTGATGATCTACCTGCTTATATAGTTTCTTGCTGCTTTGTTTGTATTGGAGAGTTTATTTTGCCTCGTCTAAGGCTCTCGTGTTGATGAAATAGAGTGCGCCCTATACATAAAGTTCCTGTGACTTTAATCTTGCGTCTCGTTCCACTCTTACCAATGAAAAAAATAATACGGTGTATTTTTTAAGGACATCAGTACCACAAGAAAAGTGTAGTTGTGTTTGGTCTTTCCAACCACTAATGTATATATATTCTCTCGTGCCCAATAATTGTGGATTCTAATTAACTGAGTCAATGCCACACCATCCACACGCATATTATTACGTTGCCTTCCGTTGTTATGCTGAGTAATAATATATGACAGTCAATTCATCGTTAAAAGCGATATTGTCATCCCAGTCGCAACGTTTGACTCATTTAAAGGCTTCAACTGACCGTATCCGTTATATTGATCTAAATTTTCATCTTGGACGTGATTTTCTTCACGTGGTATTTAGTCGTTTAAATCTTCTTACATAATAACGTAAATATTATATTGTCGAAGTTATTTGACATCATAACATCTCAATCAGACGATAAAATCCATTATCTTGAGCACTCCTTCACAAATACTTTTCCTGCCCTATCATCGAAATCGTGCGACTAGATCCTGAATAAATTTCCCGTTTGCCGATTGATACCTTTATTAAAATTAATGTTAAACAGCTGGCTCCGATACGATGACTCATAGCAATGCAATGGCCCTAAAGGGAGACTGCAATGGAGTAATAAAAAAAATCAAGGCTTAAGCCGAGCCACGTGTGTTCATTTACCCTTTGTATTGCCTTAGTTCCTATTTATGAAGTATTTATCTCAACTTTCTGTTCTTAAAAAGAAGTAAAAATTTGCGGAGGCAATATTGATAGAAGGAATTTTCTTTCTTGCATTTAATTTCATTGTTAGCTGATGATAAGAGTCTGGGAAATAAACGCTGATTCGTGCCCTGGAAGGAGATATTTTAATTGAACATTCCATGTAGTCATTATTCCTACAGCTTATCCAACACTTATAAAGACTTGTCATAGCTAGTTTAGCAATGGAGCCCTCCGAAATTTACTCCAAGTCCCGTCCCCGTTCATGTAAATGAGGAGATCTTTTATAATTCGTCAAACCATATGAAAATGTACAGATCGTTTAGCAGATCTAAAGGGAGATAATTCTAAACTTTATCAACATTTTTGAGATATTTTGCTTCCAATTCACAATATATAAATTGATTGCGAAAATATTTTCCACATGCTGCCCCACATCATACGGTATGATTTTACCACTTACAGGTTTTCCAAGATGACTGCCCTCCCGTTGGCCATTAATAATTAGATGGATAGGTGTCAAGTGACGTTGATTGACAGGTGGGAAGGGACCATTATGTAAACAATCATCTTGAAAGAGTTATACACGTTGCTTTAATATTTTTTACGAAGTCTCCATTTAATTATTGCTACTCTCTTGTGTGTTGTTCAATGAAAGCAGAAAAAGGTGTATCAATTTTGTCCGGGCTATAAAATATAATTTCGGAGGATATTTGTGTACTTTTCTTATGGTAGAGTGAGCTTTGAATAACGAAGTTATCGCCATTTTTGCTTAGACCAATAACTGATTCCTTTTTATCGACATATATAGCTAGCAGTGTGCCTACGGAGAACGAATGACTCGCCATAGTGTCTGAAAGACTGATCTAAGCGCAAGACCTAAGCTGACAGACGTACATACGTACGCAGAATTGACGAACACACAAATTTAACGCTGTATGCCTCTAACAATTAGCAGTGGTACATAAAAGGGGGTGTCTTTTTATTAATTATTTTTCATTCAAATGATGAAAACAAACTTGATTATTTTATTTTTTCGAATTTGTTTTGCTCCTTGTTTTTGATACTCCAAAGCAAAACACTGTGCGACAGCTGTATTCGCTTCCTGGGACAGTGAAACGAGCGAATGTTGCTGTAATATAATTAAATGGACATATTCTTTTCGCTTTTATTCATTGTTATGGCCAATTAACTTTCCTACATGTAAACCATCTAAAGTTTCCTACATAGTAACGTGCATAATTATGAACGCAATGACAAATTATATCAATTGCATAATTATGTAGAGTCCTACGCGATGTGGAATTTGCTAAATACCCTGCTGTTATAAAGGTTATCTTGGGAATTGATACTTGCATGCCGTGCCAAATATTATTTTACGTGTGTGTGTGTGTGTGTGTGTGTGTTTTAACGTAGCTTTAACATTTAGAGTCTAATCGCTACTACGTCTGCGGTTTGGCAGTTTATACTGGTGTCTATTGCTGAGATATCACGTCGTACCCACTATCAATATCCTGATACCAGGCCAACCAGTCATAACTCTAACCTCTTACATCAGTGCGGTCCAACCCGCGACCCGCGGGCTGATTTTAAATGGCCCGCCAGCATGAACGGCGTTTAGGGGTGGCAAATGGGGCAATGGCCCCAGGCCCCGCTCTTGAGGGGGCTCCATCGCTTCAGGCCTAAGATCGTCCTTATGAGTTTGTCAACCTATATTCTCCGGTAAATTGGAAACGCTGATACAGGCCCCGCGCGGTCATGGTCGGCTCTAGGCCCCTTGAACTCCTAACGCCGCCTCTGCCCGCCAGACTTTGAACAGCTATATAGTCGTTGCTTTTCAGTTTTCTGCTGCGACCCTCGGCTTCAAGAAAAAACATTTTTCAGTGGCCCGTGGTGTCAAAAAGGTTGGACAGCACTGTCTTACATCTTCGCTAGCCAAGGCCCCGATATGCTAAATAGGGTTAACTAACGTATTGCTACCTTGGCTAGTGAACCTCTCAATGTTGAGCTCCAAGCGAGTCAAGTCAGCTGCTGGTACCATTTTTATAAGTCGTTTTTATGACTTAATTTATATTTGAGCTAAAAAATAAAATAGGTATGTACAGCAAAGTTGCAAATCCTATATTTAAAAAATGTTATAACCAAAGCCTATCCATACGATTCCATCACCTCCACCCCATCCAAATCCCATGCAAACGCATATTTCTTCACCAATGGGTAAAGATTTTAAATCCATCACAACGGACGTGACCAACAGACTTATGGCGGGCTCAGATGGTAATGGAGCATACCCATAAAACATACTAGTTTGTTTTATAGTATACAACACCAGTGTTTTCGCCATTTCTCAGGAAACTAGCACGCGTAATCTGAAAATAAAGCACATGGAAGTGTAAATATAACCTCCGAATAACATCTGCTTTAATTGGCTGGATTAGACAAACTAGTATGCCTCACAGAAAAACATTGGGACATTGCTTTGATTTTATTACTTAGAGTCTTATGGTATACTAATGTATGGGGATGTCCGTTTAATTAACATACTAATTTACACAGAACGATCTATACTATGTTTTAAGGAGTCTACATTGTGATTTTCTGTGTTTACCAAGCCTGACACTTCCATACAAAAGCATGTACCAATAAAGACAGTATTTAAACTCCTGATTGATATTTTTTGTTTCTTCTCCAAAACTTAAGGTTGAGCATACACTTTGCGAAATTCCATTCAAAAGTGTTAGTAAAGGGGGGGGGGGATAAATATTATTGTACGCTGTATGCTCTTTCAATAAACACCGTTTTTAAAAGTCAACAGATGACTTAGCTCTGTTTTACTGTTTGTTTCTATTTTTCTTAAGCTGCCCTTCAATGTCAACTTTGAAAAGTGAGGACTTCGTGACTCACTTCCGTGGGATGCATTCAACTTGTTAGTTTTTCTTTCCGTTTTACTATTGACCTCGTTTTTATAAACCTCGCCGATTTATCTAGTTATTGGTTCCACGCCACATTACTGTCTCATGGCGTTACATCAGACAATTTTAAAAAATTCAGTTCTTTTATTTTTTATTTTTACGAAATAACTTGACTTTAGTGTAATGACCTGTGCATTATAAAAATATCTGAAATGTTTTTGGAATTAAATTAGTTAAAGGTGTGGTTTTACATGTAGTAGTGCATTGCTTTCTTGTCCAGACAGCTGTTCTTTCATTCAGCCGTGTTGCCTATGTTACGTCTGATGTACAATTTTTCTATACGATACTGCTGGAACCAGCCTCCTTTGCGCGCGCATGAATTAAAGGTTGTCATGGCAACATGAACATGCAGTTACATCCGTTCCAAGACAGTGATGGAGCGAATTCATACATAAAATGTGGGGTCTAATGTCAACGGTGTAAACTGGTAAAATCGATATTAGTAATTTGTCTGGCGGGTATAGGTATTCATCAGCCGTGTGATGCATTAAGGTGTTTGATGATAATGGTATACAATATTAAATATTAATAATACTTAGTAACAATGATATTATTTTGTGACGACTTATGATATGCAGTGGGTTTGCAATGGGGCAAGCTTGATGTGTAATATGCCCGGGGGGAAGGAGTGTTGGGGTGGGGTGGGCTTGATATTTAATATGCCGGGGAGGAGATGTTTTTGACTGGGGCCGGCCTGATGTCCAATATGCGGGGGGTGGGTGGGTCAAAGTCGGATAGGCTAGTGTAGGCTCCCTTTATTTTATTGTGGTCATCTCTCAATATAGACGAGAGTTGTGTAGCTTACGTGGAGAATAATGCAGTGTTCATACTATCAAAGCAACACTTACTTAAATGATATAAAGACACATATGTTGGGGGATCAGGGTGACCGAATGGTCTAAAGTGATTGCCTTTACCGGTCACTGCCCACTCATCTCTGTCCGCGGGGGTTTGAGTCTCTGGCTTTGCAATTGTTGGTATGTGAGAAAGCTTGTTAGCAGTTTCCCGTAGGTCGATGGTTCTTAACTGGCTTTTCCTCCTCCAGTTATACTAGCCACCATGTATAGGCTATCGTGCGCTGAAAAAATGGCGTTAAACCCTAAACAACAAGAACACACCTGTTCCAGTTTTATTGCACAAGATCAGTAATGTTTCACGTGATAGACAGGATCTTTCATGATCCGCTTGGAAATAGGTTCATTAAAATAATTTAATAATTTAGATATATTGCACGCCAAGACTCCAAAGACAGATATTATTCGACTCGTTTCATAAATCTTATACGGAATTAGCATTTATGTACGATGTTGTTTGATTATATTTCCAGCTAGTGTGCACTATAGTATCTGATTAATGCAGTGCAAAGGCCAGAAGTGTGTATTATTAATATATATATATATATATATATATATATATATATATATATATATATATATATATATATATCGGCTGAGTCATACCAAAGACTTGTAAAAATGGTAACAGCAGGTTCTTCGCTTGGCGCTCAACATTAAGAGATTAGTGTTATGACTTTTCGGCCTAGTGTCAGGATAATGTGACTGGGTGGAACATGATGCTACATGTCTGCGGCATAATGCCCCAGTGCTAGACATCACTAAAAACTGTCACACTGCAGACATCATAGCGATATGACTGAACAAAATATAAAGCTACGTTAAAAATCCAAACACACACACACACACATATACATACATACATACATACATACGCTCTTGCAATATATATGTTGAATTGTTGGATGTTCGTACGTCGGCTGGTTTCTGTCATGTGGAACAGCATTTTGCTTCAGATCTTGCAACATCCAGTTGAGATTTAATATATCGATTAAAGGTCTTACTAAATTCGGACCTGTCATGTGACACCCCTTATTTTACATTCTCCTTTATACGGCGTTTAAAGTCCTCAAACAATATATCTACATCAACCAGGTCATGTGTAATCGATATGTAGCTATGTCCATATTCAAATAACAAATGTTCACTTTTACTTGCTCAGTTGTTTCTACCTTTACCATACAGGTATTTTAATACATTAGAACACAGGATATCGTACCGTATTCATTCTAATTTTATCCAATGCTTCAAACATTTTATCACATAAGAAAGAAAAAGTGGAAAGTGTCCACATTTAAACCAGAATATAGCATCTATCTTTGATAAGTTCCCATATCTTTCTGAAGAGGCCTTAAGAACGCTTTTAATTTTAGGGGCATTCTCCGTTTTATTTGTACTCGATCTTTTCTTCGATGACAATTTCTATTCTTATTATGTAAATACGATGAAATGTTCACATAACCTTACAATCCTTTATGAAGATAATTTTGAAATGAAATATTATTCCCATTGGATCAAAAGTCTTTAAACTACCTGAAATACTTAAAAATTACGACATCAAAACTTATGAAAATGGAACCGGTTAATCCCCAGAATGAAAACCGCAAAGAAAGGATAAAACTTGCTTAATCTCATACGTTTGTTTGTATACCTGGATACAAAATATCACACAAGAGAACAATCTGGTATTACGATACCCCATCTCGCCAGGTGTATAAACCGATATGATAAGATTTACCTGTTCTTAATTAGTTCCTGAAATCAGACGCTCAGGTGAGTGTTATTATATTGGGATGACACTCGTGTCATGTAAGTATTGGATTACATTAATTACGTTGAACCACGAGGTGTTATTTAGTAACATAGCCTAGTTTCTCTTTTAGATGAAATATTTGTCCGCACCTCATCCATGGGATGGCAAAACCACAGGCAATTTTAAAAGCCAACAATGCAGAATGTTGTATTAATAACATAGTCACATCGTTATTTGTGTGGTTTATTATCTATCGCCCTCTTTAAAAAATACTTACCGCATGTGTTTCACCATCACTATATGAAAAATGCTTACTACGTGTGTTTCATCTGCACTCTATGACTCGAAGAATGATGCTTATTGCACGTGTTTCTCCAACACTCTTGAAAATTAGCTATTATCAGGTGTGATGTACTTCGCTATCATGTTGTAAATGTCTGAGGAATTTATTAATATAGTTATTGTTAGTGTTTATCGTTGAAGTTCTTGCCTTTCTAACTGAAGCTATTGGTATTATAATGGCATGTGATCATTATGACAAGTATAAAAAGAAAACGTTGTATGAGGTGATGAAAACGTTGTATGTGTTGTTTCCTTAATATGAATTAGTCTATATATGGGACATACATACATACATACATATTATATATATATATATATATATATATATATATATATATATATAGAGAGAGAGAGAGAGAGAGAGAGAGAGAGAGAGAGAGAGAGAATGTGTGTGCAACGCAACAAAACACAGGAAAATATGGTCTACTGGATTGTATACTGCAAGTCTTATAATTCGGTCAGTTAATCGATACATTTTACTTGTGAAATTCTAGGCATCTAAATAATTAACCCATGTGTAGATTATT
This sequence comes from Sinohyriopsis cumingii, assembly GCA_028554795.2. Taxonomy (NCBI): domain Eukaryota; kingdom Metazoa; phylum Mollusca; class Bivalvia; order Unionida; family Unionidae; genus Sinohyriopsis; species Sinohyriopsis cumingii. The sequence goes on along the minus strand of CM068840.1, from coordinate 116,601,850 downwards.
AAATAATAATATATGATATAAAAATATAAATGATCTTTGAAAAAGTGTGCATTTTCACCAAACGTATTAGAATGTTCTAGTTATCTTCTGTTGTTAGATCATACGCAGGACAGCGAAGATCTGATTATAATCACATTGAAGAACATGTATTAAGACAGGTCTATTAAGACAGGTATTTAAGACACGTGTATTAAGACAGGTATTTAAGATAGGTCTATTAAGACATGTATTTAAGACAGGTCTATTCAGGCAGGTATTTAAGACAGGTGTATTAAGACATGAAATTAAGACAGGTCTATTAAGACAGGTATAGACAGGTGCATTAGACAGGTCTATTAAGATAGATGTACTAAGACAGGTATTTAAGACAGGTCTATTAAGACAGGTATTTAAGAAATGTCTGCTAAGACAGGTGTAGCTAATTTCCTAAAATTAAAGGGTTGCAATTTTCTTTCCATTGCTTTCTTGTGTATATTCTCTGGATCCTTATGGTATCGTATGTCTTTGTAGTTCTAAATAATGGACAGGCAGAATGATGTACCAATAAGCAGTTGTACACAAGCTAGTTGATAGATATATTTTATTCTTTTACCCGGAAGCCCGGTTTTCTCGTTTCCGAGAGCTGTCATCTTAAAAAGCATTGTGTCAAAGTGATTTAAAGTGTACAGTATTTAAAGGAACAATTGCACAAAGAAAACAACGTATACAAAAGTTAAGACTGTTTGAATACTAAAAATTTCATTACATGCTTTTTTAATGATCCTAAGCTTTAACTTTCTTAAATGATTTAAAAGACTTATTCTGTATAACACATGCTGATTTTCAGTAGAAACGGCATTATTACGATCTACTCAGAACATGGCACAAATGTTCAGTAACAAAATCTTCATTAAGATGAAATCAATGATAAGTTAACCGCAGAACATAATTATTAAATTATTAACACGCACAGTTCTCAGAATTTCTCTCGCGCCATTTCAACATGTACAAATTCAATTTGCTTGGGGGGGGGGGGGGGGGCGCGTTAACATCTAATGCATACATCCCGCATTTGGAGCGGTGGGAAACGTTAGCCTTGTAATATTCGAATGCATGTTACTGCTGTCTATTATAAACAACTTGTAACATTCGAGCATTTAAACACCACGACATAAATTTTATGTCAGTATATTAACATAACATTTGATTTCAACTCCACAAAAGTTTTACCTATATCTTGAATTATTTTTAAATCAAATGCCTAATGGATTAATTCATTATTTACACGAACACTTTAATTAATTCTTTACATTAACACTTCAGCAATAAATCTGATATAAAAATAATACAAAGTTTAAAGAGCTGGTGTAAATTCTCCATTTAAAGCGGCAAAATAGTCACCACTGGCCTTTCAAGCAATCGGTAACCAGTCTTATGTAATTATGCGTTCATTTGAAGCGTTGGTTTACTTGGTGTTTATCCTTATCCTTTTGGTTTGATGATACATTAAATAATTTAAAAGGTAATATCTTATTTTTATAAGTCTCGTTAGAATTCTATGTACGATCACTATTCCATTTTGATAATGTCAAATCAGGATGACCGATATAACCAGAGTAAACCAGATGCTTTCACTTCTGGAAGCACGATAAATACCTAAGTAAAAAAAAAATCATTTCACAGTTCTTAAACCAGTTAAGGGTGTCTTTCAGATAGAAATAATAATATCAGACAATATCATCGGAACTCAAAGTGGTTGTATGCAACATTCCTGCAGTATTCTTGCCGCTCAGAGTTGCACTTTGTTTTGATTATAATGTAAACACGTGGCAATCACCACCCATTTGTTGCTCTTTCCTATTTTCCTTTAAACCATATACTTATTGTGATTTAGAGCTAGCTGGCACAGGGACCTGAATTATTTGCACAAATGTAAGGAAAATCGATCACGTAATCACAGTGTTTATTTTCTTCATCAGAGAGCTACATAAAGTTGTCTAGGCAATTGTTTATAGATTGGCGTTATATAATTTATTTATACTGCACACCAGTTATATGTTCTTTATGGACTTCCTATTCCTCCTCATCCCCACCTATAGTATAGAATGTACTGAGATATTATCATTTATGGATTGGGCCTGGATAGCACATTGTTAAATGTTAGCTTTGCATCTCCGCGTTCCAGGTTCAGCACCGGCTCCTACATGCGCAAGGCAAGAATAGGTGGTAGCCAATTTAACATCGTCGGTTTCTTTGAAGTTCTCCTGTTTCTTTCGAAAATGAAAGACCACATTTTGCCAACCACTAAGTTGTTTTTAAGCTGGAATAACTTCGAAATCTAGACTGGATGAATCGATGGGCACGCACACACGCACGCACGTACACACACACACATACATACTTACATACATACATACATACATACTAGCCTCAACTAATTGAAAACTTTGCCTTACATTATATGTTTAGAAAGTATAAACAAAGTTTGTCTATAAATATGAAATATTTAGTTCAGGTTCGGAGTTATTTATATCAAATACTTATTATATGTCCTGTGTTACATATCTGAAATGTTTGGTATATGATCGGAGATACTAATCTGAAAAATGATTATTATTTGTATTGAAGATATGAAAAAATATGCGAATGTCGAATATTAGTGGAACTCTTATTTCAACACGATTTGTAAAAACACCCCCGTCTATTAAACACACGGTTATTGTAAGATGTGTTTGACTCGGATACAAATACATGTCTGTCACAGCACGACTAAACTGCGACATTTGCGGTCGAGGTCGATTGGTTCCGGTGATGGAAAAAAATGATTCAGACACAGGAGCGGTCGCGGAGTTAGGTGCAGTATGGTTACTCCTAGTGCAGTCATATTGATTTCACTATGCACTGTATGAATAATATTGGTAAACGTCTATCCGAATCGTATTAGTGGTCAACGAAGAAATCTTTAAATATTTTATTATAGAATTCCGATTTATTAACCTTGTCTACTTATGTGGAACCTAAGCATAACTAAATACATTATCTCCAGAATTAATTACTTTTAATAATTACTATTACGCGATTGTTTTGTAATGGAACGAATTTTATTTGGTATTTGTATCAATAAAGTTATATGTTGTAAGCATATCATGTAGAAAAAAAGCCTTAATTTCCTCAAATCAGGATTCCAGGTTTATGTTTCTGGTACTTTTGTTTTAATGAGTCACCTGTTGGAAAAATCATTATCGGAACCTTGACTAATATAATATTTAACTTTGGGTGAAATAGCAAGTATTAAAGAAAAAGGAGCCAAAAGTATCTATAATGGGGTGGACGTGTGCGGGTGTCTGTGTGTCTATGACTCTGTGTGTGAGAGAGAGAGAGAGAGAGAATTGCTGTAAAGTATAACTTGTATTAATATAATTTACAGTAGTTGTGCATGCTACATTAAATGCCAAATTTCATGCTAAGCTAGACAAGGCCTAATTGCATGCTACACTAGACAATGGCTACTTGCATATATCAAGATTTATATTCAATAAATTCCTGTGGTGCATGGTAAATTGCAGAGTTATGACAGTAGTCTGGGACTATAAATGTCAGCAATTACACTAATGACTAGCCTAACATTGGCGTAAGCTTAGGGCCAAGATCAATAACTGAGATGGGTGGAACCCACTTATAAATCGAAGCTGCTTTATGAAATATAAATAAGTTCATAAGAGATCATATGATATAGCTTTCTATAAATCCAGGTCTTTACATTACGGGCTAAAGTCCAGTTTCCCGTAGATAAACGTTGAAGGATTTCTCGGTCCTTAGACTTAGTTTCACGATAACCTACTCAGGGAGAAAAGTTCTAAGTATTTTACATAAAGTTTTTGACATATGAGGAATAAGTGAAGTCTTCCGTTTTATTTACGCATATATATGAAAAAATATAAATTAAAATTGTTTGAATCACATGTAACCATATTGAAAATAAAGCCACAGTAAAATAAACTATTAATGAGTACAATTATTAATAGAAAGCATAAAAAGACGAAGACAGACATTTAGAAATAATGAATGTCCTTATAAGAACATACATGTTAAAGCCTGAATGGTCCTTATGTTTGTTTAGAGGTAGATACATTTAACGGGTATACAAGAACAAAACCTGAAAAAAAAACAAAAATATACGCAACATTCTCCAGCATTGAATTAAACCCAAGAAATGTCATTATTGCTTTCACTGCATAACCATTTAAAATACATCCGTCATGACAATTCTTTCTTCAATAGTTTGCCTTCAGCGTCATTTATCCCCCATAACTGACCGCATTTGTACCAATTAACACCCTCCAAGGACATTACATATCATGAAAAATGAATACATAACATACAATGGTAAATGTGCATCGTTTTCATTGTATGAATATAAGAATGTGTCGTGTATGTACATGCTGTTACGTATGCCCTCTTGCTAAAACACAGATTGCAAATTCAAGGACATTGTACGCATTGATCGATTTCTACTAGGATTTGTTAACTTATGCTTTGGTTTGAATCGATTTGAATTCAGGAGCATTAATCCCTTAATAACCTTTTCCAGTTTCACCTTTAGAAAATTAGATCTGTTCTGTTATCTAAGTCATCAATACAAATTCACAAATTGGAATGAAATTCTTTACAGAAATGAGTTACTGCTTTCACCAGTCGGCAAAACGTGAAGCATAACCTAAATTACAGAAATTTTGTTTTCATCTTTGAACACTGTCTGAGCGCGTAACGGTAAATCAATTAGTATAGTCCTAAACGGTACTTAAAGGGTATGATACTTGGTATAGTTAAAATGGTACGCATACGGTATGATACGTGGTACAGTTAGAAATGGTACGTAAATGCTAAGTAAAGGTACAGAATAATCAGAAGAACCACTTTAACACTTATTAGTAGTCAGGCGCGACCCTGGTTGGTACAAAACCGGTATGTAAGCGAAGAGAGCAAGAGACGTTAAATCTATAAGCCTACATATATGCTTTGCTACTAGATGGTGGACAGATCGGGTTTGACATGATATAGGGACATGTTGAATCCATCATGTCGATAGTATTCATACGCCATAGTCAAAGAGTTCTTTCCCCCACTGAAACAAAACATAAATGCGTTTCGTATTTATTGATTATTAATTCTTTTTTTTCTGGGGAATTCCAAATAATTTTAGCTATCAAATGTCAATTAAAATAAAAATAAACGGGATTCACAATGGCTAGATTACGTGTAGCTAAGATTATCGATGCGCGAACGTAACTGAAAACAACAACAGCTCCCGCTTGGGTGTGCGATACGGAAATGCGGGTCAAATATCCATTCTCACGCCAGATCAATCATGTTAGATTAAACGGATATGCAACAGTGAGTTTGATTGTCGTGGAGAGAAGGTGTGGCCGTCAGTCCGATACGTATTTGTGCACTATATCAAACTAGTTCTTTTCCCCCGAATTTAAATAAAACATAAATGAAGTTTTTTTATTTATCACAGGCTTAAGTTATACGCTTTCAAACTATTTTCAGATATATAGCATGGATAGATTCTGAAACAATGTGAGATTAATGAAAGTTAAATTTGGTTCATCTAAAACGCAGATGTCAGTGAGAACACCTAAATTATTCCACTATGTATGTGCGATACGGCAAAATGTATTCAACATCAGTACGAAATGACATTTCCTCCAAGTAAGATTACATGAATATATAGTCAAGAAAAATTATAGCGTGGTTGAAGAAAGAAATGGTACCAGATGTATGCACATGGTAAATTAACGAAATGCAGAAATGTAAGTAAAGTAACAGACACAATGTGTTAATCTGCCTTCCGGTCAAAATGGCATTTAGGAGAAAAGTTCGTCAGGTTCTCTTAAAAGATCATAGTAATTGACCTTTGTCGTGCACAAATGTTCTATAAAAAATTGAACCTTATCAGGGTTAACACCTGAGACGTGTCTTCTCTGTAATCCATCCAACTCACGTGTTTTCTATGCAGGATGAATACTTCTTCCACCTGCCAAATTCGCACAAGGTGCTGAGTCTAACATGTGGTAGGAATTCAGCACATTTCATAATATCATTCGAGAAAGTAAAAGAAAACATATTAACTTCGTATTACTTTTGCACTGAATAGACGGAGACGGAGATCGTTGCAGAACATCAGTAGATATTGTTCCAGTCTGGATTAGGAAAAACAAAGAATTATATATGAAATACGTCAAATACATATATGTATATGTTTACACATAATTAATTCTGGAAAACGTTGATATTATGGGATCAGTAGGTGGAGAACGTCCTGTCAAGTTTCAAATTTAAATGTTTCTAAATTAATAATTTGGATGGATGACGTTAGCCCATGTACGCTCCATTTATCGTTTCTTCTTAAGACCAAGCCAGATGCTTAGCATACCATGCCAAGCGTAATCGGGGTCCAACACTTCATGTAAATTGACTTAGAATTTCTTAATCTGAAATGTCGTCAAACAAACGAATAATACTGACAAATGTCTTTGTACATTTACGTTTGTCATGAATTGGAGTTTTGAAATATTAAAAGTGCTGTTATTCGTGCACAGAGTCACGGAACCTTACTTTATTAAATAGCTATGGAAATGCATAGGAGACACTTGCAATCGAAAAGCTGTAATTAACACTTCGAAAAGCTGTAATTAACACTTCGAAAAGCTGTAATTAACACTTCGGTGAGTTCCCGATTTAAATCAGTAATATTAATTTATCAAGACACTTATTCCGGTGAAGGAAGGCATAGTCTATCGCATACTACTTTCAATACCGAAATGATCGTCTTCGAACACGGTCCTTAAGGCATGGTCTATCGCATACTACTTTCAATACCGAAATGATCGTCTTCCAACACGGTCCTTAAAGCATGGTCTATCGCGTACTACATTCATTACCGAAATGATCGTCTTCCAACACGGCCCTTAAGGCATGGTCTGTCGCGTACTACTTTCAGTACCGAAATGATCGTCTTCCAACACGGCCCTTAAGGCATGGTCTATCGCATACTACTTTCGATACCGAAATGATCGTCTTCCAACACGGACCTAAAGTCATGGTCTGCCGCGTACTACTTTCGATACCGAAATGATCGTCTTCCAACACGGTCCTTAAAGGAGACTAGAAATCAAAATTTTCCTTTTACGTATGTAATTCTCTACAGATTTTAATTCGACTGCAATGTTTATAAATGAAATATCGTAAGCGGGTAGTGATTATATTGCGTGGAAGATACCATGATTCCGTAAATTGCCGAGTTTTTCCGAGTTTTAATGAGACGACAGATCACGTGGTACCGTGACGCTATACTAGCGAGTCCTCGAATACAAACGTAAACATTGGCGAGCGAGGCAGACAGGAGACTACATTTGGGTTGCACATTCAAAAGTTGAATCTGCAGTCTGATATAATAGTTTATGTACTGTACTGATAAGTACTAAAAGAAATTTGTTAGGTACAGGCCCCGGGCTGGTGACTTAAATAAACTAAAGTCCTGAATGAAATTCCACAAGCCCGGACAGTTCATACCTGTCAACTCTCAAGCCGGGAGAAAAACCTCACGATTTTGGGGGTATTTCCTCATCTACATCCCGATCTCGTAATATCTCTCAATTTTGCGCAGCGAAGTCCCGATTATTACATTATGTCTGTCAATTTTCATTTGTCAGAAGAAAAAACCCAACCCCAAACCATTTTTAAATATAACGTATGCAATCCACAGTCTAAACTGCCACACTGCTGACATCGTAGCGATATGACTGAAAAATTGTTAAAGCTACGTTAAAAATTCAAATCACACGCACACACGTCTAAACCCGGCACTGGACGAAATAATTAATATCATACAACAGTTTTTTCTTCTTTTTTTCTTCTTCAGTAAATAGAACGTGAAGATTAAACATTATTCAAGTAAATTTCAGATTTTTTAAACAACTACAACAGTACTATAGTAAAAAAAAATAATTAAAAGAATAAAATTGTCACCAATTAGCTTAAATGAATGATCACGTTGAAATTTTCTCTGCAAACAAAATCGCATCTCCATTTCCGCCAAAGAAACTCGGCCAGTTAACACCTGACATTCCTCTACCGTATATGAAAAGTTTAATTACCATGATTAAATTACAAGGAATAAAACAAAATATACCATGCAGTATATGTGGCCCTAAAGAACTAATTCTGAATAAATATTTTAATCAGCAAACAGTGTTACATACATTAAGACTTAAACCTAAGAAAATAAGGTGGGGCATAAAACTTGAGAAAAACAGTTGCCAGATGTACGGTAACTTGTGACTGCAGATTTGAACTGTTAAAATGAAGTCCATGGCATCGTAAGTAACAACAAAATAGGCATCGTTTATTTGGTAATCAATTGCTGGTGCTTATACATACACACACTGTCGAACATGGTTTCTTGGAAGTATGTCCGAAGGGCAGTCCTTTTCACAAGATCAGTGTAAGGATAAGGATCCTGTTCATTAGTCACACAGGCTTTATTGTTTGCGTACTTAAATCAAAACTTTAGCTATTTTGCAATTTAGCCAGAACTGACCAGAGTATGCAAAAGGGGCTTGTCATGCGGGAATAATAAGGCGTATCACAGCGAGAAAAGGCACGTCAAATGGGCGGTCGCACATTGGGGCAAGGGGGGGGGGGGGGGGTCAATAGTCCCTACCCCGTTCTATTGTCAGATAGTTAATGTGAAACTTTGACCTTTTTTTTTAATCGCTCCTTTTTAAACTGCCCAAGGAATAGTTTTATATCAGTTCCAATTAATACAGATTACCGTTTATGCATACTACATGTATACTATGCATTTTTTTTTAAATTTAATTTTTATAAGATTACTGAAAATTGTGTTTTCTTGAAACACGACAGGTTTAGAATCTTATTTTTAGCAAAACTTCGATTTGATTAAAATCAAATCTAAATTTCACCTACGACAGTGGTGATTTGATTTAGATTGTGCCGTGTTAAGGCATGTATGTCAACATCTTGAAAATACATTTACTCATTTCACCAGGGCGATCAAAGTTTCCTCAGGCAAACATTTTTTGTTTCGACAAGCCTGACGGGCACCTCACTTTGAATACAGGATGGGCCGGAACTAAAACCAGAAGGGGCCCAGGGTGTCGGGCTATCAGATTTGTTTTTAGCACTGCTGTTTTAGATAAAAGATATGTGGATTGATTGTTGCATTTTGTGGTCACTTACTCGTCCTTCTGCCCATTTTCGTAACTCACACGTTTAACGCTTTTCCCAGGATTTAAAATGTTCAAAGGTATGTCTGGAACAGCGCCAACTTTTAGTCTAGGCCTAGCATTTGCGTATCTTTGAGCTGCTATTTTTTCATGATCCCTCTCGTAACATTCCTTCGAGAAATGTAACGTGCACATAGTGCTGTATGGTGTTGCTTTGAAATCGACTCGTTTGTAATAATGTACCCATTCTTTCATGATGCCTTTATCTTTCGGAAAAGAAAAAAAATATGTTCACAGGCTTTTCTTAATGTTCTATTACACCAGTAAGCAACGCAAAACGGTATTGTCTTTTACTCTGGCAACTCCCACTTGGGTTGCTGGAGTCGCTACTATGACGTCACATCCCGAAAGTAACCGAATAGGCGCGGAAATTTTGCATACGAGGTCACGGAAATTCAGCTCCTAGAAGATAGGCCAATATTTAAATATTGGCATTACAGTCGCAGATGATACTTCAGAATAAGGTTTTCTGCTATAGTACTTTTATTTTTATTCTATATTTCCATTGGTTTCTGGTCTCCTTTAAGGAAAAGTCTCTCGCGTACTACTTTCGATACAGAAATGATCGTTTTCCAACACGGCCCTTAAGACATGGTCTGCCGCAAATAATTTCGATACCGAAATGATGATTTTCAAACACGGTCCTTAAGGCAAGGTCTGTCGCGTATTGCTCTCGATTCAGAAATGATCATTTTCCAACACGGTCATTAGGGCATGATCTGTCGCGCACTACTTTCAATACCGAAATTATCGCCTTCCAACACGGACCTTAATGCATGGTCTGATCTGTACTACTTTCGATGCCTATCCCTCTTGTAACAAAAATTGCTCTAAGCTCTGCTGACTTTCCATTCACACATGCTGATGATTACACGATTCGGAAATCCTTTAGTCAAACAAGTGCATATTTCCCCTTTTGATAGTGAAAACCAAGTTAGCTCCAATGCCATTGTTTCTGTGATATGGGTACATTCATGGTGACTAAGCGCTTGCAAAATATGCATCATTAATATACGCACAATTACATTTTTGCTTCTGCCATAACTTGAGTCTAGCCACTATTATTCATCGTGATTACATCTGACCCCACACACCTCATGTTGACTGTCTAATGGATCCATAATAAAGAATAGTCTGAAGTTTATCTTGCAGCCTTGTATTCCCGAACAACCAGTCAGGGCCTTGTATTTCCAAACAACCGGTCAGGGTATTGTATTCCTAAACAACCAGTCAGACGCAGCATAATTCACTGAAGATGGTATGGATTAATATTCCAAAAACAAATTCACTATTATCTACTAAACCATGCACCATTACAGTCAAAATCAATCTAAAATAGTCATGTGTATCGAAATAATATTTAAGAATTATGACGTCTGCATAATAAGCATGGGGATAGAAATAAAATTAAATCTGAGGTGACCGATATACCGTTAGTAGAATTGTAGAATCGGTTAAATTTAGCTCCGGATTGAACTTTGAAATTGTTATGCTATCGACAGTTAGCTGTATAATATTTTTATATTAAAAAAAAAAACATTGAAGAGAATATTAAACATTGTACCTTGTAATTAAGTGCCCTAATTAATAATCTATCCACAATCAGTTCAATAGGCGAATTACATTGAAGAGAACAGTAAACGCCATTCTTTATGAGTAAGTGTCCTTTGTATAAAAAAAATAATTAAGAAAGGGGTTTAGAAATATTGAAAATGTGTCCTTTATATGAAAGTCTTATTGCAGGAATATATGGAAACGGGTAGATTGGTTTGAAAATGTATCTTTCACATGGAAATCTCCATTAACTAATATGTGGGGAAAGATATATTGGGTTGAAAATGTGTCCTTCGTTTGAAATTCTCTTTTTATGAATATATGAAGACGGATAGATTGTTTTGGTAGTGGGGATGTATGTAGGTAAATATAATGATTTGGATTTTTTTTTTGAAAAGTAGCTTTTACAGTTTTTCAGTCTTATCGCTACGATGTCTGCAGTGTGGCAGATTATACTGATGTCTAGGACTGCGGCATCATGCCGCAGACATGTAGCATCATGTCCCACCCAGTCACATTATCCTGACACCAGGCCGACCAGTCCTAACACTAACCTCGTAATGCTAAACGCCCAGTGAAGCAGCTGTTGGTACCATTTTTATGTTTTTTGTATGAATCGGCCGGGGTTCGAACCCGCGACCTACCGCATCCGAGGTGGACGCTCTTACCACTAGGCCACCGGAGCAGTCAGGTAAATATAAACGGAGGATGTTATAAGAATGCTCATTTAATGCGTACCATAATAATAATAATCCACAATACACTTAAATCAAATCTCAGAGTTTGAAATCTCTGCCAAAGATGCAGATAGAGGCAGAATTACATAAAACCCATGTTGTTGTCACAAATGGTTGAAACGAAAATGAAATTTTAAAAAAGATATAGATATCAACACTTCTTTCTTGATAGTGTAGAATCGTATTTAATCAACAATGTAGAAAAAAATTACAGATTCCTATGCAATCTACAATCTACAAATGACGAAACACTCAAGTGCAATCAACGATGTACAAAAGAATTATAGACTCCTTTGCAATCAACAAAGTAAAAAATAATTACAGACGCCGTTACAATCAACAATATACAAATAATCTAAGACCCATTTGTGTACGGCGTTGATAAAATATGTATACGACTCGAGAGTTTTGACGGAAATTTGAAGTACATAGCAGAGGGATACATTTGGGTCACTTGGAGTAATTTGTGTTCATTTTTATCCACACTTCCTCTCTGAAGAAACTAACAAGTTATTTTCCCATAGAGAAACGTACATAATTTGTCTTGTAATTCTTCCTGAGATCACGCATTCCACACTGAAACGAGAAACTTTCTAAATGTATTTTTGATAGTATTTTAGACTTTTCCCTACGTTTGGCTGCATGTAAGTAAATCGTACAGCATATGTGGTTGAACATTAAAAAGTGTTTTAGCCATGCACAGAAAATCGACACATTCGAGTTTTTAAAGTGTTGAATGTTGAATTGTTCTTATATATCGAGTGTTGAACGGTTTGAATGGAGATTGTACTGCTATATCACCCGATTCGACCTGTGTTTGTAGTCCTGTGTTCGTAGTCCTGTGTTCGTAGTAACTGAGAAAAAAGTTTCCCGATAGTGACATAGCAAGTCTTGGACGCTTTCACAAGCGCGTGCCAAGATATAACACAAGATACTTTGAGACTACTTTAGATTGCTTTGGTAGCTACCAACTCAGACGATTCCATCACATGTCACACTGCCTATAAGTGCTGTGATAAAAATTGAGTACAATGTATCCAGGGAAGAACTGTACGACTGAAAGTGATATTAAACTCCGCAACATTCGATGATACATTGTTATAATTTTAGGAGTTACGTGTGGGAAAGAGTTGTTACTAGTCTGTGAAAGGCAAAGAGTAACGTGTGGGAAAGAAGTTGTAACCTTCATGTTAAAGTCAAAGAGTTATGAATGGGAACAGGTTGTAACCAGTATATAAAAGGCAAGGAGTAACGTGTGGGAACGGGTTTCAAACCAGCATGTTAAAGGCAAGGTGTTACGTGTTGGAACGGGGTTGTAACCGGTATGTAAAAGACAAAGAATTACGTGTGGGAACTGGTTGTTACAGTATATAATATGCAAGGAGTTACGTGTGGGAATGGGGTTGTAACCAACATGTAAAATTCAAGGGGTTACGAATGGGAACTGAGTTGAAACCAGTATCTAAAACGCAAGGAATTACGTATGGGAACTATTTGTAGCCAGTATATAAAAGGCATGGAGTTACGTGTGGGAACTGTTTGTAGCCAGTATCTAAAAGGCAAGGAGTTACGTGTAGGAACTGTTTGTAACCAGTATATTAAATGCAAGGAGTTACGTGTGGGAACTGTTTGTAGCCAGTATATTAAAGACAAGGAGTAACGTGTGGGAATGGGTTTGTAACTAGTATGTAAAAGGCAAGGATAAGACTTGAAACAAAGATGGTGGCCAGAATTAAGAAGATCTTTTATCAGTCTGGCCAAGCTTTAGTAATGGTAGACATGCGATCGATCATACAGCTAAGGCGCTTTACACTCGTTTCATAGAGCTAAACTAAGCGTTGTGTGTCGATTTCAGTAGGCCATTATTTTCTTTTCCAAAGAGAGTTTCTTCTCATATTTATTTATATCTCTCTTGTCTCGATGTTTAGCTTTCAGCCGTGTTGTAGATGTAGTCTACATTATGACTGACATAATAGCTTAATTTTAGTTTTATCTTTTGCGAATTTTGTAAAGCATTTTTCACACAAATCAGTCATATCAGCGCGTACACACACACACACACACACACACACACACGCATTTCAATTTAAATGAACGTTTAGTATTAGTAATTTAACTTATCCATATCTTGTGTACCATATAGAGGATGATATGATATTAGTAACATAGTATATAATTTACCTACAGTTAATCTTATCTTTTTCTGATATATTTTCTAATGACTCCACTGATACTGACAAGCACTGATGCTGTGATAAATGTGTGCATTAGTTTCTATTGACACCACTGATATTGACAAGCACTGATGATGTGATCAATGTGTGCATTTGTTTCTATTGACTCCATTAATATTGACAAACACTGATGATGTGATCAATGTGTGCATTAGTTTCTATTGACACCATTGATATTGACAAGCACTGATGCTGTGATCAACGTGTGCATTAGTTTCTATTGACACCATTGATATTGACAAGCACTGATGATGTGATTAATGTGTGCATTAGTTTCTATTGACACCATTGATATTGACAAGCACTGATGCTGTGATCAACGTGTGCATTAGTTTCTATTGACACCATTGATATTGACAAGCACTGATGCTGTGATCATTGTTTGCATTAGTTTATATTGATTCAATTGACATTGATGGTGGCCAGAATTAAGAAGATCTTTTATCAGTCTGGCCAAGCTTTAGTAATGGTGCTGTGATCAATGTGTGCATTAGTTTCTATTAACTCCATTGATGTTGACAAGCACTGATACTGTGATCTAAATATTGTTTTCTTTAACCTCCATTGGCATTGATACATACTGGTGCTGCGATCTCTGCATTATTTTCTATAAACTCAATTTGTATTGAGTAGTACGGACGCTGTAATTCCTATATGTGAAAAACGTTTGCACACTATGTTATTAGGAAAATTTTGTGTGAGAAAACTTTCACTTCCTGTAGTACATTTAATGCACACCAGTTATTATATATAAAACATTTTTATCAAATGTACGGTGCTTGTTTGAAATAGATAAACGAATGATTTACCTGTTCATATACAATTACCTCCCTGCTTTCTACATGCAGTATTTCTTCTGACATTTTATTTGACCTTCAGCGCGATAAATTAGTTTCATTTTTTTGGGAAATGATATCGTTAAACCTTATTGTTTCTTGTAAATGGAAAAATTACGTGTTGAGATCCGATCATTGCAAGAAAAATAAGACAAGGAAGGTGAAGGGTAAGTGAATAAGGGGGAATTCTACCACAATGCCATGTTTCAGTTTTTGAAGAAAATTTTTGAAGAAGCTGTGAATTGTGTGTGTGTGTGAGAGAGAGAGAGAGAGAGAGAGAGAGAGGGGGGGGGGGAGGGCCGAGGCGGGGCGGGGCGGGAGAGAAGAATAGTAAAAACTAGTTTCCTAACGGAATTTGTTGTTTTCCAGATGCATATATATATGGTTTTTTTTTTCTTTTTTTATTTACGATATTGCATACGTGTTAATCACCCAACGCAAACACATGCGCTAGATTGTTTCCGGTTTTCTTACCAGAAACACTTTCAAAAGCGTACTTCCGATGCGCCTATCAAGATCAACCGGAAGTATCAAACTGTTTACATGTAAACTTTCACACATTACGGATGCAGACGAAGTTTCTTGTGTCCGTCTCCTGTACTTTGACCACGTGACGTCAAATGATCACAGCAGAAACTAATCAATGTAAGTAGGTTTAACTGACAGGAGTGCATATATTATATTATTGTAATTACGATTAGGTATAAGCAGTTAATCAAATGTCACTAAAACAAATAATCCATTAATTATTTTGTATAGCTTTCAAAACTTCACCAGAATGTTACGAAGTCCAATCGAGTCAAATTAATTTTTAGCTGACCCCTTAAAGCATGTATAGTATTAAATTGCCCAAGGTGTCAGAGTGGTCTAAAGCGCTCGTCTTTACCAATCACTGCCATCTTACTTCTGTCCGTGTGGGTTTGAGTCTCGCCGCCTTGTATACCCGTCCTCTTTTGCGCTGAGAAATGGTGTTATACCCCAAAACAACAACAAAATTGCTACTGGCAGCGAATTAAGTTTAATCACCTGTTTGTAATTACAATCATCTAGGAACTCCTATCGGGTAAAATTAATCAGAATGTATAGTTCTGTGTGCTCATTTTAAGTCATATTGTCAAAATACATGGTGCAATGACTAAGAAGGGCACATACAACTTAATGAAGAGCAACACACGTAAACAGACGGTACGTCAAATGAGTCACAATTATGGTTAATACAATATCCTACCATATCGGCCATTGGCTGGCCATCCCAGGATATAAAAGGGACTACAAATGATGATATTTTCTAGTAGGCGCGTAAGCAATTTCTACCAGATAAATTTCAAATACAACCGTTAGTCATCAACGGATATTTGTTTTCTTAAATTAAATTATTCCAATACAGTTACAGTAGATAAACCAAGTTCATGTTTTTTCAACAAAGGAAGGAGTAAAACGAGACCTCTCAGTATAGGCTACTTGTAATATTTTCCATCTAAATACTATGTTGGGAGTCGCGGTGGTTCAGGTGGTAGATTTGTCTCTTAATCCAAGGATCACGGCTTCGATACCGACTCAGACCAGCCAGAGTCAAATGCCTCTTTGTGCCCTTATGAAGGGCACCAAACCCCCATTTCCTCATTCGGGTATAGCCAATGACGTGTTAAAAGTGCCCTTAAAAAAACAACAAAAAACTATATATCACGGTGATTTTCATTAAATGAATTTTGTTTTTATTTTCTCTTCTTACTCATAAGAAGTATTTTAGCCGCTTTATATTGTTTAATATGTATCGAGATAACGTTCGTCAATATTGTTTAATGCCGGAATGTTTGCCTACGAAAAATTTGATTGCCTCATTTGCCAATAGAAACGAAACCCCATATAACGACTTTTCAAAAGATATTATGCTGAGACATTTTTGTATTAAAAACGCAATGGCCATGGAAACCTGTGCCTGACATGGATAAGTTTCACGTGTCTCATTTAGGACAATGTACGCCATGGCACCCGGTAGATATCAGGGATGAAAGACAACCGAGTTTGTAGTTAATTCAAAACTAAATTCTATCCAAGAATCAAGGTGAACATTTCTACTCCAATACTGTTGTAGTGTTCCAGAGTACAGATCTTCTCAGTTTTACCTAGTACTAATATTAGTACCCTTACTCGTACCTCGTGGACAGGGTACTAACATGAACATATACGTGTTAATGAAGCAAGCCGGGTGTGATTCACACCCGGCGCTCTTTTAGCCTAATAATAACACTTTAAACATATTTCTTGCATATAATCCAATAAATTGAATAGTCCTCTTTCAAATAATGATTACTTCCGTTCTCAGCCTCGTTTGTTTGTGTCCCATATAAGGACATTGACACCTTATTTGGAAATGTAAACAAATCGTAGTAAACATTTGGCACGTTTGGGTCAGAAATTCTGCGCATTAAAAGTAAATACGGTTTATTGGCAACTTTTAAATTCGACCAAGAAGCGATTATTCGCCACTTGATTGATAATAATATAGCGTAGAATATCCAAAATATGGTCTGGCAAGCCTTACGTAGAAAAGGGGTCACGACGAGAGTTTCGCGTTATCTGTCATGGCGGACAGGATTAGGTTAGAGTAACCATGCCAATTTATTTTATCGTGTAAGGGCTAAATAAATTCAAAATAAGCCAAACTTCTTTCACAGCATGATTATACTTATGTAGTTGATTTCTACACTGTTTGTTTTTCTGACTTTAGTGATCATTTTTTGTGCTCCATTACATGTTATGTGATCGGTTCGTAGCCTCAACCACAACAAATGAAGTTGAGGCTACGACATCGTAGCTAAGTTATACCATACCAAGTTGTTTAATTGTAATTAGAATGCACACTTTACATCGAAGATTTCCCATACAAAGCAATTCTATAAAACCACACTTTATTAGCAGAACTACTACGGTCGTACCTGTTACATAATCTGTTGGAACTGAGATAAATGCATAAGAATAAATAAATAAATAAATAAATAAATAAATATAAAATTTTAAAAAATATTGCTTACCAACCAGTTCCATTGTTTTAGAGGCAAAACATGGAAGAAAAATACGAAGCTTTAAAATGCAGACATTGTCCTAAATATCCAACTGACAGGCAATGTGAGCTTTCTTCATGGATTCCGCAACTCTTTATTGCTAAACTCAATGAAGGGAACTTTTTTGTTTTTCTATCGCTTTTGCAATATAGAATAGAACACGCTTGACAAGCCAGCATCTTAACATATGGTTCAAAGAAATGTGCTGAGAACATTGTATTGTTTTAGTTTCTCTTTCTGTCACTAGAGGGCCCCATGGTGACTGGTCTGTGGTGCTAGCCTTTATTGGTCACCGACAGCTCACCTCTGTCTGTGTGGGTTTGAATCTCGGGCTCGGCCAGTGGGAGTATGTGAGAAAGCTTACCATTAGTTTCCCGTTGGTCCGTGGTCTTTTCGTTTTTTTTCCCCCGGGTTCTTTCACCACCAGATAAACGGGCCTATTATGTGCTGGAAAATGGGGTTGAAACCACAAATCTTAATGATCAGTTTATTTTATTCTTGTTTTTGTTAATTTGTTTGTTTTGTTTTATTTGTTCACCAATTGACCAGAATATTACTTTTTTTTATTCGCCCAAGTTCATTCTGCCACGGTTCCATCAAATGGATGCACATCAAGTTTACGAATGTTCAACTGTGAAGAAATATTTTCAGGTTAATCTGGCTGGATATTAATAGATCGGTCAAAGGCGATTCCGGCTTCAGGTTACACGTGTCTCCAACAAATTATAATCTAATTAAGAGTAAGGCGAAGTTCAATTGTTCCCACACCTCGTGAAAATAAGGCGTGACCTAAAACTGACCTCGGTCAAACTCCCTCGAGAATTGCATCGACGATCAGAGTCACATACATCGACGTGTCTGCTTTTGATGTATATAACTGGTTGAACTTTACCGGTAACTGAAGTAGCTTGCTAGACACATCACTAGATTTTTATATAAGAAGGAGAGACATTTAAGCAGGACTTTGCGACCTGAGAATGATTTGTCACCTGGCAAGTGTGCAGTGCTTGTTTAATTGCACAATACAGTATTTCGCGGGACGTTGGCTCGAATGTACATCGTTAATTACACCTCATGAACTGTAACGGATACTTTTCAATATATGGTTGAGCAGGACAGATTCATCCTTTTAAATGCAATTTTATTCGTATTTCTTTTATGCACATATTTTCTCCTTGATCAACTTCTGATTATATATAGTAACGGGTACACGCGTAGAGGATACATTTGCCGGTGTTTAATTTGGCAGTATTGATGAAAGAATAGCTTTGAGCAAAAGTTAGGAACCAGTAAAAATATTAAATTGGATTCGTATAAACAAACCCACAAAATCTCAGCCAATAAGGTCATATTAGAAAATTAGCAAGGTATTGCACCACGAACATAATATTATCTATACAGTATTCCTTTTACTGGAATAAAATGCAAGAATGAGAACCCAGTTATTTATCTAATATTCAATCCTATTACTTTATATTCATTGCCGGTTTTCTTCTATTGTCAACACACTAAATAATATCTGGCATTTACTCCACTCAAAGACTTCCCATCATTCGGAAGGAAAACCCGTCTCGATTTAGGTTGGGGTTGGTGTTTTAGTGCAAAGCAACACAAGTAGGTTACTTGATGCTAAGGCAATTGGAGAAAAAGCACATACCGGAAGACAAAGTAGTGTAGCCGACCTAGGCTGATTCGATGGCAAGATTTCAACCTACCTCAAATAAATGTACTGTATTGTATTGTATCGCATCGTATCGTATCGTATTGTATTGTATTATATTATATTATATTATATTATATTATATTATATTATATTATATTATATTATATTATATTATATTATATTATATTATATTATATTATATTATATTATATTATTATATTATATTGTATTGTATGGTATCGTATCGTATTATATTAAATTGTATTTATCGTATCGTATTGTATTGTATTGCATTGTATTATATTGCACTGTACTCTATTGTAAATAATAATAATTTTAAAAAACCCACTATTATCCTAGATGCTATAAATTTGAAATGTATGTACAGTATTCCATTTCATCGAACTGTACGTGTTCAATAAAAATAGGTTCATAATGGATAACCAGTCTACCATCATCACAATAAACGGTCAACAGTTATCCATGTAATATATATATATATATATATATATATATATATATATATATATATATATATATATATATATATATATATATATATATATATATATATATATATATATATATAATTGATAATAATAATAATAACATTAATAATAATAATAATAATAATAATAATAATAATAATAATAATAATAATAATTACTTTACAAATGGTCATGCCGATACTTCGAGTCTACGGTATTATGGTACGAAGAGAGATGTCATAATATTCGATTATGGCATCACAGCTGAGAAAACAAACAACCTTTTAAAATGTGTTTACATTGGTTCCCATTCATTGTTCTGTATCCTCCGATGAAGAAAATATCCAATCAATTAAGAGCATACAGAAATCCGAAGCTTCATCGATTACCCATGTTTTTTATTTCTTTTTCTACATGCCTGGCATTTGTTTTTAGTGCGCTTTCGGCTTCTGTGTTTCGGAATGGCAATAAAAGTAGTGCTTCTATAAATGCATACAATAAAACCTTACCAGACGATGTTATCAGCGGCCATATTGGAGAAAGTCTGATATATTTGAATACTGGATAAATAGGGTGTTTATATGCGGGTTCTGGGATGTATAATGCACCCGATGCACTCATCCTCGCGTGGTAGGAGGCGACTAATGGAGGCACGATCCGTTTTCGATCAGTTGGTAGAGTTCCAGACTCATGACGGAAAGGGTGCGGGTTTGAATCCTAGCATTAGATCAGTCCAGATATGTGTCCTTAGGAAAACTACTTTACTTTAATTGAGTCGGCACTGAATAACCTACAAGGGTTGCAGTGATGGGAAACACTAACCCAAATCTATTATGAACAAATAATTTAATCTCAATAAAATGGTTTATAAAATACGCCAATGGCACGAGCAGACGTATCGAAATGATGCATTTCATGCTAATTCGGTCTCAGGGTCATTTTTTGAAACCGTCTTTGAATAAGAACATGATTCGTATGGTCCTTGTACAATACGGAGCACTTGAAATATAGCATTTAATCTTCAATTGACATTTGCGACGTAGTTGACTGATTATTTTTATCTTGTTGCTATATATATATATATATATATATATATATATATATATATATATATATATATATATATATATATATATATATATATATATATATATATATATCTATATATATATATATATTTCATTGATGGACTTATTGTTTTACCTTGTTGTCCTCCTGGGTGCGTAATTAAATCTGCATGATCATTTGAACTTTAATTGGAAAGATAATCAAAAGAATTATGTATCAAATATTGGTTGTTTAAACTCTCTCTCTCTCTCTCTCTCCAAAACAATCTAGCTATTTTGAAATAAATTTCAACCTGACCATTGTTGGAGCAGGCTCAATTATCCCAGGAGAAGTTCAATTTTTCAATCGGCTTGCCCGGGGCAAGGTAACTTTTAGTAAGTCCCTTAACAGTTTAGGACTACTATAAAGACTTGTTTGACTTATAATGTAATTACACGGTGTACATAAAAATAAATTAAATAATAATAGACAACTTGGACCCTAATTTTTCAATTTGTTTTGTTTTGCTTTCAATATACTTTATAATCTAAGATGCAGTGAAAACATATCTTTAATTAGATAGTTCTAAAATGATCTTTTCCTTTCTCATCGAGACTGCTTCGTTATTTTTTATTGAAAAGGTGGTCTAAGTGGTCAGAGCTTCCGTCTCGGACGCTGAAGGTCTCGGGTTCGAACTCCGGCCGAGTCATACCCAAGACTTTTAAAAATGGTTCCAGCAGCTGTCTCGCTTGACGCTCAGCATTAAGAGGTTAATTTTTAGGACTTGTCGGCCTGGTGTCGGGGAAATGTGACTGGGACGCGATGTCGCACGTCTGTGGCATGATGCCCCAGTGCAATACATCACGATTTATAAACTGTCACACAGTGGACTTCGTAGCGATATGACTCAAATTATTAAAGTTACGTTAAACACACACACACACACACACACACACACACACACACACACACACGTCAGTTCTGTTATGTAGTTTCGAACCAAACGAACAGCTATTTACTCTTATAAACCTTGGAAACTTGAGGTATTTCAAATACAATTTTCCAGAAAACGACAGTGAAATAAAAGGCGATTCCTAGTCCTGATATATGACAGTCATTCAAAACGAATCATGGATCAAGCTGTGAATAGAAAAACTTTAAACATTTCGCTGTCCCTCCGTTACCAAAAGTAGATCCTCTCGCTGCATGATGTGTAAATCACTTGCCATGATATGGTAGCTTCATTAAATCTCTGGCAGCACAGAGGCAACAATGCAATATATCAGCACATGTTAATCAAGTCCTGCTAACATTCAGCATATGTTAATCTTAATCGGGTCCTGCTGAAACTTCAACACATCTTGATCAATCTTAATAGGGTCCTGCTAAAACTTCAGCACATCTTGATCGATCTTAATCGGGTCCTGCTAAAACTTCAACACATCTTGATCGATCTTAATGGGGTCCTGCTGAAACTTCAACACATATTAATCGATCTTAATAGGGTCCTGCTAAAACTTCAACACATCTTGGTCGATCTTAATAGGGTCCTGCTAAAACTTCAACACATCTTGATCGATCTTAATCGGGTCTTGCTGAAACTTCAATACATCTTGATCGATCTTAATAGGGTCCTGCTAAAACTTCAACACATCTTGATCAATCTTAATCGGGTCCTGCTAAAACATCAGCACAACTTGATCAATCTTAATTGGATCCTGCTAAAATTCAGCAAATGTGTATCGATCATTATAAAGTCCTTCTAAAAGTTAGCACATATAGATTTATCTTACTAAAGTTCTGGTAAAATTCAGCATGTTAATCGATATTAATTGGGTCCTACAAACATTAGGCACGTGTTGTATTGTTATTAATCGGGCTCTGCAATGCGCTAATTTAATATTTGCATACACCGGAATAAAATTTTCAAACACAAACAAAGGGCTTCGTTTAATCATGTAATGTTTGGTGAAGTCTGACACGGTATAACTATATTATTATTTAACGCTCTTAAGGCACTTCCATCTCCATGGCACGCGTAATATGGAAAGTTAACGTCTTTCTAAATGTACGTCTTATGTTTGTGCGGGTTTTTAACTTGACTTAAAACAGGAAGACAAAATGGTCAACAAATGTTTAGCTTATTGTCACTTCAGTTGAATCTCATTTAGAACTATATTAACTGAAACCTGCTAGATCAAAACACAATTTCCGTCGAAAATAGTGTAAATTTCATGAAAAATAATAATTTCGGATTTCATGCCTATAAAAATATGATTTCGGATTTCATGGGAGAAAACGCATTAGTAGCAATCCATGATTCCAATTGCAGAAAGGTGTACACAATTTTGTCAAAGAAGAAAAGTCCCCAAATATGATTGTGCTGGGAAAAGTATGTAAATTATTATTATTTTTTTGTATTTCTTTCTTTCTCATGACACCATATTAGACGTCAGATAAGAATGACGCAACAGTTCTCTGGCAAACTCAAGAGACTGTCTGTAATCTCAATAAGCACATTTTCTCACAATGTTATGTGTTGTATTCTGTCACTATGTTATGTGTTGTATTCTCTCACTATGTTATGTGTTGTATTCTGTCACTATGTTATGTGTTGTATTCTCTCACTATGTTATGTGTTGTATTCTGTCACTATGTTATGTGTTGTATTCTCTCACTATGTTATGTGTTGTATTCTCTCACTATGTTATGTGTTGTATTCTCTCACTATGTTATGTGTTGTATTCTCTCACTATGTTATGTGTTGTATTCTCTCACTATGTTATGTGTTGTATTCTCTCACTATGTTATGTGTTGTATTCTCTCACTATGTTATGTGTTGTATTCTCTCACAATGTTATGTGTTGTATTCTCTCACAATGTTATGTGTTGTATTCTCTCACAATGTTATGTGTTGTATTCTCTCACAATGTTATGTGTTGTATTCTCTCACAATGTTATGTCTTGTGTTCTCTCACAATGTTATGTGTTGTATTCTCTCACAATGTTATGTCTTGTGTTCTCTCACTATGTTATGTGTTGTATTCTCTCACAATGTTTTATGTTGCGTTCTCTCACTATGTTATGTGTTGTATTCTCTCACAATGTTTTATGTTGCGTTCTCTCACTATGTCATGTGTTGTATTCTCTCACAATGTTATGTGTTGCGTTCTCTCACTATGTTATGTGTTGTATTCTCTCACAATGTTATGTGTTGCGTTCTCTCACTATGTTATGTGTTGTATTCTCTCACAATGTTATGTGTTGGATTCTCTCACAATGTTATGTGTTGTATTCTCACACAATGTTATGTGTTGGATTCTCTCACTATGTTATGTGTTGTATTCTCACAATGTTATGTGTTGTATTCTCTCACTATGTTATGTGTTGCGTTCTCTCACTATGTTATGTGTTGTATTCTCACAATGTTATGTGTTGGATTCTCTCACTATGTTATGTGTTGTATTCTCACAATGTTATGTGTTGCGTTCTCTCACTATGTTATGTGTTGTATTCTCACAATGTTATGTGTTGTATTCTCTCACTATGTTACGTGTTGTATTCTCTCACAATGTTATGTGTTGCGTTCTCTCACTATGTTATGTGTTGTATTCTCTCACAATGTTACGTGTTGTATTCTCTCACAATGTTATGTGTTGTATTCTCTCACAATGTTACGTGTTGTATTCTCTCACAATGTTATGTGTTGTATTCTCACACAATGTTATGTGTTGGATTCTCTCACTATGTTATGTGTTGTATTCTCACAATGTTATGTGTTGTATTCTCTCACTATGTTATGTGTTGCGTTCTCTCACTATGTTATGTGTTGTATTCTCACAATGTTATGTGTTGGATTCTCTCACTATGTTATGTGTTGTATTCTCACAATGTTATGTGTTGCGTTCTCTCACTATGTTATGTGTTGTATTCTCACAATGTTATGTGTTGTATTCTCTCACTATGTTACGTGTTGTATTCTCTCACAATGTTATGTGTTGCGTTCTCTCACTATGTTATGTGTTGTATTCTCTCACAATGTTACGTGTTGTATTCTCTCACAATGTTATGTGTTGTATTCTCTCACAATGTTATGTCTTGTGTTCTCTCACTATGTTATGTGTTGTATTCTCTCACAATGTTATGTGTTGCGTTCTCTCACTATGTTATGTGTTGTATTCTCTCACAATGTTTTATGTTGCGTTCTCTCACTATGTCATGTGTTGTATTCTCTCACAATGTTATGTGTTGCGTTCTCTCACTATGTTATGTGTTGTATTCTCTCACAATGTTATGTGTTGCGTTCTCTCACTATGTTATGTGTTGTATTCTCTCACAATGTTATGTGTTGGATTCTCTCACAATGTTATGTGTTGTATTCTCACACAATGTTATGTGTTGGATTCTCTCACTATGTTATGTGTTGTATTCTCACAATGTTATGTGTTGCGTTCTCTCACTATGTTATGTGTTGTATTCTCACAATGTTATGTGTTGTATTCTCTCACTATGTTACGTGTTGTATTCTCTCACAATGTTATGTGTTGCGTTCTCTCACTATGTTATGTGTTGTATTCTCTCACAATGTTACGTGTTGTATTCTCTCACAATGTTATGTGTTGTATTCTCTCACAATGTTATGTCTTGTGTTCTCTCACTATGTTACGTGTTGTATTCTCTCACAATGTTATGTGTTGCGTTCTCTCACTATGTTATGTGTTGTATTCTCTCACAATGTTACGTGTTGTATTCTCTCACAATGTTATGTGTTGTATTCTCTCACAATGTTATGTCTTGTGTTCTCTCACTATGTTATGTGTTGTATTCTCTCACAATGTTATGTGTTGTATTCTCTCACAATGTTATGTCTTGTGTTCTCTCACTATGTTATGTGTTGTATTCTCTCACAATGTTTTATGTTGCGTTCTCTCACTATGTTATGTGTTGTATTCTCTCACAATGTTTTATGTTGCGTTCTCTCACTATGTTATGTGTTGTATTCTCTCACAATGTTATGTGTTGCGTTCTCTCACTATGTTATGTGTTGTATTCTCTCACAATGTTATGTGTTGTATTCTCACAATGTTATGTCTTGTGTTCTCTCACTATGTCATGTGTTGTATTCTCTCACAATGTTATGTGTTGTATTCTCTCACAATGTTATGTCTTGTGTTCTCTCACTATGTTATGTGTTGTATTCTCTCACAATGTTTTATGTTGCGTTCTCTCACTATGTTATGTGTTGTATTCTCTCACAATGTTTTATGTTGCGTTCTCTCACTATGTTATGTGTTGTATTCTCTCACAATGTTATGTGTTGCGTTCTCTCACTATGTTATGTGTTGTATTCTCTCACAATGTTATGTGTTGTATTCTCTCACTATGTTATGTGTTGTATTCTCTCACAATGTTATGTGTTGTATTCTCTCACAATGTTATGTCTTGTGTTCTCTCACTATGTTATGTGTTGTATTCTCTCACAATGTTTTATGTTGCGTTCTCTCACTATGTTATGTGTTGTATTCTCTCACAATGTTTTATGTTGCGTTCTCTCACTATGTTATGTGTTGTATTCTCTCACAATGTTATGTGTTGCGTTCTCTCACTATGTTATGTGTTGTATTCTCTCACTATGTTACGTGTTGTATTCTCTCACAATGTTATGTGTTGCGTTCTCTCACTATGTTATGTGTTGTATTCTCTCACTATGTTATGTGTTGTATTCTCTCACTATGTTATGTGTTGCATTCTCTCACTATGTTATGTGTTGTATTCTCTCACAATGTTATGTGTTGCATTCTCTCACTATGTTATGTGTTGTATTCTCTCACTATGTTATGTGTTGTATTCTCTCACAATGTTATGTGTTGTATTCTCTCACTATGTTATGTGTTGTATTCTCTCACAATGTTATGTGTTGTATTCTCTCACAATGTTATGTCTTGTGTTCTCTCACAATGTTATGTGTTGTATTCTCTCACAATGTTATGTCTTGTGTTCTCTCACAATGTTATGTGTTGTATTCTCTCACAATGTTATGTCTTGTGTTCTCTCACTATGTTATGTGTTGTATTCTCTCACAATGTTTTATGTTGCGTTCTCTCACTATGTCATGTGTTGTATTCTCTCACAATGTTATGTGTTGCATTCTCTCACTACGTTATGTGTTGTATTCTCTCACAATGTTATGTGTTGCGTTCTCTCACTATGTTATGTGTTGTATTCTCTCACAATGTTATGTGTTGTATTCTCTCACTATGTTATGTGTTGTATTCTCTCACAATGTTATGTGTTGCATTCTCTCACTATGTTATGTGTTGTATTCTCTCACAATGTTATGTCTTGTATTCTCTCACTATGTTATGTGTTGTATTCTCTCACTATGTTATGTGTTGTATTCTCTCACTATGTTATGTATTGTATTCTCTCACAATGTTATGTGATGTATTCTCCAACTATGCTATGTGTTGCATTCTCTCATAATGTCGTGTTGTACATCAGGCAACACGTGTTGTATTCTCTCACTATGTTATGTATTGTATTCTCTCACAATGTTATGTGATGTATTCTCCAACTATGCTATGTGTTGTATTCTCTCACAATGTTATGTGTTGTATTCTCTCACTATGTTATGTGTTGTATTCTCTCACAATGTTATGTGTTGCATTCTCTCACTACGTTATGTGTTGTATTCTCTCACAATGTTATGTGTTGTATTCTCTCACTATGTTATGTGTTGTATTCTCTCACAATGTTATGTGATGTATTCTCCAACTATGCTATGTGTTGCATTCTCTCACAATGTTATGTGTTGTATTCTCTCACAATGTTATGTGTTGCATTCTCTCACTATGCTATGTGTTGCATTCTCTCACAATGTTGTGTGTTGCATTCTCTCACAATGTTATGTTGTACGTCAGGCAACACGTGGTGTATGTAGTACATGTACTTAATATTATAACCGAGCCTGTTGTGTATTTCTAACAGCTGTTTGTCTGGAAATGTCGGTTAGTAATCTTGGGTTACAAAGTGCATGGCAATTCACCCCAAAATGAAGACTGAGATGTACTTTAAGAAACTTAGATGTTGTTTGTTCCAGTCGCAACACTTCTGATCCTTCTGCGAACGGAAACACCCAATCGGATACAATACGTTTGATAAATAAGTTGGTCAAAGTTGGTACGTTCGCTGAACTCGTGCCAGTCACTTCAGCAACCATAATCATAACTCGGGCCCTTTCCCACCAACCCATGTAGCACTATGGCATTTGATTTAGAGCGTAGTCAAACTGTTATCATGTGATTTTAATAGTTTCATTACCATATTGCTTTGCGAGTGTCTTGTTCTATCTCAGTATGATTGTTGTTGTTGTTTTTGTTGTTGTAGGGTTTAACGCCACTTTTTGAGCACAAGACGGGCTGATTGTAAGAAATGCTCAACACCGTTATTTCACGTTTTGGATTTATACAAGGAGGTATATACAAAAGCATCACAAAGTGTTTCTAATGACAACTACAGTGATCGCAAATTTACTTTGAACGCTTCTGAAAGTAGATGTTAAATTCAATACAAATATTTTAAATATGTAACCACATTTCTTGATTGTACTTTGGTGGGTGTATCAAATCGGTCAGATACATTGCTCTCAAATACATTTATTAAGCGTGAGAATGATTATATTACTACTACTAATAATAATAATAACAATAATGAGGACTTTGTATAGCGCCTAATCTTTGGAAGCTCTAAGCTCTTTACAACATTAGACAACACCTATAAGATAAAAAAAAAACCCAATTATATATGATTACAAAAGCAAACACCATCAAATAGCGACGATTATGATGATGTTGATGACGATGATGATGATGTTAATGATGATGATGATTCCGAACTTTAAAAG
Organism: Sinohyriopsis cumingii; assembly: GCA_028554795.2. Taxonomy (NCBI): domain Eukaryota; kingdom Metazoa; phylum Mollusca; class Bivalvia; order Unionida; family Unionidae; genus Sinohyriopsis; species Sinohyriopsis cumingii. The sequence continues at coordinate 116,573,030 of CM068840.1, read as the reverse complement.
AACATATAATTCTCATAGAGCTAACTTTAGATTCTGTTTTATTACAAAAAATTGTATTTATTCATTTATTTATTCTAAGAGAATTAATTAAAGCAGTTCGTTCTGAGTCAGAAAGCTAGTCATTCATACCACAAGTTCATGAATCATTTGCTTCTTATATAATAACGCATGTTTTAAGTCAACACTAATGAGAAGCAAACGCAAATATAAGTGTTTATTTAGAGCCTTAATGTATGAGAATTACTGATGAAAGCTCTCGTAGTTTAAAGAAGTCACGACAAATTATGTGTTTACAAATATCGTACGAGTAGACTTAATTACTTTATTGATATTTATGACCATATTTCTCTGAAGGAAAATAAATTAATTACTCGGGAGCATTATTTCGGGGCCTACATTTTCATTATTTTTCGCAGTGAAGTGACCTATTTATGCTCTTTTCATATGAAGCCAAACAAATAGTACTTTTATTTAATTCAAACGCACGATTAATAACAGAATAATACATAAAAACAATCTGTCCCAGTCACTGTCACCTTATCATGATTGCTTGAGACAGTTCAGGGTCGTCCAATGGGCAGTATCCAGTCACAACGAAAAGGATCAACGCAACCTGGATTTGGAAGTGTCTGATAATGCGCAGAAATGACAGAAATAGGCGACACGTTAAAAAGTGCGCATACAGCAGCTTGAAATAATCGATCATGTAGCCAACGGCATATTGAATCATACTAGCATGGTAAAGTCAGGGATTCATGTTACAAAAATACATTTACAAAATAGTGTACCGTAATTTATTGCAAAAATGAATGATATTAGAAAGCCACTCCTTAAAATATATTCTTTTTGGTACCACACGACGAAATATATCCGGTATTAACGTAGGAAAAGAAATATGTATTTTTATTGTATACCAAACTTGCTTAGAATTGAAGTTTATACGATCAAACCCATTCCCCTGCACAACACGCCAACCCCACCCCCTTTTCGTAAATTCGCCATACTTTCATAGACTGAGCGTATACAAATATTTAACCTAATAAAGCGGTAGGATTGGGTTGTCATTTTGTGAACTATTTAACCCTATCTAAAAGCAATGCTCATCTGTCCGATCCATCAATGCGTCGGAGCGGATTTACCGTTTTTGTCGAGAAAGTGAAATGACATAACAGCTCATAAAGAAATTCGTTTGTTGTTGTTGTTGTTGTTGCTGTATATACAACATTTGTAGGCACCCACAATCAAGCGCCGCACGGCGCGAAGGGAATTCCTCTATTTTCAAATGTGAAAAAGTATTAGGATATATTTTTCACATATGAAAATATAGGAATCAAACAAAAATACGAAAAGTATTTCGCCAATAAGTCTGTATATTTAAAACTTAAGACGGTATTATTTCACTTTATGAAGTCTAAAAAAAACTGCAATATTGTCCGTGAAGAGATAACAAACCGGTTGTGTAAAAAGATAAAATTAAACCATATATTTAATTCATTAAAGGAACATTATGAACAACAAAAATTCATACGGTAATAATGTGACTGAAGGAGTCGTAGCGATGTCTGTGTGATACGTTAATCTCGTAAATAATGTTTGAATGGGCCGTATAAGGTCTATGAATAGGCCGAAATCATACAATAGTCTCATACAACGAGGTAAGCATATTTCTAACAACTCTATTTACCATTTTAAAAGCTAAATTTAATGGTTAACACCGCGATAGACCTTTTATTACAAGAGGCAGAAGGAAGCGAGCACTTTTTATTTTGCAAACAAAACACCAAAATGCACTATAAGAGTCAAGTCAACCATAAAACACACACATGCATGTGCTGAAAATATATGGACATGGCAATTTCGATGAACACAGCTAGTACAATATTGGTGTGAACTGACTTGAACTGACGAGTGACGTCGTTGAATATAGAACATACAAAATATGAACGAGATTTTCGGATGGAAATACTGCACGACCTTGTGAGTTCAGTATATCCAGCCGAGAAAAGGAGTTCATATTTTCCCATACAAGTGCAGTAACCTTTCTATTATATGCTCATTTTCTTATTCTACTTTAGGCTTACTTATATAAACAATATACACTACAAGAAACAACGTAACTTAATGTATGCTGTATTCCAAACTAAATACACAAGCGCAGATTCATCATTACACAAAAACAACATTATTAATACGCACATAACTCCGCCCAGATTAATTTGAACTTAATCGCGCTCATGACATAAATTTCAAAAGAAAATGGAGTTTTGGTCTACATACAATTGAAATTCGGAATCATATTGTGAATGGATGCACATTGCAACAACTTTTCTATTTGATCTAAAATGAATAGATTTTACTATTTTTGTCGATTCTACTACATATTTTGAATATGGACAAGATTTATCTGTGCCAGTTCTACATGAAGCACATCGGATTTCAGCAGCGTGTTGACATCTGCAAGTGTGTTTCTGCGCTGTTCTTTTATGTTTGAAATCATAAAGTGGGTAAATATGAAGTCTTTCAATTGCAATTATCAAAATGACGCTATGGAATATAATGTTTATTTCATTTTGACTGCAGTCAGGAGGATGTAATTGCACTTGGAATATAGTCGAAATTACAGTACAATTTCGAAATGTGTAATCAACCTGGTGTCAGGATAATGTGACTGGGTGTGATATCATGATACATGTCTGCGACATGATGTCCCAGTGCCAGACATAACTATAAACTGTCACACTGCAGACATCGTAGCAATATGACTGAAAAGTTGTTAAAGCTACGTTAATAATTCAAATCGCACACACACACACACACACACACGCACGCACGCACGCACGCGTGCGTATCAAGAAAGTTAACGCGGAATGTGGCAAAAAAGCTGGTATGTGGCAGTCCACGAAACATCTGCTTTAGTTCATTCAGAAGCAAATTTAATCAATCAAAACGTAAAGCGCCTACTACATGAGTGTACATGATTTGTTTACAAAGTAGTTCCTAATACATTATTGCGCACATGTGAGTGCAATATAAAGTATACGTGAGTGTAATATCCTAAAATACTGAACGATTCTGACAATGTAAAGTTAACGTAGAAAAAAAAATGAGCGTATATTAATTATAGGTTATTGCATATGTATAGGGGAAATATGAACAAGTTTTTCTGAGTTACACAGCACGACGTTAGGAATACAGCATTGCTCAGGAAAACGAGGTTATATTTTCCTATATGAAATTTGTAACATATATTCAGTTTGCTTTTCTACCATAGGCTGAATAATGAAAAGAAGACACTACAAAAATAAAGTAATTGAATTTCTGCTAGATTCCATATTAAATACACAACCGCAGTTTAAAAAATACACGGTAACATTTCATGCGCTCATAGCACCGCCCAGTGACATCTGAACTTGGTAGTGCGTCGCGCGCTGTCATTCGTTTAAAAAAAAAACTCTCGTTTTGATCTTCTAAAAGTTGAAATTTAGAGTCATATTGTGAATGATTGCGAATGGAAACAACTTTTCCAGTTGGCCGGGAATGGCGGGACTAAATTCTGCTTTTCAAGTTTAGTTGGACTGGATTTGTTAGCTGGATCACTTCCGCACGATGTATGTATGGCTGAAGAGGCTGGCCCTGATGCAGCTTGCACACGAATTTGTATCCTTGATAGTTTGGAATCATAAGGTGGGAAACATATGAAATTCTTTTAATTGAAATTTCAAGAACACGCATGATTACATATTGTCTGTTAGGGAGTTTCAAATTCGTTCCGTTTTTTGGAGTGCAGTCATATCTCCTTTGGAACGTGTTTTGTATTGGAATTGCAGTTTCGTGTTGTGGATCATTTTCTGGATTCAATGTAATTCTGATTAGCAGAAATAATTAAGGAAATATGAACATACATTTTGATAAAATTCAAGATGCAAAAAGGAAAGCATATTTATTGCCATTTTTATTACCAGCAATAGATGACATTTATATACCCTGTCACTAACATGCCCTTTGTTGGAGAGACTCCTGCTATTTACATGTGACTATTTATATGTGACCGGCCATTTCGCCAGTGGAAAATAAGGCTTCTTCGTCTTTTGGTCTTTTTGGCTCTGAAGCTCTTGCTTTTCAACCAAGACACTCCTTCTTTAGTTGAATATTTTTCTCGAATTGAGTGCTTGGACTGACATGTAAAATGGAATGTTTCTGAGGGAGATAGCATAGTCCTTGTCCATCATATGCTTTATAGACCCGACAGTCCGTCATTGAGCCACAATCCCAGTTGTCCCCTTATAACTATCAAATTTTGGAGTGTAAAGTAGTACTGTTTTGTCAAAAAGGCAGTTCTACTTGAAATATATTATACTGATTGCACAACATACAAGGATCATTATGTTTCCTCATGCGAACTCTTTTGTCCCCAAATCAGATCTGAGACGGTTTTCTCATGCGCACTCTTCCGTCCCCGAGTCAGATTTGAGTCGGTATATATTACATAACCAGTGCAATATTTATGTCTGGCATTAATGTCAAAGTTGTAATTGGTACGGACACTTTACATTTAGGAACTAAAGTTTCCAAGACAGCGGGAGCACGACATAAACACTTTAAATTTAGGAACTAAACTTACCAAAAACAGGGAAGGGAAGCAGGAACACTGCCTGAGCACTTTAAATGTACGGACTGAACTTACCAAAACAGGAAAGGCGGGTGGGGACAATGCCAGGACACTATATAGGTTTAGGTGAATTAGCAGCTGGACACTTGCGGTGGTCAAACACCGAGCTCGTTGCGCTGTTGTCATCGACCATAAACTTTCGACGTAAGATCTTGATTTGTTCAGTCCTCCAACTCGAGATCGTCACGTCGCAATCCCTTAAGCCATACAGTTTTGACTTTGCTTGCATCCTGAAAACTAAATCCAAGCATACTTATAAGTAAATAAAAGAAACAATATTAATCAGTCATGTCAGTAAAAGAATGTGAAGGAAATACCGTCCATTCAAGTATAATGCCATAAGAAAGTGAGCCCTATCATTTGGTGGGACAGTTGGGCCACCATAAGGAAAACATGGGCTATATTGACCTAAATGACAAAAGGAATACGTTGAAGTTAAAAAATATCGAAGTCATTTTTAATTATGTTTGCAAACATTTAGAATACCCCATTCGGAAACATACGAGGAAGAAAACGTACTCTTTCATTCAAATAACCGACAAAAGATCCCGGATGATATCGACTATTTGGCCTAGTTTAAATGTGAGAGTTGGAATAATTACAATTGCAAGTCTGTGTTCCGATTATATTACTAATAGATAACCCAAATTTATTACCAAAATTAAAGCAATGTACAAATGTATGGTATACAGTTATGTTATTTATTAGGAACTACAATATAGAATTAGCCAAAGAAGCATAATATAATTTGTGGCATGTTGCAAAAATCTTTCGCTTTTTTGCAAGTGACAAATATTTGATTTGACTATATTGTTCTATTTCTCAAGAGCTTCATTGATATGCAATTAGGATTACTTATTTTCGGACTCTGAAGTATTTACATCCGTCATTAGATTTCTTTGTTTGACAATTAACGAGGATTTGTACTCCATTTCCCAAGATAAAAGAGGGCTAATGGCTTTGAAAGCCGGATAACTGCAACATAGTGTATCCCAACCCCCAACTTCCATCAATTGGAACGTTTTCTCTCTCTCTCTCTCTCTCTCTCTCTCTCTCTCTCTCTCTCGCAGGTGCCTGAAGGTGACAGAGTCAGAGTACGTTCTGAGTACATCCGTCTGGTCACTGTGTCAGTGTGTTCAGAACTAGTTAGAATACGACAAGAAGGCAAGAAGGATTAGAAATAGCTTATTTAAGTTTGGCACTGATAACGTCACCGGTTTATAGTCATGAATTACTAAACAACCTGCAGTTCTAAGGGTTGTGGCACATTTAATTCAAATTCTGAAGATTGAGACAAATTTCTATATACATCATAAAATCACAAAGATGCATGTGCATTAGTAAATTGTTGACATTTGGAAATGTGTGTATATATGTATGTATATATAATATGTACTCGTTATCAATGATATACCACGAGATGTATGCATTTTACACTAAAAGGAAACGAGGCTTGCCGAGTTTCCTTTTAATGAATAATTTATACAGCGAGTTATATAGGCACCATCATCGTCATGGGTTCAAGTCATGGGTTTTGGAGCTCCCAGTTTTTCATCAAATTTGATGGTAAAATGTGATTGTATTCAGTGATACATGTTGTGGATATATTCATGAAGTGAACAACTGTGATGTGGTGTAATTACTATTTTTGGAAGTTTTCTTTCAAGTATTAATTTTGTGTTTTTAATATTTCTTAGTCATATATTCATTTAACCCATTTGTACCAGGAGTACCAGGAGTACGGACACTTATAGCTCACTTATAGTTCAGTTCTATATTTAGTTTGTTTAAGCCTTAATGGGTTTAGTGAGTACAAGTCAGAGCTAATCTGGGCTAAGCACATGACTTGGTATAGGCTCTCTTGATAACTGCTAACTCATGTTCATCTAAAGAGTGTGAGCTCTTTAAGAATCTATATTGCATGAGAAAGTTAGATAAAAGTTGACAATATGGCTGAAATGAAAATATACTACCTACAATAAATAAAAACAAAATAAATAAATAAATACTTGAATGTTTTGGGAGATTTTCATTAGAAAACAATAAAAATGCTATCTCAGCAGGATATTATAGATGATGTGGACATTGAGAGAAAGTCTCAAAACAGTTTTGATGTTGCTCAAGACATGTTAGATAATGAAAATGAGGACAACACCAATTCAAGGCTGGATTTAAACTTATTCAAGATGGATGATATGGGAAAACTGAAGGGAAATGTGAAAAACATTGAAAGTGTCACTGATGAAAATGAGGACAACATCAATTCAAGGCCGGATTTAAACTTATCAGAGATGGATGATATGGGGAAATCGAAGGGAAATGTGAGAAACATTGAAAGTGTCACTGATGCTGATACCAAAGATGATACCAATGATGATGCTCTATTTGTTTCACAGACATCGCAAGCAGAACAAGATTCAGATGTAGACGAAATTAATGAAGGCATATACATGCAAATCAAAACCAAATTTGGAAATCTTAATAGAAGTGCCTTCAAAAAAAGATTGAAATCAACACTTGATGTCAAAGGTCTCAGGGATTCTAGGCAAGCTCTCTTTGATCTAGCAAAAAGGAAGAGATATGATTGTCCTGATGGTCGATTAGTAGAACGTTTACCTCGAACAAATAGTGCTCCTGTGGAGGATAAGTTATCGGAAGATATTTATATTATATTCCATTTAATTGAAGGAGAAAATAATTACAGTGACATGAAAGCATGTATATCTAAATGGGCATTGAAACATAATTATGAAACAAGATCATCCCAGCGTATAAACTCCATTCGTAGTGATTGTATATCACAAAGTCCGAAAGCTCCGGTCAATGATAACGCCTTACAAAGAACTCATGAAGATGCTGATAGAATGAGCACAATATTTGCGCAGATAGCGATAATGAATGATAAGTTTGAAGAAAAATTCTCCAGATTGGAAAACCAGTTAGGTGATATTATCACACAGACAGAAAATGAGATCCTAAAATTAAAGTCAGACTTAGTGGAAACTACGAAGAAACTCGAAGAGGCGAACTCTCATATAGAATAACTGAAATTAAAGGTAGAAAAACTAATCAATGATAATAGAGGAATGTATTTCCAGATGTCATCAATGGCAACCCGGGAAAATGAGATTAAAGAATTATCTTCTCATGTACAACATCTAGATGTGATCATGAAAAAGATTAACTGTATCGAGGGAAAGTTAGACACAATTTGTACAAGACCCAAACTTTTATACAATCAGTCTAACAAAGGAAGTGGTAGAAACGTAGGCTTGCAAATGAAAGAAAATCATGGAAATCATGAACTATCAGCATACAAGGAGAGTAGACATGTTATCTCTCCATCTACTGACCAAGAAAATGTAATACATGGACAGAAAGAAATGCACAAAGAGCATGCTACAGCTCTTCCAGCAAATTTGTCTGGAAATGGTGCCGCTATGTTTACATTGAAAGATTTCCCGCCACTTTCACGGAATGACCGGACTAACATAACGGAAAATGTGAGTCATAATCAGCCCACAGAAGTAACATCTAACAATGCAAGTACATCAACCCACAATCAGCAAAAGAAATTAAGATATGAAGATAGAGCTAACATAAATATAAATGAAAACATAAATAAAGATCAAATAGGGCACAACAAATCACCAAATGATCAAAGAATGCTTCCGAATGACGAGGAGAGACAAAAAAAGAAAGATACATCGTACAGACATATTGAGACAATTATTACCAGACCCAATCAAAGGAATATAGAATCAGATGTGTTTGAACCAGTTGTAAGAAACAAAAAAAAGACGCATTCTGCTATCAAATGTCAAATCGAGAAAAAAATATAGATGTAGAAAGGACAGTTATCGCAACTCAGTGCAAGGAGGAAGGTGTGACAGTAACATTCGTCCGCCTCATAAAGGAACGACCCCATTGGGATGGATCAAATATATATACATTTCGACTAAATGTACTGGATAAAGATTTTGAACTGATGATGAATAATGAATCATTTTGGAGTTCTGGAATAAAATGTAGGGAATGGATAACAAACAGAAAATGGAGAGAAGGATACTCACTTGATGAAACGCATGAGAATTACAAAATATATTCCTAATGAGCATAGCCATATGACTAGTAACTGCTTCTTAATTATAATTATGCTCATTATTTCAACATGGAATGTACGTGGTATAATGTCTAGCACGCAGAAACTAATTGAATTGTTACCAGACACAGATATATTTGTTATCACTGAACACTGGCTTTGCACAAAGAATCTAACGTATTTAGATAAATTAAATGATGATTTCAAAGTAGTTGCGCTACCTACTGAAGAGATACAACAATGCTATAGAGGTAGTGGCGGGGTTGCCGTATTTTATAGATCATCACTATGCAAAGTAAGCATCTTACAAAATGAGTTCCCAAATATTATGGCGGTGAAAATCTTAGTGAGAGACTTGGAACCTATACTTTTGATTGCAACCTACTTTCCCTCGACAACTAGAACTAATGATGCATATGACAAATTTTGTGAAAATGTTTTTGATGTGTATGATAGGTATTCTGCTGAAAATATGTGCATAATTATAGGCGACATGAATGCAGATCTTGTGTGTAAAAATCCTTCAAGAAGAGATCTTGCTCTCAAAAAAAGAATAGAACAGAGAAACATAGTTGCTACGCTGGTGATAAAACCACATGAACATTACATCACGTATAGATCAAAAGACATGTCACGAACGTCCACACTTGATTATATATTAATACCTGAAATAATTAGAGGTGCTGTAAAAAGACACATAGTAAATGACAAAATTGATTTCTCAATATCGGATCACCTACCTATTACAGCAGCTCTTGCAAAAGATATATTGAAAGAAAATAAAAAGACGTGTATCTCCAAGAATGAAATGGAACTTGGCAAATCCATTAGAAATGAGCATGTATAAATCTGATGTTAGTGCATTCTTGAATTTCACCTATGAGTGTAAAAGGTAGAAGATATAGAAAAGTATAATGAATTGATAACTAAGAGTGTAATAACTGCATCAGACCGATATATTCCAAAGTCCGAATTCAAATCGCACTTGAAACCATATTGGAAGAAAAGTGGGCTTGAAAAATTACATCAGAATATGAGAAAAGCGTGCGGAGAATGGATCAAAGCAGGAAAAAATAGAAGCACAGAGTGTAACATTAAAAAAAGATACAAGGACGTGAAAAGAAAGTTTAGAAAGAAACATAGGCTAGAGAAAAAGGTATATAAAGAGTGCATATTTGAAGAGATAGAAAAGAGTGCAGAAATGGGAATAGACGAATTCTATGCAGTCATACGGGAAAATAGGAAAGATAAATCGGACACTGGTAATATTGCATTTCGAGGAGTAGAACCTAATAATTTGGATGAATGTGTCAATCTATGGAAACTATATTTTTCTGAATTAAGTGGTACAACAGATGAGGAACATAATGATTGTGTCAAAATGAAGAATATGTACGAAGAAAGCAAACTAGAGACTGATAACATAAAATGTAATAATATTACAGAGGAAGAAGTGTTGCAGCATATCAAGACTCTAAAAACAAAAAAATCACCAGGCATTGATTGCATATCGAATGAACACTTAAAGTATGGTGGAAAATATTTAATCAGACATTTAACTACCCTTTTTAATTGCATGATCCAGTATGAGTATTTACCTAATGTATATAGATGTGGGATGGTTATACCGATATACAAACAAAATGGTAAAGATAAAAAGGATCCGGTGAATTATCGTGGTATAACATTGACATCTTGTTTGGGAAAATTGTTTGAAAAAATATTGATGACCAGAATTCAAAAGTATTTAGACAAAATAAGCTTTCCACATCCTTATCAGTTTGGATTTCGTAAGGAGGCTGAAGCTATCTCCGCTGCATTTACTCTTCAAGAATGTTTTATGTATTTTAATAATCGTAACTCTAATGTATATGCTGTTTTTCTGGATAACGAAAAGGCATTCGATAGACTGTGGCATTGTGGACTACTAAAAAAACTAAAAATATTAGGAATTAATGCAAAAATATGGAGAATAATCGCCCATTCCTACACACAGTCAAGTGCTTGTGTAGCGTGTAGAGGATGTATATCGAACACATTTCCATTACGGAGAGGCGTTGGTCAAGGGCGTGTAATGTCGGCTTTTTTATTTCTCGTGTACATAAATGACCTATTGAATGAACTAGTAATGACTAATTGCGGGATAACAGTGAATCAGATGAACATACCTGGCATGCTTTTGGCAGACGACACTACTCTACTAAGCTCTACGCTGAATGGATTGCAAATACTCGTGAATACAGCTTATCAGTATGCACAGAAGTGGAAATTGAAATATAACTCCAACAAGTGTAACTGGATGATATTTAGTAAAAAAAAGAATGAAGTGTGCTCATCAAATGGAATTACTCTGGGATCACAGAATATTCCTAGAGCAAAAAATGTGAAATATGCAGGAGTTACCTTTTCACAATCAATGAAAAATAATGATCGTATAGTCTATGCCTACGATAAAGCTAAACGTGTAACAAACTCACTATACTCAATTGGATTAAATGCAAATGAGATGAATCCTATAGTTTCTGTGAAAGTCTTGGAAAGAGTTATATTGCCGTCTGCTTTGTATGGCTCAGAACTCTGGTTTAATATGTCATATCAGGGCATTGAATCAATGGAGAAAATACAACGATGTTTCGCCCGGAGAGTACAAGGTTTCCCTCAAAGATCGCCTATTGGATCTACGACATCATGCTTGGGGATGATATCAATGGAAGCTCGCATAGATAAGCAAAAACTGGTATTCTTTGGTCGCATGTGTAGAACATCAGCAAATTTAACTGCTAAAAAGGTTTTCCTCCGGGCTGTTGGAAATTTGATTTTTGACCCCCATCATAGCTACAACTCTTTTATATATGATATAAATATTGTACTCAAAAAGTATGATTTAGAAGACTATCTCAGCGACTTTATTTTCGCTGGAAAATTTCCAAACAAAATAACATGGAAAAACTTAATTGGGAAAAGAATACAGATATTTGAGGAGAGAAAACATGAAATGAGTATCAGAAATCCATCAGAGGAATTCGGTAGATTTCTAAAAATTAATCCAGGACTAAAAATGCATCATCTATGGAAAATAGCTTACACTGACTCAAGCAGAAAAATGGAATATGGAACATTAATTCGTACTGGAGGAATGCAAACAAGACCTGGACTGTGTCCCCTATGTGGCAAAATGAGTCATGACCGTATTTTGCATATTTCGATGAATTGTGCCTTAACCTCAGACGACAGAAACCACATGATGGAAAGTCTATTTTCGTATATGCCTCCAGTGATTTACCGTGATTTCTGTGATCAGATCGATGGTGTTATACTGATTATACTACTTGGTGGTTTAAATGATATATCAGAACGTTTAGAATTTGAGACATGGATAAATATGATCAGACTATCTACCAAGTATTTCATTAAGAGAAAGGATATTATATATTCGATTCAATAGAGAACTCACTCAGAATATAAGGAAAGAAATACTTGTACTGGATTGCAAAGCGATTAGGAAACTAACTATTTTTGTTGTCAGGATACATTTTCAAATGTTCTATCGTATATATATATATATATATATATATATATATATATATATATATATATATATATATATATATATATATATATATATATATATATATAGTTTAGTAATGATTTTAATTTATTTATTCGTTTGCTATTGGAAATAATTTCAATAAGTAACGAATCCACTATTTTTGTGATTCTATGTATTTAAATGCATTTCTTTTTTGTCTTAAAATCTTCAGAAAATGGAGGAATAAAAGAATATCATCATCATCTCTCGCAGGTGCCTGAAGGTGACAGAGTCAGAGTACGTTCTGAGTACATCCGTCTGGTCACTGTGTCAGTGTGTGTTCAGAACTATTTAGAATATGACAAGAAGGCAAGAAGGATTAGAAATAGCTTATTTAAGTTTGGCACTGATAACGTCACCGGTTTATAGTCATGAATTGCTAAATAACCTGCAGTTCTAAGGGTTGTGGCACATTTAATTCAAATTCTGAAGATTGAGACAAATTTCTATATACATCATAAAATCACAAAGATGCATGTACATTAGTAAATTGTTGACATTTGGAAATGTATGTATGTATGTATGTATGTATGTATGTATGTATGTATGTATGTATGTACTCGTTATCAATGATATACCACGAGATGTATGCATTTTACACTAAAAGGAAACGAGGCTTGCCGAGTTTCCATTTAATGAATAATTTATACAGCGAGTTACATATCACTGACACAGCGTACATACTGTACATATATTTTGTTTATATCACATACAAATACACATATTTGAACGGAGTTAAGATTTATTACAGGCAGGTGTGTATCGACCGAGTGAACTCCTCACATCCCCGAGTGTGTCCGCTACAAAATGTAGTTCTTTTCCATTTGTGGCTATTTACAATCACCTTTGCATATTGATAAGTTCATTGTTTTCATGTTTTACGGTTTTTTCTTTCTTCACATTGATTAAATCAATTTAAAACACACACACACACACACACACACACACACACACACACACACACACATATATATATATATATATATATATATATATATATATATATATATTGCATTATTATTATTATTATTATTATTATCACTATTATTAGTGTGTTGTCTATTCGAGTACGATAACGACAACACCGACGATGATGGTACAAAGAATTATGGTAGTTTTGATTCACACCTTGTTGTCACTATTCTTCATTTTTTTTCGCTTAATTACTTTACACCGTGTGAACGTTTTGATCTTTTTTTGTCATTTCATTTCACATCAGCCAGGATAATTAGCTATCGATCGCGGGCATATGCTCCATGGCCACCAGGTAAATTAATTGGAATAATGATCAGCTGATGATGCAGTCATTGGACTTATTTTCCCTGGTTTATTAAGCCATTCGCTCTTTATTACAAATTAAAGCTACTCAGATATTATCTGTACAATTTTGTCAAGGCATTGTCTTTTTCTCTCTTTGTACGAAATAATGTGGTTCACATTTTTTAGAACATACAATATTCGCGTTTTGATGATAGAGAAAAATATTGCTCATGTTTATACCAAAGCAAAGATGCAAATCGCTAACAATTTTTGGGTGCAAATGTACTATGTTTTATTCACAACTTTGTTTCATAAAAATACCAGTCAATTGCCTCGTACGGATAGTCGGATGCCATTCAGTTGTCTCATACAGGTAACATACAATATCGGATAACATATCCGGATCTGTGTCCCTCGGAGTCATAACACATATACATACTACCAAAACAACACGACTTAACTAGAATTCTTTTTTTTTTTTTTTTGGAGGGTTCTCTCTCCTTTTTGATATTCTCAGACCATTTAGGGAGGCCCTCCTGCCCTGCATGTTATGGGTTGCTATTTTTGTATGTTTTGCTATTGTGTTATTGATTTATGGTTACTTTTTTTTCATTCATTATTTTTTAATGTATTCATCTTTGCTAAACCAGGTTTCGATTTCCATTCTTTTTTCCTCCTCCTCTTGTTTTTGTCTTCTTTTCTCTTTTCTTTTGTTTTTCGTCATTTCTCTGAGCTAGAATTCGATTGGAACATTTACATGTACTTTCATTTCAACCTGATGTCACAAAGACTGTTTTCAATCACACGGGTGACACACGCGACGTTTCATCTCACCTTTTATGCCAGATGGCACATGTCTGACTGAGAGATAATTAGATATGAATTTACAATTTTGCTACACATGAAAGGAGAAGTTGGCCCGAACTTAATGTTTCTTTGTCTCCATTGCTTTGTGTCTGCCATTTGTTTTCCTTTCTTCCTCAGTTATATCTATTCTCTTCCTAATTATAATCATTTGGTACAAGCAACATAAAATAATACACACCTCTTGAAAAACTAATTATTTGGTACAGACAATTAACCTTTTGCATCGTTTAAGGTTGACAGAATGGAGTTCACACATCCATATACAGGACGCTGTAGCTCTGTTGATAGATTCAGACGAGCAATCAAATGGTAGCGAGTTCGATATCCGTCCAGGCCAGCAATACATCCGATTTAAAAAAAAAACCCAAAAACCTTGGTATTCTCAGCTTTTACATCGACAGCATTTGAACTTGAAGAGTGCATCCGCATTATTTGATAACCGTTAAAACAGTTCTTGGAAATTATATTGTACAGAAGTTATTGATTCCAGTGGAAAGAAAGATAGAATTGTAAATTTAATGACAAACGAAGTTTCGCTTCCATTATCTTATGCTTATCGACTGAGCTTCTGAAGTTCGCGACATTTGTCTCATTTTGTCAAGCATCGTTTTGTGCTCGATTCCGATTATAACAGCAGGATTAAGATAGCATGTAAAGAGTACTACTGAAACAAGGATGGTTATAGCCGTAACAGGAAAAAATAGTAAAGGTAAATAAATATCGACCATCACTAGGGTTTATCACCTTTCTAGCAATATTGTTTAAATTTTGTAGAGAATTAAAAGCAAATTCAACTGAAATAAATTGACCGAAAATAGAAGTTGTTGTCGAACATTTCGTTCAGATTTGCCAAGGTACGAAAGTTTGTGAATCCACTCCCCCCATTTCTGCGAAGAAATGACAAAATATGTCTCATCTTTATTGCCACGTTTTCTCGATTCGATATGACTTCAAAATACCCCAAGATACCATCACCAGCATATTTGCACCATTGTTACCTCAGTATATACACATTTAAACTGTAATCGCATTTATTTCTTCTATGTTAATTATAATATACGTTCTTATTTTCGGAGAGTGTCAAGATTCGGCCATTCCAGACTTGACAGGCCATATCTGACTTGATAGGCCATACCTGACCTGACAGGTCATTACAAACCTGACATGCCATATCTGACTTGACAGGCCATACCAGACTTGACAGGCCATATCTGACCTGACAGACTGAATTGCGTTTCTTACATAACGCATTGACCGCTCCGGTGGCCTAAGTGGTTAGTGCATCCGCCTCGGATGCGGAAGGTCACGGGTTCGAACCCCAGCCGAGTCATACCAAAGACTTTTAAAAATGGTTCTAGCAGTTACCTCGCTTGGCGCTCAGCATTAAGAGGTAAATGTTATGACTGGTCGGCCCGGTAATGTTATTGGGGTGCGATATAATGCCAAATGTCTGCGGCATGATGCGCAAGAGATATACATCACTATAAATTATCACACTGCAGGCTTTGTAGCGAAAACTTTTTAAAGCTACGTTTAAAACCCAACACACACACACACACACACACACACACACACACACCGCCTTGAAACATGGGCATCTTTAAGTTATCAGTGAAGTTAATATCAATACTCCAATTTAATAATTTCTAAAGAGCGACATTTTGATTGACTCAATTAATCACAATATTAAAATAATATCAAAATTCCAATTTAATAATTTACGACTTGTTAATTTACTCAATATACAATACACGTCACATGATGTAATAGCTACCGTTTGCTCTTGGATACGTTCAGAAAAAATAATTATGTCTGAATTCTCTCTAAATTAATGCAACACAATATCTGGGTGGTAATCTAAAAGATGTATTGATCTGTTTTAAATTTTAAAAAATGGTTCACTCCCCCTTCTCTCTCTCTCTCTCTCTGTACCCTATTTTTGATACGAATACTCTGTTAAGGGGCGATAACTTGTACTTAAACGAGTATGTCTGCCAGAGTTATAGTTATGGCACTCTGGTTTGATTTGATTTGGTTTGCTGATCGACAGCACAGCAACACAAATATGTTATTTAGTGCCGAAGCAATGGGAGTAATGGGCCTTGGCCTGACTATCATTATATTGTTGTTGGGAGGAGTCTACGATAACCTCACCACCACCACCTTCTAGCTACATTATTCGCTCTCTTTTTGCTTGTTCTCATCTCATACATATATTAATGCACCATCACCACCACCACAACAAGAACTACTACTACTATTAATACTACTATTGCTGGCTGCCACCACCACCACCATTGCCACCACAATTCAATACAATATAACTGACGACCATAATGATGTCACTTTGGAACAGTGATAACTATGTCAACAGTAATGATGATGATGGACAATAAAATGTTCAAGTTGAAGCTTACGTCTAGAATTCGGTACAGTATTAATGAATAGACAGGAAGAAAAAAAAAACATCGTTCTTCAAGTATTATGCTGTGCATACTTAATTGTTATTTGTTCGATGTTTTTCTCCATTATTGTGTTGCATGTTTAATTCTAGGTTTTGGACTTGACCTGGTCGAAAGTCAAGTTCATATTGTTCCTGACTAGAGGCACTAATGTTGTTGGTAAAAAATACTACATAGCGAATAATTTTATAAGAGTACAGGTTAAATATCAGGTTCTTTATCTTAATCTGAGTCGAGGACATAATGTTTACCACATTCTACATTATAATTTTACTAACATAATGTTTACCACATTCTATAATTTAATTTTACTAACATAATGTTTACCACATTCTATATTATAATTTTACTAACATAATGTTTACCACATTCTATATTATAATTTTACTAACATAATGTTCTAGAATAAAAAATTCCATTAAGTCTTAGTATTTCCAGGAAATGCTAAGTGTGCCCTAGGTCAAGTAGAGGGATTTATAATCTCGTTTATGTATACAGTATTCATTCGTGCTTTGCTATCTTTAGGCAGAATCAGTCGTATTGTTGTGTCTAGTATTTAATTTGGGCTAGAATTATTTATTATCATTCCCTGGAATTACAAAGTACTCAGTAATAGTTTAGGACAAGGATATTAACTTGGAATTATGGCGAATTCAAGCAAGGATGTCTTGGATTATATTTTTGTCATTCATCAAAAGACTGTTGGTAGATCATCACAGTTCAGGCCATTGGAACATTAATACATTTGAGACTACAGGCACTTTCAGCAGTGGATCTTATTTGGAATACCACTGGAATTGAATTAAATCTATTCATTAGCACTGGTGATAAAACGTTTGGACTATTTGGGATTTAATACTTTAAGTTCTTTTAAAGTTTTCACTTTGGATTCTATAGAAAAATAATATTTGTTGAATTTTACAAAATGTTTTTGTTGTAGCTCTTTTCGATTACTTAGTTAAGGACCATAGAGTCTTTAAAACTCTCTTTGCGTTATTAACCTTTTTCAGGGCATTGAATTCAAGGTAAAAACAAGCAATTGCGTTTGTGACAAGAATGTGAATCCCTTTAATGATTAAAGGAAAATGAAATGCTGGTGACAACCCGAACGCCAAGTTTTTTTTTTAGAGAATTCTGTATTTAACGAAGTTTTGAATTTTTACAACTTTTGTACGGGATAAGCGTTCGATTTCTTTGCCAAAACCGACGACTTAAACGGTGTAAGGATGTCGCCTTATTTTGTGCAGGCTCTTAACCTGTGAAAGCAGTAATTATTGTTCGTACCTGTGAGGTTGTTAAGTCTATTTGGGTTATGCGACAAGTTAACGTGACGCGAAATTGCTTGTATTTGCTAAAAAGTGAGGATTTACTTTTTGTTACGTATGTATATACATCGACGTTCTGTGTGATGTTTGAACAGTTTCAAAATGAACTTTAAAGTCACCCGGCCTGTTTCTGCTTTCACCGCTATGCAACGATAGCCAAAAGAGGGCCTTTGGATAAAAAGAGTGTGAAACACAAATTCGACTCCCCAAATTTTGAGGATCTAGATCAGGGGTCTCAAACTCAAACCACATCGAGGGCCGCATGAGGGTATGTTCTATGACCAAAGGATCGCACCACCTTTATTATTTCTCATGACACCCTGTGACGCCAATCATTGTGCGGGCCACAGGATACGGCTTGGCGGGCCACGTGTTTGAGACCCCTGAGCTAGATGGTACTGCAAGTGTTAGTAGCGGTAAATTAAATTAGTATGGGAAACAATAGGCATAGTTTGTACTGTTTCTTTCCTGTTATTCTGCTTTCTATATGCAGGTACAGCGTAGGTATACGGAGGCAAATCATCATAGCGTCTTTCCTAACCGAGACTACTGACGCGAATGTTTGAAATTAACAGTCAGATTTTTAAAACCTTCTTATGACATAGTGTTGGTATGTATATCCTTATTGTGTTTCATGTTTGATCCATGAACGTAGATTATATTTTTAGGTAGAGGTTGTTTACTTGGGAGTCTGAGTTATAGATCATAGCCTTAAATTATTCTTCACAAAAATATCGTGTTTACAGATTGAGATAATATTCTGATTGGATGAATGAGTATTGTGACGTATGTCACGTGGGGATCAATTGCAACTTTGATTGGTAATGTAGAGATGCATATAAAATGAGAATTACACAATTATTATTATTTCTATTTCCTAGCATTGCTTTTATTTTTATATCAGTCTGCAGATGTATTTTATCTTGCGTTTGGATTTAATTTGAGAGGAGTCATTTATTTAAATTATTTACTGGAGTTTAAAAGTGCCCGTATGACAGTCTGAGCTGAGAATTCATTTCAGGATTATTGTGAATTCATTTAACGGAGTTTTGGACAATGACTTTGTCATTTTTCGGATTAATTTGGATTTAATTCACAATACTAAAAGTTCTTCTTAAATTTTAATTTTATAACTTAGAGAATTAAATTACTTGTTTAACACATTTTGTTGGTTTTGCCTCTTCCTCTTGCTTCCGTTTAGACATAGAACCGTAACAATATATTCATTCAAAGCACACATAAAAAAGAGTTTGTTTACTTATGACATCCATCCATTTTCCTGCATAAAAATGGTAGTTCACTGTTTGTATCTGCTTCATTTGGGTAAGATTAATACTGAATCAGACGTGACGTACATTCCGAATAAAGTGCGTTGCAGTAACTTCGTTCATATAACTGTAATGGGTTTTGAAACAATACAGCTACTTTATTTTTAAAAGTCATTTAAATTGCTGATTTCTTAGATACGGTGTAGATGCAGTTTGGATATATGGTACAAAATTTGTTCCGTGCGATGATCTTCGAGGGCTCTGTTCCGTACGAGTCCCACCGAGCGACCCCTTTGATACGTTTTATTAGTTATCAAATTAAGATCGGTACCTACCTCTATTCCAAAATATAATTTCGCAGAAGTTTCAATTTTCTGATATATAATGAAGTCAAACTTATTCATTTACATGCCTGCTGAAAAGTAATCTAGTGTCTTAGCCAAAAATGGTTTCATAGTATCCCACCCACCCCACTCCACCTCATCCCACTCCATGCAAACGTTGCGCCTCGCTAAACTTCCTTGGCGATAAAGCCCGAGAACCACACATAGGTAGCCGTCATTTTGGCTGTAGGACATAGCATTTCTTCTCATTTGCATTTTAGGACCGAAAATATATAATTGTTTACGAGCTAATGGAGCTTTTGTTGCAATAAATATGAATTTTTATTTTTTTAAATTTTAATATATGTACTTGTTATTTCTTCCAGCAAGTAAAAAATATTATTAACTTGTCAGTTAATTATAGTGAAATTTCCTTCGGCGGTACTCGTTTCCAGGACACTCACATGACCCCTTAAATACTACGTTATCAGAACTGAAGGCAAGGTTCATGACGTGCATTGGTACTGTCAGCAAAATGTTGGTTCATTCTTAAATTGTTCGGGTGTGTTGATGACCTTGGTTATGATGACAATACACGGATTAATCTTAAAATTCACCTGAACCAAGCTCAAGAAAACCAAAGTTGCTATATAGGCCGATCCAGTTTTCTGGTCATAGATCATTTTGTTCTGATCAGTCATGTTGTTAAGTTGATCACTGATCGCTAAAATTTCCAAACGATAATTACGAATGTATTACAAAATTTCGATCAAACAAGCCAAAGAACACCTTAGAATACCCAGTGTTGACTCGTATCTAGTTACAATGCCATGCTGACTCGTATCTAGTTAAAATGCCGTGTTGATTCGTATCTAGTTACAATGCCGCAGCCTAAACGTGATCACAATCTGATCCTATATCATAGAATGGAGCAAATACAAGTATTGTCAAAGACAGAAAGATGAATGTAGTTAAAATCTTCTAACTCAGTAGAGTTTGTTTTTGCCATGAAACCTAGCCAAAATAACTAAAGTTATTAATCCTATATCAGGTAAATTATATTGGAATGCTTACGGTAATTGTATCTTGTCAACACGAGGTTCTCAAGGTAATTTGTTTTCCAGATAAGACTTGCTATGTCATATTTGGCTATTCTACGATACCTTATCAATGCATAATATATTTACTACGATATGTTTACGTTTCCAATAAAAGGCATCAATGGCCTTATGTGGCATAAAAAACGAGGCTGACAACGGAAGTAATCAGTTGAACTAATATGGCGGACTATTTAAAAGAAAATATCGGATAAAGAAGGTAAATTATATTTTACACTTATTTCTCCAATGACATGCAATAATTTTGGTATTAAATAAGAGGAATATTTAATTTCTTTCAGTATATGTGAGGAACATGTTAAAAAGTTTCTAAAATAGGCTAGAAAGGTGCCGGGCGTGAATCACACGCTGCTGCTCTGTTAAAACACATGAGTTAATGCTAGTACCTCGTCCATGAAGTAGGGGTACTAATATTAGTACTAACTCTTATCTGTGACAGTAACTGGAATAGAACATCGGACCGTACGGTTAAGAAAACAGGGGCTACCGAGTCAGCAGCGACTAACTGTCGTACGTTGGCATGGAACATCCAATACTGATTCAAAACTGATTTCATACGTGTAACTATAAGGGTATATGTATATCACATGCTTTTTGGCGTACATTATCTGCCGAGGGTAGTGGACACACACACGCACGCACACACACATATCTACTGCCAGGTTATTTTTAATGTTTGTGTTTGTGATCATATTCACCCTTCACTCACTAAACATTTACATGAATATTTAAAATTGCATGCATCAAATGTAGTGATATTTGACGAAACGCAAAGCGCGATTCCTGCACAAGTCTTCGGTAAAAGAATCAAAAATTAAATATAATAAGCACTCTTTTTCGAGAGTGAAATAATTAACTATGCTGACTAAATAATTAACTATTCTGACTACATAATTAACTATGCTGACTAAATAATTAACAATGTTGATTACACCCTAACGTCAGTATTGGATCCAAGACGACGTTCTCTCCAAAAAGCAGTGTTGATCATAGCAACATGAATGTATTGTTGATTCCTGAGAATGAATATGTCGACTAGCTGATGGATGATGTACGTGACATTTTGCTAAAGAAAGCATTGAATTGGCTCTAATTCAAGACCATATCCATCTTTATCGATTGGGCGATGGTTTCTCTGGAGGAAGATTAATTACTGAGTTGCGCCTTGATGTCTGTATCAAGTCGATGAAAAGAGCACGCTACTCTCACGGCGTCTGATGTATTTCTACAAAGCACGATAGGCGTTCAATATCTACTTAATCAAAAACAATAAAATGGATACGAGAAATGTATCTTCAATCCGAATACAGAAAACATGTATGTATAGAGCTTGACATAAAGGGACAAGATATTCCATGGCAATGTTTGTTTTTTCTTCTTTTTAGAACAAAAAGAAACATGCTTTCGAGAATTTTAAAAAGTATTGAATCTAGTATATGTGTATTAGGCGAAGTCAATTTTCGCTGTCTTTCGCTGTCTCTCGCATAAGTCGCAAGGTTTCACATGTATGCAAATCTGTGTTGAATGCCAACATTTATGTATAGCGGTGTCAGAATTTTATGTGCGGGGAGATCTCTCGTGTAAGAAAAGAAAACAGGTCAAAACAACAACAATAGCACACAAAAAACCCAAGACACGCTCCCCCCAAAAAACAGTAAAAGCAACGAAGAAAGATTAATACAGGGACGCGAAAATCAAAGCTACATGGGGTCTTCGACAAAAACCGTTTAGATGTACCGTTCCTATACCAAACGTTGCTTGGGTTCACCAAATGTTGCTACTTTTTACGCTTATGGTTAAAAAGTGAAGTGCTTGCAGTTATGGTGTACTTTTTTTTACTGTAAATCTCTCGAGATATGAATTAATACTGTTCTCTTCTTTGAGCCATACTCAAATATTATTAGTCGAAAAGAAGGAAAGAGAGGTACAAAATATACCCATAAATTAAATGAACTTGGAAATTTAATGAAAATCATAAAGCAGTTTGATAATAATACAAAACTAGAGTTGTAAAACGCACGGGGATGTTCCTTTGCTTTCACAAATTGTCACTTATGCTGATTTTGTTATGCGTTAGAAAGGAAGAAACCTTTGCAAAACATTTTCAAAGTTCGAACTTTAAATACATATTTAATTCATTACTTATGTTCTCGTAATTGCAGTGCCTCCAAACGCTTTTGCATTTAGCGACACCACTTGAGTTGATTTGACATTAAATGATCTGTAACCGATTCCAAATTGCATTGACTCTGACAGCAGTCTTAAGGATCGATCTACGCATTGCGTGAATGACAAATTGGACAGTCATAATTAGCGTTCTTCTGAATTCATAAATCAATCGAACGTACAATCAGTCAGAAACGATCAAATTAAGGATGCTTCATGGACACTTGCTCCTCGGAAATTTTACAGTTCTTGAAGACAAAAAATATGCTTCTGAGACTTACCATATTATATAAAAAAATAATGGAAAAAAATAAATAAACCTGCCATTTTTCATAAATATTTCTCCATGTATTCTGTTTGTTTTATTTCTGGAAAATGCGGGATATCTTGTATTCTGGCAATACAGTGGCTAGGGCTGGATTAGTTTCACTCAATTTCTCTTTTATATGATCGATTAGTCCATTACATTGATGATCTCCGAGACGCCCAATTCTCCATAACAAATTAGACAAGCGTGTATTACATTGTGTCTTCGATATTTGGGGTTTGAAATTAGTTGATCGCCCGTTTCAAAGGAGCAGACGAGAAGCTTGCTCCTAGAAGCGCAAGATCGATGCAATCTCGAATATATGCCAAAACCTGATTACTTTGGGTCCATTTTATTATAAATTGCATTTATCGTTGGACATAAAATTTGAAATTTCTTCGATTTGTCGGGATAGAGTATCCATTTTTCATTGATCAAACGACATAAATGACATCTGTAAGATAAGGAGGTATTCAATTGGTATGGGTTTGCATGCAAGGAAATTAGTTCCGAGCGGAGGAGCATCATAATGGACTCAACAAGAAAATACTCGCTCCGAGGAATTGGAGATCAGATTTTGTTCGCAGGAATTCCTTTCGTCAAAAGAACACCGATTTAATTTGTCAAAAAGAGTCAAGTCAATTATGATAAAGAAGGCCATTTTAATCCCCAATGACACCAAACAAGTGTAAAACGTTCAGTTTGTACCGATTGGCTAGCAGGCTGGGTATTGTTTGACGCTTGCATGGTATGTGAAGAAACCCTTTGCTAATCAACTTGCAGGGATTTAGTGCACATGGGTAATTGCGTTGCATCATTAAAACGACTGATGTGCAGTGGACACGCCAAATTGATACATTTGTATTTTTCATTTGCTCTTCTATTCCAGCGAATGTTTGATTGAGGACAATTTTTTTCCTTCTCCAAATATATCTATTACTAAAGGCACCAGAATGTGCTTCATTTAAATTTGTCTCATGGAGAGATAACCAACAAAACATCCATGCGTTAAACAAACATTGAAATCAAAGATGACTTATAAAATATTGCAAAGAAACGTGGCATTACTAGCACTACTTGACGAACATGTAAAACATTACAAACAAACTGGATCGCTGAACCTAAGCCAAAATTGAAGTTTGCGTGGTAAATCAAGCCACCTTGATAACGAAGTATAAGTGCAGTTATCTCTCTTGACTCCACTATAGGACACACGGTACTAACTATACGGAAGAACTGTGAACTAGTCTAGAAATAGGTGAAGAAATAATAGAGTGTTTACGGATTTGGTGGTCCATAATTGGTTAATAATGAAAATTAAAATTAAAATTTTAGTACAAATATCTTTTGAGAGCTTATCCTATATGTAATTTTAAAAAAATATAGACAAATTTCTACTGATGCAATTTTAGCATTCTTACAGGCTTGACTGAGGAGTACTCAATAATGAAAGTAGCACCTGATTCATTTGGTGCAGAATCAATAACATGTGTTTCATGCACATATATGTAAACAAAATGCCGCGGGTCATATGGTGTTCTCCACACGTAAGCTTGCACCAAGGTTAGATGTGCATGGAGAATTATAGGTCTCATCATCAGCACCCAGAAATTTTAAGTTATTGAATTTTGAATATGATGGTGTTTCCATATGTTTACTATTGGAGTTGAATTAGTACCGTGGTACTAATTCAGTTCCCATAGTAAACCTATGCAAACACCATGATATCAAAAATTGAATAACATAAACTTTTTGAGTGCTCATGATCAAACCTAAATTTATCAGTATAGATGAAACCTGGGTGTCAGCTAATGTGTCGAAGAAAGGCTATGAGCCGCGGAATTTTCTGGACCTGCATGTGTTTGAAACATGTGCTTTCAATTCCGCACCAAAGAGTCAGGTGCTAATTTTAGTAAGGAGTGTTCCAAGCTCAAGAATGTTAAAGGACTGAAATTCCATCAATAAAACAATGTCTCTATTTTTTTCTCACTCACAACTACGATAAGCTCTCAAAAGATTATTTTTCCTACAACATAATTTGCATTATTAACCAATCCTGGTCAACCTAACCCATATATACTCTATTTAATATTCGCCCATTTCTAGGCTGGTTCCCATTTTTCCATACCATTAGTACCTATAAGCGTACAAAGACAATTTGTTTCAAAACGTTCAATAAAGTTCCCCATCTTTGACCCGAATCAAATTGTTTTTTCGGAAACACGTTTGAGCCGTTGGAATTTGGCTTTACATTTTATTTTATTTTTTATTTGATTTTAATTAAAAAGTAGATATTATATACACATTTCTAATTGCTACTGACGTGCATTACGATTTCCAAATTGACATTTTGTTATTCATGCACGGTTCTTTTCATTTCTTTAATTTTGTCTTTTATCCAACAAGAACAATATATCTTCACGTGAGGGTCAGGACTAACCTAATGCATACTGTCCTTAACTAGTGATCTGATGAGTGACACTAGTGATAAAATCAAGAGGCCCAAGCTGGTTTGGTATTTCTTATCTGTAATATATTTGCCGTTCCTATGAATACGAGACAATCCGTCTTTCAAGCCGGGAATTTATTCTAGTTAAGTATGGATATCTACATACGTGGAGACAGGACCGTAGAGCATGATTACGGACTCTGGCGTAATAAAAACCCTGGCATCTCATAGTTCTTGTTCAAACAAAATTTTTCTTATATAAAAGTAAAAAGTGTTATTTGGCCCGGGCCCCATTCCGGCCATTGGGGCCGGCGATATATCCCTGGTTGCACCCACCCCACCCCGTTGTCTGCCCTGCGTGGAGATAAATTCTACGTTGATGGTCAGAAACCAGTTCTTTTTCTTGAGAATGAAAGCAAATTGCATCTGAAACTAAAATATTAAACAACAATGATAATAGCTTGCCAGGAAATGATGCCATTACGTTCATTTCTACAAAGGATATTTACTTGAAAATTACAATTCCGTATGAGTTTTTAAAATGGCACTGTGGTGTTTCAGAACTAGGCAAAATAAGATGAACTCCAATTAAAGAAGCTAAAGTTAAGGTCAGTTAATGACAAAATATTGCCGCAGGACAACAAAGGACATTCGCGAAACGTTGTGGAAATTTAGCTTGACCACCAACTAGTACAGTGCAATTCATTTACCCTATTGTCGCTTGTAAATTACTTTGGATTTATTAGTGATTCGCATGGACCATTGACCAAGCAAGTTACCAGCCTGGATTCTCTCAAGTCCACCTGTTCTTTGTCTACGTGCAAGAACTATTAGAGATTATTCTGACCCCTAAATCATGATCTTCGAAACGAATTAAGCAATCAAATGATTCGGATGAGACTTTGGTCTATTCTCTTTTTTAATTTTTGTCTCTTGCAGACACATATAAACGGTCATTAATACAATGAATCCACTACTGAAATAGAAAACATTGAACACAATTACATACACTTCGAAGTTCATCAATAACAAATAAATCGATGATTACAATATGATGTACTTTGACATTACAATTATTGCCTTCGTGTTCAACCCCGAGTCCATGTTAACAAGAATAAACAAAACACGTTGGTTGGTGAGATTAATATTTCAGTGTTTAAATACAGCTTATCACACTTCAAATACAATTGTTGTCTTCGAATCTTGTTAAGCACAGCTCTTAGACTATCTGTTACAATAAGGCTTTGTGTAAATATGCAGTATACATTACGCTAAATCCAGATAATTTAAACTGTCAATAATTACGTTATGTGCCAGCAAACCAGTCTAAATTTATGCACAGTACCGAGCATACGAGACATATTTATCGACAACTTTAAATATTGCTCTCTTGAGAATGTTGACTGGTTCTCGTCTCTGTCAATTTGGATGATTGGCATTAAAGCTATTTAGACGCCTTCGATGGCGGTGAACGGTGGCGGAGGCACTGTCAGCCTAATATGCGCATATAGCTCAGGGATTATGTCATGAAACAGCTTCTAAAATCAAGGGTATGTATATATCCTGCAGTAATTTTTGCAGGGATCATACGCGGTCCGCGGGATTAAAACGTTAACAGAACGCAAGGAGTGAGTTGAATCATGAGGTCCCATCTGTTGTATAATGCGCATCAGCCAGTGTACGAACTAGTCCATGGTGTATGCTCATTAGCATTCATTACGTAATTCAAACAAATGCATACAAAATGGCGTTTTCTATTTTAAAAGAATGTACTAAACGTCACGTGCAATGCCAATGTTTGAACATCGCTGACATCATTACTGTACATAAGATGTAATCGTCTAATTGTGTGAGAATTGTTACATTTAAATACATCCCATTGGTAGTTTCTATTTCCACTGCCTCTGCAAAAGGAATGTACCATGTCAAAATATAACTTAAATAAACGTGTGTATATATATATATATATATATATATATATATATATATATATATAGACACGTACATACATTTTCAAATCCGTATTTTTCAGTTCTTGCAAAAACCGACATATGACTTTGAACAAGAAACGCCGGAGGACCCCTACTTAAAGTATGCCATTAAATATTTCGAACGTCATGATGACGTGAAAGTGATTTGTCTTATACCGATATCGATTAAGCGACCGATACTAGTTTCAGGAGAAATTATTTGCAACTTTTTCATGGATTCTGGAGATGTCAGTGCATTTAAATTAAAATAGTCTTAGATATTAAGTATTTCAAACTAACACAATATATAATTATAATTAACATAATTAGTTGTGTATTTATTGCAAACTATCATTTCACCTAATCGTTGCTGATCGACGACTGAATCTAAACCCGATTTACTTTAAAAACAGTTATCACTTATACTTTCTGTAACGCTTGGAAAACTTCATACAATAAGTTCAATTCCGCGAAATAATGTAAAATCATTCGAAGAGTTATGTATCAAAAAAGATCACGTGTAACAGTGTAGTTTCAGTGGCACAATCGTGAAAATCATGGGCACAATTTCAATATCTTACATGACTATCTCTGCAAACGCCATACAAATCCAATTGTCACTTTGACATACCATATCAATTTGTTCCTGAAACATATTTAGTGATAAAAGATTTGAAGATAATAAAATTAATGTTTTTTTCTTCGATTTTATATTTCATTTTTTATGTAATGAACGTTTGCATTCAAATCATAAAATAAAATACAATGTATAATTTAAAAAACATGAGAAGAAAATTATGTCATATCAAGACAGAGTTTATTATAACAAACTAAAGTAACTCTATAATGTGTGGGAAAATATGGAATGACCCTTTTTATGTTCTTTTCGGGTTTTGTTTCAGTGGCTATTCTTCGTGGGAACATCCACAAAATGTCAGGTATTATCTTCTTCGTATAACGAGAAGTATTCAAAAATAATATTTTGTTATTTTCATTAAAACATTTTGTACAGCCTTTTTGGGGAAATGTCCTCGACCACATATTAAAGTAACATAAAAGTTATTAACAATAAATGATTGTTTTGTTTTGTTTACTGTTATTTTTTCTTCAAATAATACATTGCTCAAAACCTTTTCTGTGTTAGTACAAAGTGTGTTTATTGCTTTAATTGGAACTGGACGAATTAAATGTATTTGCGGAAACATTTAGTAGGATTCCTGCATTCACTTCTCATTTTTCCTCGCCTGGATCGGACGTCGGTTCTGTGGCATATAACATAATAGTCCTTGAGGAGTGTGTGCGTGCGTGTGTGTGTGTGTGTGTGATTTGGATTTTATCGTATCTTTTAAATTATTCTGTCATATCGCTAAGATGTCTGCAGTGTGGCAATATATAGTGACGTCTAGCACTGGGGCATCATGGCGCAGACATGTAGCATGATGTCCCACCCAGTCACATTATCCTGACACACATGGCCGACCAGTCA
This sequence comes from Sinohyriopsis cumingii, assembly GCA_028554795.2. NCBI lineage: Eukaryota > Metazoa > Mollusca > Bivalvia > Unionida > Unionidae > Sinohyriopsis > Sinohyriopsis cumingii. The sequence goes on along the minus strand of CM068840.1, from coordinate 116,543,669 downwards.
TAACACTAACCTTTTAATGCTGGGCGCCAAGCGAGGCAGCTGTTAGTACCATTTTTATGTATTTGGTGTGACTCAGCCGGGGTTCAAACCCGCGACCTTCAGCATCCGAGGCGGACGCTCTTACCAGTAGGCCACCAGAGCGATCAGTCCTTGATGAAAGGACAAGACTATTGATAATGTGGAAAATGTGAACGCTGTTAATGAACATTCAAACAGCGTGGAGGAAGCCATTGAAAATAAATCCGACGATATAGTCATTCAAACAAGCAGAATAGAGATCAGTTTAACGATAGTTAGTTATTTTTTCGAAAACGGTTGCACGTGCCCAGCAGATTATATTGCTAGGTGGAACTTAAAAGCCATATATGATCACATGAGAGGAATAATAAAGGACTAGAAAGAATTCCATATAATGGGTGCATGGAGTGGGCGATATTGATAGGAAAATGGATTCGCCAAGGGAAAAGATAAGATTTTGATACAAATACATGTTCTCTGGGAAATTGTTTAGTGGACGCCAATACAAACGCAGCAGCGCATAGAGTATGTGAGAAAAGAAAGAGAAGTCTATACAGTTTCATTGCGATGTGCCAACGAAAGCAGAAACAGGACTGAGAAGTTTCGTCATAGCACCTTTTGATTTTTTGTTTTACAAATTGTCTCCATTCCCACCATGTGTTTAAGATGGGTCAGACGTATTTTGCCACTATGCGAAGTGTACATATGTCTGGATATCGCATCGACGGTAACCATGTAGTTGAACCTTCTGATACATGAGGCAGATATAATTGTAACTTATGATGCAATGCCATGCGACCTCAACGCCATCATCTCAGTGGTGGACTGGGTTCTTTAGCGTCATGCGGAAACAAATTGTACTATAACACGCAGACAAAGACCATAGCATGTGTGTTAAATCAGGTATATGTTATTGTGAGACAAATAAACTCCTTAGAAAATATTTATGAAAAGATTATTATAATGCTAATGACGATGATACTAGGAAAGTGGGAAATGTGTTTTTATTGCAAATGAATTTTTATTTTAAATATTCTTGTTTATACTATAAACCTTTTTCCACTTTTGCACAATTGCACACACTTGCACGCCTTTGGACAGCTTCTTTATATATTGTCAATTGTTTAGCCATGACTAAATGAAGTTTTAATACATGTATTGCAGGTGTAGTTGATGGCCAGTTTGTGGTAAAATGCTTTGTTTGGGTACTATGTTTAAATGATTTAAAAAGTTATCTTTGTCTCACTATAGGCTAAAATGCATTAATCACTGAACCCCCTCCAAAAGAAACCCAAACAACATTTTTTGATTGTAAACTTTCTATGAAGAGTTCTGACCGGTCAGGACCATGAAATCAAGTACCTAATGCGGACACCTGGTCAGCTACACTACATTAAATACCTAATGCGAATACCTAGTCAGCTACATGGCATTAAGTACCTAATGCGAATACCTAGTCAGCTACATGACATTAAGTACCTAATGCGAATACCTAGTCAGCTACATGACATTAAGTACCTAATGCGAATACCTAGTCAGCTACATGACATTAAGTACCTAATGCGAATACCTAGTCAGCTACATGACATTAAATACCTAATGCGAATACCTAGTCAGCTACATGACATTAAGTACCTAATGCGAATACCTAGTCAGCTACATGACATTAAGTACCTAATGCGAATAAATTGACATATACACTGTGTTGTTGATGGAGGAATTGCAAACATTAAGAATCTATTTCCCAGATCAGACTGTGATACATTTAGACCATTTGCGGTAATGGTAGACAATTCATCCTCCAGCGACGAAGCAGTTTTAATGCCAGGCTAATATGGAAGCTACCTGCCAGATGAAAGATGGGAAAGGATATCATTCCCAGTTCATCAAAACCCATACCTGCCAGAGGAAAGATGGGAAAGGATATCATTCCCAGTTCATCAAAACCCATGCCTGCCAGAGGAAAGATGGGAAAGGATATCATTCCCAGTGCATCAAAACCCATGCCTGCCAGAGGAAAGATGGGAAAGGATATCATTCCCAGTTCATCAAAACCCATACCTGCCAGAGGAAAGATGGGAAAGGATATCATTCCCAGTTCATCAAAACCCATGCCTGCCAGAGGAAAGATGGGAAAGGATATCATTCCCAGTGCATCAAAACCCATGCCTGCCAGAGGAAAGATGGGAAAGGATATCATTCCCAGTGCATCAAAACCCATGCCTGCCAGAGGAAAGATGGGAAAGGATATCATTCCCAGTGCATCAAAACCCATGCCTGCCAGAGGAAAGATGGGAAAGGATATCATTCCCAGTTCATCAAAACCCATACCTGCCAGAGGAAAGATGGGAAAGGATATCATTCCCAGTTCATCAAAACCCATACCTGCCAGAGGAAAGATGGGAAAGGATATCATTCCCAGTTCATCAAAACCCATGCCTGCCAGAGGAAAGATGGGAAAGGATATCATTCCCAGTGCATCAAAATCCATACCTGCCAGAGGAAAGATGGGAAAGGATATCATTCCCAGTTCATCAAAACCCATGCCTGCCAGAGGAAAGATGGGAAAGGATATCATTCCCAGTTCATCAAAACCCATGCCTGCCAGAGGAAAGATGGGAAAGGATATCATTCCCAGTGCATCAAAACCCATGCCTGCCAGAGGAAAGATGGGAAAGATATCATTCCCAGTGCATCAAAACCCATGCCTGCCAGAGGAAAGATGGGAAAGGATATCATTCCCAGTGCATCAAAACCCATGCCTGCCAGAGGAAAGATGGGAAAGGATATCATTCCCAGTTCATCAAAACCCATACCTGCCAGAGGAAAGATGGGAAAGGATATCATTCCCAGTTCATCAAAACCCATACCTGCCAGAGGAAAGATGGGAAAGGATATCATTCCCAGTTCATCAAAACCCATACCTGCCAGAGGAAAGATGGGAAAGGATATCATTCCCAGTGCATCAAAACCCATGCCCGCCAGAGGAAAGGTTGGAAAGGATATCATTCCCAGTGCATCAAAACCCATACCCGCCAGAGGAAAGATGGGAAAGGATATCATTCCCAGTTCATCAAAACCCATACCTGCCAGAGGAAAGATGGGAAAGGATATCATTCCCAGTTCATCAAAACCCATACCTGCCAGAGGAAAGATGGGAAAGGATATCATTCCCAGTTCATCAAAACCCATGCCTGCCAGAGGAAAGATGGGAAAGGATATCATTCCCAGTTCATCAAAACCCATACCTGCCAGAGGAAAGATGGGAAAGGATATCATTCCCAGTTCATCAAAACCCATACCTGCCAGAGGAAAGATGGGAAAGGATATCATTCCCAGTTCATCAAAACCCATACCTGCCAGAGGAAAGATGGGAAAGGATATCATTCCCAGTTCATCAAAACCCATGCCTGCCAGAGGAAAGATGGGAAAGGATATCATTCCCAGTTCATCAAAACCCATACCTGCCAGAGGAAAGATGGGAAAGGATATCATTCCCAGTGCATCAAAACCCATGCCTGCCAGAGGAAAGATGGGAAAGGATATCATTCCCAGTTCATCAAAACCCATGCGAGTCTTACGGTTCTATGTTGATCAAATTACATGTTGTTGTTTTAGATTTAACGCCATTTCTCAACGCAAGATAGGCGGCCAATATAATTGGCAGAGGAAGAACCCAGGAAAAATAAATTTTTGTAAGAAATTGCCAATGGCTCTATTTACGTAACCGGTTTAACTATGATGTCACAGTTTGAGCATTGTGAAATCAGTAAGGATTTTATCTCATGTCGTAAGACAGGTTCAACCGTGAACCGGCTAGTATTTATAGAGAGTCTAAAATAGGTAATCATTTAATATTGAATTTACGAAACATTTGAATAATATTCAGCTTTGCGAACGTTGGCATTATTCAACCAGTTCCATAAATTAATATTAAATCATTACTCATTTGAGATTATGTTTGTAACAGTTTTTATTTTAATAATAATTGTTTAGGGAGAAAGAAGAAGAGATATTTTTTCATACTGGTTCAGATGTTGCTCCTTTCATTTGTTGCGTGTAAAATATAGTCTCAGACGCTAGTTAAATTATATAAACAGTAACATTCATTATATTTAAAAGTAGATTACAAATTGTAACTCACATAGCAACTATACTTCCAAATTAAAAGAACTTTTGACGCAGACCACATTATCAGACAGCATGGAAATTCTTGTTTGATGACACGTAGTTAGTTGATTTGGGTTTGGTTACTCCTGCCATATACCTCTATTTCGATGAGATTGTTTACAATGTTTCTACCTAAAGTGTCATTCGAGTTGTTGCTAGTCACGTGACGGAATGCTGACTAGATGCAGACATTCCAGGTTTACTGCGACCGGATATTGTATTATTTGATGTGCAACAGTACAGTAGACATATACAAATTTTATTTAGAGTCGGAATTGCATCATATAATTAGAAACATTAGCTCGTTGGATCCATTTCACCGCGTACATAATTGATGTGGGTGGATAACATTATGTCAGTTGGGATACTGGCATGTGTCCGCATTCTTTCCTGAACAGAGGTGAGTTTATTTACTCCTATAAGTTAACATATAAACAACGCTTGTCATAGTGTGTGGTCCATGTAGGAGGTTCCCCAGGCCATCTATCCATTTACCAATACCCTTAGTGTTATCTGTAACGATCCCTTGTGGGGTAAATTGGTCATATTCCAACAGATGTAACATTTTTCCCCGATGTCCCTTAGGGAACAAATTTAAAATTGGCCTCCAAAATGTTATTTGTATAAGCACACAAAAAAATTCCAGAAAGTGGAGTAAGGACAATTCCACGGTCAGAGGTAATGGGTAAAGTGAATATTGCGCAAGAATTTCATAGGTGTATTTGAACCAGTCAGAATCAAATAAAGTGCTATGTTAACATGTCATCATGTCACAAATATCAAATTGCACCTTCTATAGAAAACTGTACCGAATATGTGATAAATAGCGGATATCAAATGGGTAATGATTTAATACTGAATTTATGAAACGAGTTTAATAATATCCAGCTTTTGCAAGCCTACATACGTTTTGTTACAAACTATACATCATAGAACAAGTGTCCATCCGAATAAACAGAACAGTAAAAACTACTTTATTTCTATATATAGCGTGCTAGAAGAATTTATTATTCTTTTTATTGTGTTTAATAATGCAGCAAATCTATAACAGACGATACTAATGTAGTGCAAATGAAAGAAAGAGTAAATCCAATAGTTAAGAGTAAGTAACTGCCTATATTTCAAATTATCGTACTGTGATCTTAAAAATAACTCATAATAGCCTATATAATACTTGTAAAGATACATATTTTAAAATGAAATCAATAAATAACACATACCTAACAAATACATTGACTTATATTTTCTTGATGTACTCATTTGAGTATCGTAACATATTTTTGCTCCTCAAAATCTATACGATTTTACTAAAATGCTAAATATATTCAAATTCTGTATTTGTATATTTTTTATAATTAGCTTTAGTTATTTATGGATTTCTATCACTTAATTTCGGAACTCAATGAATCTAAAATAATTCAAATTATTTTTCTGTTATTTTGGTTTTCTTGTAAGAAATGGGTTGGTTGATGCTACATCTATGATTCTTGTATTGAAAGCGTAGGAATAATATACGTGTAAATTCCATGCAAAGATATTGAATATTATATATACACATTGTTTCTAAATAATTTAACTAGATATGAAAAAAATTAATTTGAATACTACCAAGCATGATTTTATATTTATATCTGATGTAAAACGTTTCAACCTAGTGATTATAGATCACACTTTACATTTTGGTAATACTTCCAGGATTTATTATTTGAAGAAAATTCGCGATATTCTACGAAGTTACAGAAAGTTGACTATCTGCTTTGAAATCATGACCAACCGAAGATCCACAATTATACAATATAAATATGTTCATGGCCTACGTACCAGAAACATCAAGTCATAATGTTAACAAAGGCCAAACTAGGCTCTGATCTCGTTTCCAGTACCTGCAAACATTTAGTTAAATTGGGTCTTACTTGTCCATCTGCCTTCAATTTACCAAATTTTATAAACATGGAATTTCTCACTATTGTAAAATTTTAGTACTACACGTAACGATAATAATACTACATGTTTAGTTTTTACCAAAATGGCAAACTAGTTAGATTTGTCAGAAGGCTTCAGGGGATACATGCAGAACCAATCACCTACTCGAATGAACCTGGTAACGGGATTCTATTGGACGAATAATTGCCACGTGTGTGTGTGATTAGGATTTGTAACGTAGCTTTAACAATTGTGCAGTCATATCGCTACGATGTCTGCAGTGTGGCAGTTTATAGTGATGTCTCGCACTTCGGCATCATGCCGCAGACATGTAGCATGATGTCCCACCCAGTCACCTTATCCTGACACCAGTCCGACCAGTCCTAATATTAAGCTCTTAATGCTGAGCGCCTAGCGAGGCATCTGTTAGTGCATTTTTATAAGTCTTTGGTATGACTCAGCCGGAGTTCGAACACGCGACCGCCCGCATCCGAGGCGGGCGCTCTAAACACTAGACCACTGGAGCGGTCAATATCGGTGAAGACGTCATAGCTAAAATAACGACGATGACGTCATAGCTAAAAGGTGGATGGGAAAATAACAAGATCTGGAGTGTACACAACACATTGTATGCAAAATGATTATATTATAAATATACAGCAATTTGATCTTGTGATTCGTAAATAAATGTGAGCCGTAGAACACAAAAGTCTGATATCGATAGCAAAACATTTCCAATACAATGATACTTCAAATAATAAAGAGCAGATATGCAGGGAATAATCGGTCCGCTTCCAATTAAGATAAATTATTAAAGCGAAGTCACAGAACGTGTCATCAAAATGAAATAAAAGAAAAAGTACCCATGACACAAAGCAAATGATGTTTTCGGGAAGGAAGACTGTTGTTATAAAACGACCTATATTTTGGCAAGGAAACGTTTATGATTTTGCAGTGCGACACAATGTATGCATCACGCATACTTTAAAAAAAATCATAAATACTACATTTAAGTGTTCTCGATTTAAAGTTTATAGCGTAAGGGGTTACAATGTGTAAATATATAATGATATCATACAGGGTACTGTATTTCCTGATATTACGCTAAAGTCTCGAATATGTTTTGCAATATGATACATGCAATACAATATAGTTTCATAATTCATGAAGTTGAGAAAGTTTGCTTTTATCAATATTATGATAATCACAAATAAGTTTTCTTTCAGATGTTGATAAAGCTGTAAGTAAGAAAGTTTTGATCATAGACTGCAATGAGTCACTATTTCTTCAAAGAACATCTCACAAGTTCTCGTAAACAAACAGTTCTCGTGATAGTTCTCCGAAAAAAATAAATATTTGTATATTTTCTTAATCTTACCGTCTTTTAAAACCAAATGGAGAAAAAGAATCAGCATCAACTTGTTAACACGGTTATTTGCATAAAATACTTTTTTTTGGTTGGTATTAATTGCTGTAAATGCATATTAATTAGATAGTTTTGTGAAGAGATTCACACTAATTAACCTTCGCAGGCGCAGTAGAAGACAAATACAAAGAAACAAATAAAGGACACTTTTCATTGATGTATATATCATGGACGATTAAAAAAAATTATGAACTAAATTAGCTATAAAATGGTGTGTACTAAGTTTATTTATACCGTCGATAGCGCCAACGTAACGCTCTTTATACCTTGGATAACGTCAACTTAACGCTATTTATACCTTGGATAACGTCAACTTAACGCTATTTATACCTTGGATAACGTCAACTTAACGCTATTTATACCTTGGATGACGTCAACTTAACGCTATTTGAGGTCCGTCAGTTTGTAAACGTTTTGGACAACCACTGGTGTAAGAATAGGTTACGACGTCATTTGGTCAACGTTGCATCTTGACACGATTATCACTACTAAAACAATTATGTTTGGAAACGCAAAAAAGGAAATGCAGTCACTGAAACAAAACAAATTAATGGGTAGAAGGGCCGAACAGTGTCTAACAGAGCAGTTTCCGCAGATAAAAATGTATGCTCCTGTTTTGCAATTTTTAGAAACGGCCTTAATTACGGTATATTTGCGCTGAAACGATTGATGATGTATTTTTATTAAAGTTACATGAAAATTTAAACAAACTTCTGTCTTGTAGTAATGAAGATGTTTTAAACTCTGAATTTGAAAAGCGTAATACTTTTGGTATTCTTGATAAGAACTGGTTGAACGCCAGTAACCTCTCTCCTTGTACCATTGTTTCCTCCTGCTTTGATGGATATCAGCTTAGGTTTTGCAATTCTATATGTGCAGGGATAATGTTTGAAAAGGTAAAATATACTCTAAGCAATATCACAATTTTTCATGCGTCCTTTAAAGCTCCTGCTTTACTAAGATTATGTTTGACCAATATTACAAACAGTACTTCTTTACTTAAAAAAGAATATCGTAAATTTGATAAATCGAAAATTAGATAAATTGAAATTGAGATAACATGAATATTAAATAATTCGTAAAAGACAAGCGAAACTGTTTTAGATCAAAATCAAGCTAATCCATGAACTTCAAAATTGTCTTCGTGTCTGCTTTTATTAAGTGAGTTTTTGTGTCCGGCGCTAGACAGTTAAAAGACGAATATGTACGTTAGTGTATATCATTTGCATTAAATTTCCATATAAATGGTTTTCTTATTCTGAAGAAAAGCTACGTATTATTCAGTGCATGAATAATAACCGAATTAAGTGGGCTAATAATGCATAGCAAAAACATGACTATTATGCTTAAGGATAAGTTATGTTATCATATATAAAGTTGAAAGTTACGATAGAGCATGATAATCATCTTACATATAGGCATTATTGATTCACTAGGATAGTTTATTATGAAAAACCTATATAAAATATGAATATATTAGAATGCACATACCGGTTATAAAGCTATGCTCAGGATTCCGAATCATCACAATAGTGTTCGAGGTTCGTTCTGCATCTCTTCTAAGTGAGTTTGAAAGCTTGCGGCTTGAGTCCTTCTAAATTGATCTGGAAATTCAGGGCTGTTTTGGTGTAGTAATATGACATGATAAACGTAGACTGGTACTCATTATCAATTCCTGTAGGACTTAAACGGCCATTGGTCCAAGTTCAATTTTATGACTGCAAAACTCACTTTAAGAACGCCTTATTTTGATTGGGTCAAAGAAATTAGTAATCTGACAGAAGTTTTATTTATTGCATTCCTGGTTCTAATAATGTGCACAGACATGGATATTATATTATACATGCATGGAACGTGATCGCTTATTTTGATGCTAGGAGGAGATTGGGGTTTCGAATTGGACAATTCTTTGGAGACCTCACTAGATCGATAAAAATGATCCAAAGGTCAGTCCATCTAAGTGCTGTAATTACCAAGCACATGACGTTGTTCCCAATTAATCACATTTACTCCGGTCTCTAACTAGCCACAAATACCAAATGACGAATCCCTTGCATGGTTACCAATTAGCGCTTAATTCATAAAACAGATGCTTTGGAAAGGTCGATGACTTCAATTATGTACTTAATATTTGTTATTAAATTCATGATCTATGATATCAAACTTGATAAACAAAAGAATGAGATTGAATTTTATTTTAAGAATTATACACAATTTTATTTATTCGTTTTATTTCTTTTCTTATAGTATTGCATTTTCTGTTCGTAACCTTGTGCGAATATGTTAATGATCCTCAAAAACATTGATGAGAGAGAGAGAGAGAGAGAGAGAGAATGATTGTTTATGTGGAAACGCATCAACGAGTACGGGTAATATAATGGCACTGTGCCATTTCTTTCAAACACACATGTATTGGCACCGTGCCATTTCTTTCAAACACACATGTATCACCATTTGAACTATAATTTTAACTATAAGGTAACGTCAGTTTTAATAATATTTTATTATATTGTCCTTCTGTATATATAATATTATAGTACAACTGAAAATTATACGGAAATGTGAAGATTTGTTGAATACAGAGTAGGTCCTTCAGAGGAGGCACGAAAAAGTAGGGCACGAATAAGGAGGTCTTTCAGAGGTGTTATAGGTAAGGTGGCCCTTTAGCAGAAGGTCCGACTAAAAGTAAGCCCTTCAAAGGAGGCACAGCAAAGTAGACCCGTTACAGAAGGCACGACAGATCATACCCTTCATGGGAGGTATACGTAAGTAGACCCGTTACATAATGCACGATAGAGCATGTCCTTCATGGGAGGTATACCTAAGTAGACCCGTTACGAAAGGCACGACAAAGTGGGCCCTTCATTGGAGGTATACCTAAGCAGACCCGTTATAGAAGGCACGACAAAGCAGGCTATTCATGGGAGGTATACCTAAGTAGACCCGTTGCAGAAGGAATGACAAAGCAGGCCCTTCATGGGAGGTATACGTAAGTAGACCCGTTACAGAAGGCAGGACAAAGCAGGCCCTTCATGGGAGGTATACCTAAGTAGACCCGTTACAGAAGGAACGACAAAGTGGGCCCTTCATGGGAGGTATACCTAAGCAGACCCGTTACAGAAGGCACGACAAAGCAGGCCCTTCATGGGAGGTATACCTAAGTAGACCCGTTACAGAAGGAACGACAATGCGGGCCCTTCATGGGAGGTATAACTAAGTAGACCCGTTGCAGAAGGAACGACAAAGCGGACCCTTCATGGGAGGTATACCTAAGTAGACCCGTTACAGAAGGAATGACAAAGCAGGCCCTTCATGGGAGGTATACCTAAGTAGACCCGTTACAGAAGGAATGACAAAGCAGGCCCTTCATGGGAGGTATAACTAAGTAGACCCGTTACAGAAGGAATGACAAAGCGGGCCCTTCATGGGAGGTATACCTAAGTAGACCCGTTGCAGAAGGAACGACAAAGCAGGCCCTTCATGGGAGGTATAACTAAGTAGACCCGTTACAGAAGGAATGACAAAGCAGGCCCTTCATGGGAGGTATAACTAAGTAGACCCGTTACAGAAGGAACGACAAAGCGGGCCCTTCATGGGAGGTATACCTAAGTAGACCCGTTACAGAAGGAATGACAAAGCAGGCCCTTCATGGGAGGTATAACTAAGTAGACTCGTTACAGAAGGAATGAAAAGCAGGCCCTTCATGGGAGGTATACCTAAGTAGACCCGTTACAGAAGGAATGACAAAGCAGGCCCTTCATGGGAGGTATAACTAAGTAGACCCGTTACAGAAGGAATGACAAAGCAATCCCTTCATGGGAGGTATACGTAAGTAGACCCGTTACAGAAGGAACGACAAAGCGGACCCTTCATGGGAGGTATACCTAAGTAGACCCGTTACAGAAGGAATGACAAAGCAGGCCCTTCATTGGAGGTATACCTAAGCAGACCCGTTACAGAAGGCACGACAAAGCAGGCCCTTCATGGGAGGTATAACTAAGTAGACCCGTTACAGAAGGAACGACAAAGCGGACCCTTCATGGGAGGTATACCTAAGTAGACCCGTTACAGAAGGAATGACAAAGCAGGCCCTTCATGGGAGGTATAACTAAGTAGAACCGTTACAGAAGGAATGACAAAGCAGGCCCTTCATGGGAGGTATACCTAAGTAGACCCGTTGTAGAAGGAACGACAAAGCAGGCCCTTCATGGGAGGTATACCTAAGTAGACCCGTTGCAGAAGGAACGACAAAGCAGGCCCTTCATGGGAGGTATACCTAAGTAGACCCGTTGCAGAAGGAACGACAAAGCAGGCCCTTCATGGGAGGTATACCTAAGTAGACCCGTTGCAGAAGGAATGACAAAGCGGGCCCTTCATGGGAGGTATACCTAAGTAGACCCGTTGCAGAAGGAACGACAAAGCAGGCCCTTCATGGGAGGTATACCTAAGTAGACCCGTTACAGAAGGAATGACAAAGCGGGGCCTTCATGGGAGGTATACCTAAGTAGACCCGTTACAGAAGGAATGACAAAGCAGGCCCTTCATGGGATGTATACGTAAGTAGACCCGTTACAGAAGGAATGACAAAGCAGGCCCTTCATGGGAGGTATACGTAAGTAGACCCGTTACAGAAGGAATGACAAAGCAGGCCCTTCATGGGAGGTATACGTAAGTAGACCCGTTACAGAAGGCACGACAAAGCAGGCCCTTCATGGGAGGTATACCTAAGTAGACCCGTTACAGAAGGCACGACAAAGCAGGCCCTTCATGGGAGGTATAACTAAGTAGACCCGTTGCAGAAGGAATGACAAAGCAGGCCCAGGCCCTTCATGGGAGGTATACCTAAGTAGACCCGTTACAGAAGGAATGACAAAGCAGGCCCTTCATGGGAGGTATACCTAAGTAGACCCGTTACAGAAGGAATGACAAAGCAGGCCCTTCATGGGAGGTATAACTTAAGTAGACCCGTTGCAGAAGGAATGAGAAAGCAGGCCCTTCATGGGAGGTATACCTAAGTAGACCCGTTACAGAAGGCACGACAAAGCAGGCCCTTCATGGGAGGTATACCTAAGTAGACCCGTTACAGAAGGCACGACAAAGCAGGCCCTTCATGGGAGGTATACCTAAGTAGACCCGTTACAGAAGGAATGACAAAGCGGGCCCTTCATGGGAGGTATACGTAAGTAGACCGTTACAGAAGGCACGACAAAGCAGGCCCTTCATGGGAGGTATACCTAAGTAGTCCCGTTACAGAAGGAATGACAAAGCAGGCCCTTCATGATAGGTATACCTAAGTAGACTCTTCAAAGGAGGCATAATAAGTAGACCCATTACAGAATGCACTACAATGTAGGCCCTTGATAGGATGCAGAGCAAAGTAGATCCATTACAGAATGCACTACAGTATAGGCCCTTGATAGGAGGCACAGCTAAGTAGACCCATTACAGAAGGCTCGAAGATGTAGGCCCTTCATGGGAGGCATAGCCAAGTAGACCCTTCAAAGGATGCATAACTATGAAAGCCCTTCAACGGAGGCACAGCTACGTAGATCATTTACAGAAGGCAATGCTAATTAGGCAGTTAATAGGAGGCATTACTAAGAAGGCACTTAATAGGAGGCATAACTAAGTAGACCTTAATATGAGGCATAACTAAGAAGGTCACTTAATGCAGGCAGAACTTAGAAGGTTCTTTAATGCAGGCAGAACTAAGTAGGCCTTTAATAGGAGGAATAACAACGTAGGCCCTTCATAGGAGGCATAACTAAATAGCCCCTTCACGGGAGACATAATTAAGTAGGCCTTTCATGGGAGGCTTTACTAAGAAGGCCCTTCATAGAAGGCATAACTAGGAAGGCCCCTTATTGCAGGCATAACTAAGAAGGCCATTAATAGGAGGAATAACAAAATAGGCCCTTCATGGGAGGCATTCCTATGTAGGCCATTCACGGGAGGCCTAACTATGAAGGCCCTTCATTGGAGGCATAACTAAGAAGGCCCTTAATGGAGGCATAACTAAGATCGCTCTTCACGGGTGGCATAACTAAAAAGGCCATTTATTGTAGGCATAACTAAGACGGCCCTTCATAGGAGACGTAAGTAAGTAGGCCATTCATAGGAGACGTAAGTAAGTAGGCCCTTCAAAGGAGGCACAGTTACTTAACCGATTTAAATATATATCGGGTCTGAGTGAAATCTCATTTGAAAACAGTTATAAATGACATTCTTGTATATTTCCCAAAATTATATGTCTGCCCTATCTGTGACATTTTCTCGATCTCGTGGAATCCTAATCTTCATTCCTCAGGGAATATGGCAATTTAGTTTACCAATGCCCTAAGACTGTGAAAATGTCAAATCGCTTCATCGCGTAATCATTGGTGCCTCTCTCCTGCTGTATAAACGTTTGGAATTCTCCTCCAGTATTTGCAGCAAAACAAACTATGCTATCCTCTTTATTTGTGAGCATGTTTGTTTGTTTTCATTCACAGTGCACACACGCGATTGTGTGTACAATTGTGTTTATGCATGGTGTATGGATGCATTTGTTTGCTTTAGTGTGTGTGTGTGTGTGTGTCTGTGCGCGCGCGCGCGGGCGCGCGTGTATTTATGCGCGCATGGTTTTAAAGTTAAAGTTTCTCTTCCTCCAAAACTTATTTGAAGACTAACTTCCATATTTGTAATGACATGAGACTAAATGAAACATAATGCATAACTCTAAGCATAAAGTATTTCCGTCGATATATTGAACTTGCAACCTCGTCAACGTTATATATGAGCTCGATTTGGGCATACAACTCACTTTACATGGAATCTGGAAGTGATTAGCCTAATTGTTCTGGACATCACTAAACAATTATATTTTAGAAACCAAGACTCGACACTCGGGGGAACGTCACTCATACAACATGAAGTAGTAAATGTGACCGATCATTTTTACACGTGTGACTGGGGGTCTCTCGACGATACTTCTCTTGGCAGATTTGCTACTTTACAACTCTGGACAAATAAATAGAAATTTTCCGCAGATTGAGCACTGGAAGGTAGGGTTGAACAGGCTATCACGCATAACTTCTGTTATTTAAAAACTTGACTACGTTCTTGTTACTGTCATTTATAAAGATTACGTATTTGTAGGACGTTCAACCAGAGATGGTCTCATAGATAAAACCGTACCTTCACAAATGTGATAATAAGTAATTATAACATTGTACATTTAATAATGAGGCATATGTAATTAAAACATTGTACATTTAGATTTTAAAAAAGTATTTAATTTCAAGAAAATTTCATAAATGAAAGGAGCACGTAATACATTATATTTTTGTGTCTAAATTCAGTAGAAATACATAATGAACATCTTAAAAACAAATATTAATTTCTGTCCTAATTAAATAGATATACACACTGAGGATTATTAAAACCCGCATTAATTTCCTTGTCCAAATTCAACAGAAATACATAATGGATACATTTAGAACCCACATTAATTGATTGTTTTGTCCCAATTCATATAAATACACACTGAGCACCTTTACAACCCACATTAATTTCTTTGTTTAAATTCAGAAGAAATACACATTGAACTCCTTTCGAACTGATGTAATTATTTTTGTATGAAAACATGTTGGCATATCTCAAGTTTGTTCTATTTTCTAAACTAAATGTAAAATCAAAAACACGAGTAAACCAAGAACAAATAACATTAACTGTAATCTACAGTCTTACAATAGGACCAGGGGAGATAAAGGTTTATGTTAATTACCCGATCCACCCAGAAGTGCATCGATTTATAATATTACGGTTCTATTTTTAGATCTGACGTATAATAAGTGATACGAAACAATGATACAGAAACCATATCTTGAACACGCTTCAGATTATCAGGGTCTGTACACTTTACATAAGATGTGTTCATTTGAATATTTTTGATGTTACCACACGTTAACATATCACTTTATGTGTTTCTTTTTGGTCCAACTATACCGATGACATTCTTGCGCAATATTATCTTTATTAATTGGCTGCGATCGTAGGAAGAAATTCTTTTCCCGACTTATGGAACTTTTTCTTTTTACCAATGCTATGGCCATTTTGGTAGCCATCTTTTGAATCGACTGACCAAAGGGAATTGAGAAGAAAAAGGTTGTGTCTTTCTGAATACGGCGAATTTACTTCCAGAGGGACCCGTTGCGCCATGTATAGCATAAAATGCTATGAAAAATGGAGTAAAACCCCAAGAAAAGAACAATAACAACAAGTAAAACTTAGGGCATTGTTCAGTTGATAGTGGGTGTGGGGATAGGGGTCAGTTGTATACCTGTAACATGAAGACAACCCTATATTCAAGCGTGCTTTGAATGTTAACTTACAGAAGTAAATAACCTCACCTCAGTTCACTCGAAGAGTGTGGCCACAGCAAATTCTCCCATCTGACACAAATTCATCCAACCATATCATACTAACGCGGTAAACATGTGATGCAATTCCGACTCAAAATGAAATTTGTTTATGTACTCCACTGTTCCAGGCAAATAATGCAAATATCCAGTCACAAATATGTTAAAGTAAATATGGGAATTTCTGCATCTGAGAAGCTTTTAAATTCAATGTGGAAATTGAGGCCATTTTTCTCATGATCGAATACCGTGTATATTTATAGAGGCTGTACCATAACATTACATTTTGACATCATGCGTTTAATTTAAAAGCATGATGCATTGTATTCAGCATCATAAGAATACCTTAAAGGAAGTTTGGAAAATTTAAAAGGTTAACTTTTGTGGGAAAAACAAATATGAGAAAGCAGCATTAAATCAAGTCTCTAGTGAAACAGCGTTAAATCAAGTCTCTAGTAAAACGACGTTAAATCAAGTCTCTAGTAAAACGACGTTAAAGCAAGTCTCTAGTAAAACGACGTTAAATCAAGTCTCTAGTAAAACAACGTTAAATCAAGTCGCTAGTTTTCATTTGAGTAAGTTTAACCGACTGGACGTTTAGTATCATTGATAAATATCGTTGATTGTATCATTGATAAATATCGTTGATTGTTTATACAATATAAAAAGCACATGATATTGTTCTTTCTGAATAGTCAGTCCGTTTGAAGCTTTAAAGGAAGCGGTCCATTTGAAGCTTTAAAAGAAGCGGTCCGTTTGAAGCTTTAAAAGAAGCGGTCCGTTTGAAGCTTTAAAAGGAGCGGCCCATTTGAAGCTTTAAAAGGAGCGGCCCATTTGAAGCTTTAAAAGAAGCGGTCCCTTTGAAGCTTTAGAAGGAGCGGCCCATTTGAAGCTCTAAAAGAAGCGGTCCGTTTGAAGCTTTAAAAGAAGCAGTCCGTTTGAAGCTTTAAAGGAAGCGGTCCATTTTGAAACCTTAAAAGAAGCAGTCCATTTGAAGCTTTAAAAGGAGCAGTCCATTTGAAGCTTTAAAAGGAGCGGTCTATTTGAAGCTTTTAAAGAAGCGGCCCATTTGAAGCTTTAAAAGGAGCGGCCCATTTGAAGCTTTAAAAGGAGCGGCCCATTTGAAGCCTTAAAAGAAGCGGTCCGTTTGAAGCTTTAAAAGGAGCGGCCCATTTGAAGCTTTAAAAGAAGCGGTCTATTTGAAGCTTTTAAAGAAGCGGCCCATTTGAAGCTTTAAAAGAAGCGGTTCATTTTGAAACCTTAAAAGAAGCGGTCCATTTTGAAGCTTTAAAAGAAGCAGTCCATTTGAAGCTTTAAAAGGAGCGGCCCATTTGAAGCTTTAAAAGAAGCGGTCCGTTTGAAGCTTTAAAAGGAGCGGCCCATTTGAAGCTTTAAAAGAAGCGGTCCGTTTGAAGCTTTAGAAGGAGCGGCCCATTTGAAGCTCTAAAAGAAGCGGTCCGTTTGAAGCTTTAAAAGAAGCAGTCCGTTTGAAGCTTTAAAGGAAGCGGTCCATTTTGAAACCTTAAAAGAAGCGGTCCATTTTGAAGCTTTAAAAGGAGCAGTCCATTTGAAGCTTTAAAAGAAGCGGTCCATTTTGAAACCTTAAAAGAAGCAGTCCATTTGAAGCTTTAAAAGAAGCAGTCCATTCGAAGCTTTAAAAGGAGCGACCCATTTGAAGCTTTAAAAGAAGCGGTCCATTTGAAGCTTTAAAAGGAGCGGCCCATTTGAAGCCTTAAAAGAAGCGGTCCGTTTGAAGCTTTAAAAGGAGCGGCCCATTTGAAGCTTTAAAAGAAGCGGTCTATTTGAAGCTTTAAAAGAAGCAGTCCATTTGAAGCTTTAAAAGAAGCGGTTCATTTTGAAACCTTAAAAGAAGCGGTCCATTTTGAAGCTCTAAAAGAAGCGGTCCATTTGAAGCTTTAAAAGGAGCGGCCCATTTGAAGCTTTAAAAGAAGCGGTCCGTTTGAAGCTTTAAAAGGAGCGGCCCATTTGAAGCTTTAAAAGGAGCGGCCCATTTCAAGCCTTAAAAGAAGCGGTCCGTTTGAAGCTTTAAAAGGAGCGGCCCATTTGAAGCTTTAAAAGATGTGATGTGATGTGATGTGATTTGGATTTTTAACGTAGCTTTAACAATTTTTCAGTCATATCGCTACGATGTCTGCAATGTGGCAGTTTATAGTGATGTCTAGCACTGGGGCATCATGCCGCAGACATGTAGCATGATGTCCCACCCAGTCACATTATCCTGACACCGGGCCGGCCAGTCCTAACACTAACCTCTTAATGCTGAGCGCCAAGCGAGGCAGCTGTTAGTACCGTTTTTGTAAGTCTTTGGTATGACTCGGCCGGGGATCGAACCCACGACCTCCCGCATCCGAGGCGGACGCTCTAACCACTAGGCCACAAGCTTTAAAAGAAGCGGTCCATTTGAAGCTTTGAAAGGAGCGGCCCATTTGAAGCTTTAAAAGAAGCGGTCGGTTTGAAGCTTTAAAATGAAGCGGTCCATTTGAAGCTTTAAAGGAAGCGGTCCATTTGAAACCTTTAAAGAAGCGGTCCGTTTGAAGCTTTAAAAGAAGCGGTCCGTTTGAAGCTTTAAAAGAAGCGGTCCATTTGAAGCTTTAAAAGAAGCGGTCCATTTTGAAGCTGTTGAAAACATGCCAACATGTTTCAACTAGATATATGTAGAAGTCTTTTTGGCACTATCCGTTAGATGATTGGCGTTATTTATAAGCAAATAGAATATTAGATATGTTAGCAAAAAGGATTAATTCAGAACACTTTTTGGATGTTATAAAATAACTCTAGAAAATTTTGTCAAGGAAAGCATGTTTCATAAGTAGTACATACTAATAGTAATGACATAAATCTAGCTGATTGCCGTTTTATGAAAAAAAAAAATACACCCCCAGGCCCCCAGCCACCTCCCCCAGGAGACTTAGCGGCAGACACTGTGCTTCCACTCTTTCTTACAGTGATTGTTACATTTAACATAATCAGATCAAATGATGGTTGAGAAACCAATTTGTCCATTAACACACAAGGACGTCAATGTTGATAATACATGGCATTTGTTTCTGAAGCATTTACATCGGTTTACATCGTTAGATTGATGGGTAATAATGGCAAAGCGATTTAATGTAGGATTTATAGCATATATGTGAAATAAATATTCGACCATTTTATCCAAAACGACGTCGATTCTGGATTGTGAAGAAATCTTCCTTTTCTGTTGAATCATCGTGCTTGGAGTATGTTTCCAGAAAGCTATGCGTGCATGCACGCATAGTCGTCAAATCATGTTGATCGCCAACGCCAACAGCCAAATCTAATTAACAAATATTTGATCAATGGCGGTTGTACAAAACGCCATAATTCATTGCCAACACAGCCGAAATATCATATAATTGATAAGCTAAAAAGATATTTCAACATTCTCTTCTAATTGAAAGTGACAATCAAACCCTGCGGACACTTCGAGAAGAAGTAATTGCCTGATACGTTACTGCAGTGTTGCTGCAGTAATACCGTCTCTATATGTACTGAGCTGGTGACCGTTTGGAAGCTGCTAAGATCCAAACCTTTCTTGATGTTATATTTATATGGAGCAAAATCCGTACAGATTTGATCACCTATCATTGCTAGCAATATATGATAATCTGCGATCAACCATTTCAACAATTTTTTTTGCAATCGTTCGTGGATAAAAGCGTCTTCTATCGGCATTATACGGCACATGATGGAGAAGATTGATCAAAAACATGACATTGACCTTTGAAATGAGAGGGTCGTTGGTTTTTGGCATTCTGGATAGAGAAATCGAAAGTAATTTGTCGAGTTGGATATCGGAATGCACTCTTCTTCAAAGTCATCTCTATCAATGTTATTTGCACCGTATCGGAATTTAGCATTTCAAGTTATGCCGATATTATACAAGATCGGTTTTGACAAGAACTAACATTCCAGCAAATTCGATCAATTACTTAATTAAGTTAAAACATTTTTTCAGTAAGATCTTATCAGGAAAAAATGACATGAAAAATATAATAATTTATATTCTTCCTAAAAGCAAATGATTAGTATCCTTGTTCTGAAAAAGTGATCAACAGTGATAGGGTTTGTTATCCCTCTCAGTCTGTCTCTGTCTGTCTGTCTCTGATCAAAGCCCCATACAATCAGGAAAAATCCTTATATTTCCTTTTCTTCTTCAATCTCGATAGTTTTATAATTGACCAGTTCTTCGGAACATATGCACAATTAAATGGCCGCTCATTTGCTATAGATTTGTTTGACTTTGTCGCTGGGGAAAACTAATTACGTTTTGCAAATAATACGATCATTGTTCTCGTCAAGCAATGTGTCCTTTGAGGCCCTATTTGTACCATGCACTTTATCTAACGTCCTCCACCAAAAAGCTCAATTGATTTAAATTCAGTTACTGTTGAGTCCATTACCATCAGTTACCGTTGAACTTAATTCCCTTTAGCGACAACGTTTAATGTCACAGACATTGAATCGTCTTATGAATCAGTCTGCAATCAACATTCGTTCAGTTCAATGCAAAACAATTTCTGAAGAGTTTATGGGCAAAATAAAATTCCGTCTAGATCGATATACTCAATTAAAGCACAGCTTTATGTAATTGCCATATTGTGAGTTATTAAAAAACATGAATGTAATATTATTATCAACAACAATGCCGATTATAAGAAATAATAATAATAATAATAATAATAATAATAATAATAATAATAATAAATATGCGCTATTAGTTCAGAAATCAAACATTTGTCAGGGATGATTCAGGCAAGAGGGTAAAGGTTATTGCCGGCTGAATGAAAGGAAAACTCTTCAATTCTTGATTTAAAGGTATCATTTGTCTCCCCTGATCGAAAGCAGCATTGAAATCAGAGAGACGGAATTGTTGTTATTCAAGATGTGTTTGTTAACAGTCAAGTGTTAGACTTTCAACATCTACCAATATTTCTCAGATATTTTCCTGGGAAGAGAATACGAATATAATTTGATCTAACTAACCACTTTATGAAGAAGGTAATGATAATAGTTGTCCGCATAATGTTTTCTTTCTAACGTATTTTCTTAGTATTCAGTTTACACAGAATGTGAAATAAAAACCAGCCATGCTATATGAATTTACCTGGTTGCGCGTTCTTCTGACTTTTGTCTGTTTTAATAAGAATTTTATATTTAGTTTGTATCGAATCATGGTGAGATATGTTTCCAACTTTTAAGCATGTGTAAATTAGAGGTTAATACATTAAAATAAGTTCATCTAATTTGTACAAGCTCTTCAAAAGTCAGTTTAGGGATTTTGGCGACAAAAGTAACAAAATAAAACCATATAGATACTTAGAACTTTGAACTTTTTGCATTTAGAATCTCAAGAAATTAAAGTTTACAGTTCACATTTTTCATGCTGAAAAGAAAACAAAATAATATCCTTATGAAAATTTCATTTATCCTTTACCAATCAATGGAACAAACTGCAGCTTTTGAATTTTTTATCGTTTATATGGATTGTGTATCCATGTATGTGGAATCTTCGGTATCCTCATTTCAGTAAAACTATCGCGACTAATCAGATTCCCAATTCAGTACAAATGTCGGGACTTATCAGTCATCAGTTTTGTAAAAGTGTCGGAACTTATAAGTTCCCGATTAGGTAAAGGTGTTGGGACTTATCAGAATCCATATGCATCCAATAGGATTGTTAGATGCTATAACAATATTTAGATGGAATGGTCTGGTTGTATGGACGAATGGACGGACTGACAGGCAGACATACACACATATATATTATATCTAATTAAAAAACGTGTATTTTTCACTATTTGTATTTTAAAACAAAGGCGTTCCCTGAACATAATTTGTTTCTCCAGTCTGTGTCAGTACGATTAAACGCTACATTACGACATCTATACAAAGAAGTTCCGACAAAAATGTACAATAGTTTAAAGACATCGAACATTTAGCAACATGACTGCAGTCTCCAGAGCGTAATGTCATCGAACACAAGATCTGAATATGGGTGAGTTCATTGGTAAGGACATTGACATCTATATTTGTTTATCTCTTTATTTACATACAAATTTTGTGTGGTAGCATACTTGCAGTCTGCATGAATTTCGGGAACAGATGCTGCATCCAATTTCGATTGTCACTTAATTTCGGTTTGCAATAAACACTATTCAGTGCCTGAATTTCCCTTCGTTTTCAGACATGGACATGATTGTAATGACAGCTAAAATCGTCACATAAACAATTACTATTATTATTTGTAATCAAGAGTTTTTCTTGAACACGTGTACCTTTTGTTGTTGAGTATGAGAGGTATACAATACTGTAAAGATGACACATGCTATCAAATAACATCAATATATCATAAATGTTCAGGCAATTGCATGACACATGTAAACAACTAATTATGAAAACGAGCTAATACTCGAAGTCTGCCCTCTTTTCTTTGGGGTTCGTTTTAATAGCGCATTTTCACTGATTACATAAATGTATACTAAAGGAGTCAACAGTCATGACACATTTTAATATATTTTATGATGAAGGGGGCAGAGGGATGAATGGTGTGTGTGTGTGTGTGTGTGTGTGTGTGTGTGTGTGTGAGAGAGAGAGAGAGAGAGAGAGAGGCCTTAATATAGAAATACAGGCCTAAAGAACATACATGAAGGCAGATATTCTTCCTATATGGAAAAGGAAAGTAGTTCCATAAGTGATAAGGCTTCTTTGGAGATATCATTTTTCTCCTTCTGATTTTTTTATATTATCTTATAATTCGTAGGGCGTTCGATGTAGATGTTTAATCCCTATTCCGTGTCACACACTTAGGTCGAAACAGATTTACTGTTTTTCAATGACGCTTGTGTCGACTGACACACCGAATTGACCCTGTAGGAATTTCAACTTGTTTCACTGCATTCACTTAGTGCATCTGACGTAAACAGGAAACCGTAAGAGTTGCTGTATGTAAAAAACATGACACTACTTTCGTGTTTTGTTCATTTTGGGGGAAGGAACTCATTGCCTTTGGGTTAGGATTACCTCTTGCTAAAGGGTCTTCATATATTAATACCAAATATCAAACTCGTGTTGTTCTTTTCTATTGCCGAATCAGAATAAAACGTGTATCTACTTTTGCATGTATGTATCTACCTATATACAGTTCGACCTACATACCTATCTGTCAATCTATTTGCACTAGGAAACGGCCCGGGTACTGATTGTAATCCAACATTTCCACATAAACAAACTCTTAGTAAGTGGGGCAAAGAAAGTAGTTAACAAGTGAGATTTCTGGAACACATTTTGTCTTTGTCTTTTCATGTTTCTTTCTTCACATTTTCAAAAACATATCAACAACTTTGACAGAAAAGCTACTACTTTAAATATAATTTCAAAGTAAAACTTACGTGTGCCAGAAACTTTAACTTTCTAAGCAATATGATAACTAGCATCCCAGAGCTATATAGGAAATTACCCCAAACTTGTTAACTATTTCATTATTAAGATTGATTTTAAAACTTTTAAACACCTGTGTATAACTCATATGAGTTTTACAATCTTGCAACAAAGGTAAAATACATTATATATAAATATAACGTAATCATGTAATAGCTAATTTACAAAGAATTTCATTCTATATCATTCACAACATTTTCAAGATTTGGTTTCTCAAAATGGCTGTGGATAATCTGTGATAAACATTTGTTTTTATAGTCTCTGTTCATTCACCGTTACGATGTTGCATTAGTTGTTCCGACTTGTATTTTATTCCCTTTCTTTTTGCTGGGTTTCATATTTTGTGAGTAGTTGTCCAAACCTAACTCCCATCTCCCGGCTGACAAACAGAGCATATAAACATATATATTATTTTAAAGGAATATATTGAATAATTGGTGTTATCTATCCAGGTTTTATGAAAAAGAAATATTGTTAATTTTTTTCCCCGCTTAGTCTTATTATTTTTCTTTTACAATATAAATCACACGCTTTTGCAATTGTTATATTTATATATTTTTATTTCGTGCCCAAGCAACATTTTAACATCGGCTAGTGTTATAAATGCTGTAGTTAACATCGGCTAGTGTTATAAATGCTGTATTTAGGCTAGTGTTATAAATTCTGTTATTAGGTTAGTGTTATAAATGCTGTAGTTAACATCGGTTAGTGTTATAAATGCTGTATTTAGGCTAGTGTTATAAATTCTGTTATTAGGTTAGTGTTATAAATGCTGTAGTTAACATCGGTTAGTGTTATAAATGCTGTATTTAGGTTAGTGTTATAAATGCTGGACTTAACAGGGGCTAGTATTATAAATGCTGCATTTAGGATCTTCATAATTAAATGTAGATTTGAGCGCAGTCTTGTTTCACAAGACGTTTTTGCATACTGTGTATTTCTTATGTCCAAAATTGTTTTCAAAATATCATCGTAGAGCAAAACCGAGTTAATAACTAAGAAACTAACAATTCACGTTAGTACCCCAGTCTTCACCAAGGGTATATTAATAGCAATGTATTTTCTACCGCGTTTTATTCTATTCCTATCCGATTTGGACTCAAAATATTTCGAGCAAGCAAGATAACAATCTTATTCCAAATTTCAGCTTGCCGTGCTCGCATGGCTCAATTTTGTTTAGGAAAGGTTCCAGCAAAATTTTAGAGAAAAAGGTAAGCAGAAAGTGAGAGGCGTCCAATGGATGCCATAACAAGTAGGAACAACAGTATCACGCAAACAATGCCAAACCAAGTAGGAACAAATTGTGAAGAAATATCTGATCATGTTGGAAAAGAAAATAGCGACACTGTAGCGCATTTACACACACACACACACACACACACACACACACACACACACACACAGCTAATCCATAGAATAAGGCCAAAGCAAAATAAGGCCAAAGCAAAATTAAGTTAAAGAAATTTAGATTCAGTCGAAATTTCTCCCAGTTTTACCAATATTAACTGTAAATATAAACATGTGTGGCTTCATTGTATTTTAGTTCTATGGACTGCAAACAACAGTGATCTCTTCCAAAGGGGGATTCACTGTACTATATATACTTCCATGGAGTGCACAAGAATATAATCTTTTTAGATGCACTTTAAAATGTACACTATCTGCCGCACATGAAATGTGTATGTGATACTGATTTTCTGCAAAATGAAGAATTTATTTATTTTGTTTATAAATATATAGGGACAAACAGTGTGTGTGTGTGTGATTTTGGACTTTTTAACGTAGCTTTAACAATTTTTCAGTCATATCGCTACGATGTCTGCAGTGTGGCAGTTTATAGTGATGTCTAGCACTGAGACATCATGCCGCAGACACGTAGCACGATGTCCCACCCAGTCACATTATCCTGAAACCAGGCCGACCAGTCCTAACACTAACCTCTTAATGCTGAGCGCCAAGCGACAGAGGCGTAGCTGGGGGGGGGGGGGGGGCAGGGGGTACATATGTCCCCGGGCGCCAAGGTACAGGGGCGCCAAAATGAGGCTAGCAACGTTACATTATAATAAGTAAACAAGGGTAATATTCAAAATTGTGATTAAACGGGGAGGGGGCTGGGGTGCCAATTTTATAGTTCGTCCCCGGGCGCAAAATATCATAGCTACGCCTCTGCCAAGCGAGGCAGCTGTTAGTACCATTTTTGTATGTCTTTGGTATGATTCGATGGGGGATTGAACCCACAACCTCCTGCATCTGAGGCTGACGCTCTAACCACTAGGCCACCGGAGCGGTTGACCAACATCGTAATGATCAGTTTAAAATGATAGGATTGTTGAATAGAATTGTACTTCAAGTTAGACAGCGTATATATCCGTTAAACTTAAAGTTTGGCAATGCGTCCGACATCCGCATGGTAACAGCAGGTTCTAATTTTGGAAGGTCTTTTTCTTTCTTCTTTATTTTTGCTAATCTTTGGATAATAATAATAATAATAATAATAATAATAATAATAATAATACTAATAATAATAATAATGATGATGATGATGATGATAATAATAATAATAATAATAATAATAATAATAATAATTATAAAAATAATAATAATAATAATAATAATTAGATTTGTTTTCTTTAACGGCACATTTAGCACATTACTGGGTTTATCTTGCTGTCTCGGTGTGTCATTGGGAGAGGCATAAAGCTTCCACTTCCTGGGCTTCATCCAACGAATAATATTCTCATCGTTCCGTAAAAGCCCAAATGCCGCTGTTACGTGCAAAAGGGACGTATATGCCAAATCACCTAATAATACTGAATCATGAAAGACAATGGTCCTAAACGTCGTTGGTTCTAATAAAACTAGATAATATCGACGTTTATTTACAGTATGAGCGATGTAATTTCTCCCTCAACTGAGAAACCCT
Organism: Sinohyriopsis cumingii; assembly: GCA_028554795.2. Lineage (NCBI taxonomy): Eukaryota > Metazoa > Mollusca > Bivalvia > Unionida > Unionidae > Sinohyriopsis > Sinohyriopsis cumingii. The sequence goes on along the minus strand of CM068840.1, from coordinate 116,517,328 downwards.
GCAATTTTTCACACGTGTACGAATTAATGCGATGTTGACCAGCGACATCTTTGGGTCAATCGATTTCAGTGGAAAGCTGGAACACATGATTTGATGACGTAATTGTTGAAACCATGTGATGTAAACACCCCACTATGTCCGATTGTTTTCAGCCCAAGTTTGCCTTTGAAAGGCACTAGCTGATCACCAGCATTCATCCGGGTCTTATTTATCTCTAATGCACACATTTTTGTCTCAGATCCGCTGAAAGAAAGCAGGCCAGCCTCTCTTCATTCCCTCTTGAATCGGTTTGTAAGTCACATGCTAATTCTAATATTAGATTAGTCACTGATGGTATTTATCAAATGTATCACATCAAGGCCTTTGGAGCACTCTCGAAAAAGAAAGGAATTACGAGCGACTTTGTAGACTGAATTAAGGGCTGGCACCTGTTAATTCTAAACTGAACATCTGATTGATTATTTCAATGAACGGTTTATGTCACATAGCTTTTTTATTAAACAAATCATTTCTTTCCTTATCAAACGTTAGTAACTCAACCAAGTTTTGAATTGTTTAAGACTTAGGTCTTATGGTAGACAGTGTGTGTATGTTGTGACGAAAGTAAAAAAAACAAACAAACTATTGTTCACTTCCAGGAAAACACCAATTTTATAGTGAATAATAGAAGCCTCTAGAAAAGCCCTATAATCAATAATATCAGACAAAACTGTTTCAATCGCACAGATTCTGTTTTGTCAGTGAATGTCTAATTTTTGCAATTTAATAGAAAACTGTTTCGTGTTGACTTGTACATTATATTTATTCAAAATTTGTTACTATGGTTTATTTATGGTCATTTTAAATAAATTAGAACTTTATTTAATGCAACGTTATACCAGAAAAGTACAAATATACACGATGTCATTCTAAATATAGTTAATAGTTTTGGATAGACAGTATCAATGACAAATGTAACAGATGAAATATTTGCATTTTCCTTTCATATTGTCCTAACATACGGTTTCCATGGCAATCAGCAGGCGAACATAAAACTTATAACAGAAATTAAATCAAGCTGCTAAAAATCTTGTTTTATGTAGTTGATTTTATTTCAGTTTATACTAATAAGATTTAATAAAAATTCCAACCACATTTTGCTTTTTGCTCATTTTGTAGGGCGCATCCAGCCTTACTTACTTTTCTCAGATTCGTTGGAAATTTATGTTTATGATCCATTTTTACAAACATTTTGATATTCTAGCACAAGATTTCATAATTATCATCGCCAACAACGTTTTTAATAGATAAAAATGTATTCAGTATAAAACAAGCTAGCGACTAAAATTGACAAACTTTAATTAAGAGGGGGGATAATGGAGAAATCCTACCTTCATTAAATATTCGTACATTCAGATATGCAAATGTATCCTTTAAAAACGATGGTTTTGATTGGTTGTACAATACATTCCTCAGAAACAATCCCATAAACCACCAATTCTACTTCCTGCTTCCGCTTGAACCAAAATTCGTGCGAACGCCTTTCAAATTTGAGCGATAACGATTAATAATTGCTGCATCTTAGTTAACATATTCTCGATTCATATATATTTAAAAATTGTTAGACATATATGTAATTATAATTAATCACGCTTTGATTTATTTTACAGTTTATCATAGTGCGCAAATTTAACAAACTAGTTTGTATAGACCATAGTCACGTTACCAACTGCCAGACCAATTTGAATTTTCGTTTCAGTCCTTTTAAGTTTTATCAATTTAACTTTATTTTCTATTTGTTGTGAATATTGGCTGAATTTATTTGATATTGTACTTGCATTGCTAAGTTTTTTTGTTCATATATATGTATTAGTGTTTAAATTTGATTACTACCTAAGTAAGAAGTTTGCATATTCACATACTAGTTAAGGTATTGGAACTGATAGCGTGAAGAATATACTAGAAAATATTTTATTAGTTATATTCATTTGATACGTTTTTACCCCAAGATAGTAGTTTGTTTTCTGAAGTGTTTATGATTAACTTCCATTTTATTACACTTGATCTGGTGTGAAAAGTATAATTTAGTGTTTATGTAATTTGTATTTTCTTTTTAGAAAGACAGTTACTTCTTTTAAATAGTGGATATTCATTTCATATTCATTGTATATTTTGCATAGCTGCCGCATACTTGTCAGAATGTCGAGGAGCATTTTCGTTGCAGGTGATTCCAATTTGAAGCAACTCAGTTGTCTTCTGAATCTTCCCAACTTATTCCTGTTGACTATTCCTGGTGCGAAATTGGTTGGAGATGTCACCAATTTTAAATCCAAAGTGTTAGATGTTGTCCGAGCCCAAAAACCTGACCTGCTGATTCTTCACATAGGTTCGAATGATGTTGGAAAAGATGTTAGCATATTTACAAGGTATTTTTACTTGTAAATTTGACTTTGAAAACATTTATTATTTGTGCCCAATATTTGCAGCATAACTATTATAAATTTCTATTGTATATTTAATTTATTATATTGATCTTACAGAGTACAGCTGGCTAGTGATGAATTCCAAATATTCTCTCTAATTATAATATGACCAGCATAATTTTCAATAACAAATTTACATGACTACTCGTCATACAGTCTAAGACATTGACCCTGATATTTATGTTTTGGGGTCAAGGTTTTATTACCTAATTAATTGTGCTTGTGTAGCATGTTTTGATGTCACCTAGCATCATATTGAGAAGTCAGATTTCAGAAATATCTCAAACTTTATGCAGCCCGTATTGATGCTTTTCTACAAATTAAAGTCACAATGATTTAGCGAGATTGTTCTTACTCTGATGCCTTTTTTCTAATAAATTAAAATTCTCACACAATCATGTGGACCTGATTTCAAGTTATGTTGGCCTACGTTTAATTTGCCTGAAATGTGATTTATGCCGCGAATGCCATAATCAGATTAAGTTGAAGTATGTTTCTTTAACAAAATGAATAAAAACATAAAAGTATTGAAGAAAGTGTTTCAGTAGCTTCATTTAATTCAAGATTCTTGTCACAATTTTAACTGATTTTGGTATTCTCAGCTTCCAACAATCTACATTTATTAACTAATAATCCACCAAATGCCACAAATAAACAGGCTTAACATCAGGAGGAGGGTAACATTAATTAGGTAATACATATTGCACTTTATGACAATACAATTTTTACATTGCTACAACAAAAATGAAGTGTGTTGATTGTTCCGAAATCTTGCCATATGATGTCAAAATGGGATATTTATTTTTGCTTAGAGCTTGAGAGTTGAACAAAATAACCCTGGTAGCAGATGTTTTTAAATTTTTGTATCATTTTCTTTATATTTCCCAAATGGCAGCAGTTACTATGGTGGTGAATTTCTGAAATTTTCACAGTTTTATTAGTCATGTTTTATTTGCATTTTAGTTAATTCTTTTTGTGCACTTCTTGCTTTCAGTTGTTACAGAGACTTTATTCGTCAGCTGCTGGAAATGAATCCCACGATGCTGGTCACTGTTTGTGGAATTCTGCCTCGAACCACCAGTAACTTTAAATCTTTTCATTGGAACTCTACTGTTTTACCAGACTTACAAAGAGGATGTGCTGCACTAAATGATGTCATTATGAGCTTAAGCCGAGAATGTGATAAGTGCCATTTTATTGACTATAACCCATTGTTTGATCGAAGTATGCATTTGGCACGTGATGGACTCCATGTAAATATAAATGGTGCATATGTATTGAAAACAGTATTGGAGTCATTTGTTGTTAGTTTGGACATGGAGCAGATAAACAGCGCTGAAAAATTGTTATCCTTGGACCTTGTCGATACCCGTATGTCTTATGCGGATGTAGTGAAGCAGTTTCCACCCAGAGATAAACTTAAGTCGATGGATTACAATCCACGAAAATTGATAACGCAAACAATGGTGTTGTCAATTGAATTAGTAGTTAAATATTGTAATAGTAAACAATATAAAATGTAATTATCAGCGCTTAAATAAAACGTGAAATGAATTATTAGTAATGGTTAAAGTATATATACCACCAGCCAGATAACACAATACTATATTTCGAGCAGAACAAGTCTCAATGGCGAAAGGAACTAGGTTGTTTTCTTTAAAACCACAATGTCGAATGAAAACCGTCGTTTGTACCAAACTCATTTGCATATTTGCATATATGAATATTTAATGACTGGCAGGATTTCTCCGTTATCCCAAGTGATATCATCAAAATCATGAACCATAACAGTTCTTTTCTCAGGTGACAATTTTTGTAAGGTGTGTGCGATCATGTGACATTTCAAGATGGCTTAGGAAGAGTAATTAATTTAAGACACGCTTCTGAATCTCACGCTTATAAAAGTAAAGGACAATACGTGTCTAAAAGGCAATCCATGTGTCTATCCAAATACAATACTGTCCCAGTCTGGCAAGGTATGGCTTCACAAATTCGCATGAGGTACCATGGTCTGGAATGCATAATCTGTCGGAATCATGAGATAAAATAACTAGTCATGTCAGAAAATGAAGAGGAAAAAATGTCTTCTGCAAAGTGCACCATGTGCAATAAAACTACAACATATCACACTTCATAATTCTAAGCAGATATTGACTCTGCCTGACATGGCATACCAGCCACTTTGCATCTAACTCATCTGCTAGTTATGTTTCTGACTTGACTAGTCTTCATAAACATCACTGTTATCAAGGAATATTGACCCCTATCGCTGCAGAACATACTTAGCAGTTACCCTGCCACATATACAGGCTACTGCTTTTTGAATTTTTTTCAACACATCCCACCTCCACTCAATGAATACATACTTTATGCTCGACCTATTAGTGTCACAGAAAAAATAAAGTGACAGAATTAACTAATCATATCATTATCACAAGATTTACCAGTACATGCATTATATAATATACAGGTGACCGGTCTGGTGGCCTAGTGGTTAGAGCATCCGCCTCGGATGTGGAAGGTCGTGGATTCAAACCACAAATGGGTCATATCAAAGACTTCAAAAAATGGTAATAACAGCTGCCTTGCTTGGTGCTCAGCATCAAGAGGTTAGTGTTAGGACTGGTCGGCCTGGTGTCAGGATAATGTGCCTGGGTGGAAGATGATGCTGCATGTCTGGGGAATGATAAACCAGTGCTAGACATCACTATAAGCTGCCACTGCAGACATTATAGTGATATGACTTAAATTGTTTTAAAGCTATGTTAAAAATCTAAAACACATACTGTAATATACAGGCAAATGTACGTTTATATGGACATGTTATTCGTAAAACTCGAACAGTACTGATTGTTATTGTCACCAGATATGGATATGCACTGACAAAGTTATCATTCAACTTAATGCATCCGCTGAACAGACTTCTGATGTTAATGATCAGCTGACTGTAAAATATCAATATGATTACCATAAAGGTTGTAAAACGTCTGTTTTAGGAGATTTTTGGATGGATTTTGGTACGTATAGGATATGGGAAGATATGGACCAGTATATAGACCCAGCAAAGTCTTTACAACTACTACGGTAACATACATTTGAGTGATGAAGCTGTATAATGTATATTTATCATTTAAGTAGACCAAAAAGGGTCTTAAAACTTGTGTAGTTATGTCACAAAATTTATGAGACTCAGTCAATTCAGTTTTTGATTTAAAATGATTAAAATTCGAATTATTTGTTTCCTTTTGTTTTGATTTTCTGTTGTCTACTATACATGAGTGCTTTGATATTTCAGGTCATAAAGTCTGCAATCAGCAAGTAAGTTAATAAAAACAATGACCCTCAAGATATAATTTAAGTCTGTTGTTGCCATTTGTATTAAAATGAATTTATTTTCCACTATAAATCAGATGGCTGTGGGAAACAAACAATAAACAGACGTTATGTAAAGTCCTAGTTGTGAAAGGGGAGTTACTCTGATATTGCAGTAAGACCAGCAACAAAAAAAATAATCTGATAATGGCATATACTTGTATTAATGTTGGAAATTTAATGTATCATTGTGTTGCACAAAGTGTAATCAACTTGAAAAATGGATGCTACTTCTATGGTACTCATTATGCCACCTGTGCCCTACAGCAAGAGAAACTTATAAGAAAGAATTAAAGAAATGCATTTGTAAATAACCACCCACAATGACTGGAGTTGCTCTGTGATTGTTGCTGAGAATGAACAATCAATATGAGGATGAAAGTACATATCAACCTAAGACTGTTTGAACAACAACCGGTGTTCCAATGAAAAGTAATAAACTGTGTATAATGCAGCTTTCAAGTCAACACCTGTTAAATGCAAAAGCCACCAAAAAAACGACATTAACATTCTTCACATTTTGATTCTTATTTGCTGACAAAGATTCGATTTCCTAGTCATTGACCATCACAGTAATCATATGATCTAACTCTTGTATAACATTATCAGACAACAAACTGGCTAAACATTTTGTTAAAGTGATAGAAATCAGCAATCCTGACATTTTCCCAAAATAAACTGGTGATTTAGAACTAGTAACCTATGGTCATGTGGTACATATAAGTACACAATATGTGGTGCAATAGATAAAATAAATACCGAAAAGGTAAAAAATATCGAGATACCACAGAACCAGTATCGTCGGAAGCTAGGCCACACCATATTGGTTTTTCCACAGGGGCTCGTATCGTTACTTACAACTGACCTGTCATACATGTACTATTATACGATATTTATGTTGTCGAAATATTCAAAATGGGGAGGCAAGGGTCAGAGGAAACTCGGACTAATGTACTATATAATAACTACAATATAGCACATGCATGACAGGTCCATTGTAAACAACGATACGAGCCCCTGTGGGTTTTTCAAAGATTTTTTTTTTTACCAGTCCTCGAAAATTAATAAGGGTAATAAACTTAGAAGTGTTTTAATCGGAAAGAAATGTAATTGCCAGTACCCAAATAAAATGTAAATTATTTCTTAGTAACGCTGTCAGTATACATACTAATACGAGTACTGCCGTGTAGACAAAATAATGCGATCTTATTACTAAAACACGAAAACTGATAACGGTCATAAATGGGTATGAGGCGTACTGTTTCGTTTAATTTCAGTTCTAATTTAAAAACGTGTCTATTAAAAAATATAAACGTACAAAGAATTCATAGATACGGTTATAATAACAATAATAATAATAATAATAATAATAAAAATAATAATAATAATAAAACTAAAACTACTAGCGAAATAACCTTGCAATTCTACCAATCCACGAAAATTGATAACGCCACCAATGGCGGTCTAATTTCAAATAGAACTTAAAAAATTGTAATAATAAACAAAATAAAATGTAATTACCAGCGCTGAAATGAAACGTACAATGCATTATTAGTAACGGTTCAAGTATATACACAACCGGTCTGATGACATAATACTAAATTTCCAGCAGCACAAGTCTCAACGTCAATGTTATTTTCTATAAACCACAATGTCCAATGAAAACGATCGTTTCAACAAAGTCATTTGCTTATTTGCATAAATGAATATTTAATGACTGGTAGGATTTCTCCATTATCCCAAGTGTTAATGAAAGTGATTGAAAAGTGCCTGTTAGATACATCTAGTACACACTAGACATTTTAGCTTGTTACATTAAAGTGAATTTTGGGAGAAATACTTAGTAACACTGACTGCATAGCTAAGAAAGTTATTTTCCATCAGTCCTTCCATCCATGCATCTCAGTTCAACATATGAAAGATGAAAAGAAAATATTCAGCATGTACAGCGAAAAATGTTTACAATGAAATAATTGCCAAAGTCGATAAAGAAATTACAACTGCAGAACAATTAATTTATTGTCTGACGAAATAAAATTTTAAAGAGAAAAAAAAAACAGCACATTTTTTTCTGAAAGCTAGAAGAGATAGATCAAAAAGTAACCAGGAAGATAGAAAAGCAATATGAACTAGAAGATGACACACATCAATACAACATACAAATGGAACATTGATCTCCTGATTTGCCAGACTAATTGAAAAAGAAAATGTATATTTTAGTTCAAGCACAAAAAAACTTTTTATTTCTAATTATTATCTTCTACATCATTTACCACCATAAGACGTAACCTAAGCCAGAAGAAAATCCGTTTGCATAAGGTGCAAAGGAGATTGATCAGCTATGAAACCTGCAGCTTCAATGCATGCGGTTTACTGTACAGTGGATAAGCCTACGAAGAGTACAACGCCTGTACACGTCCCTTCAACAAACCTAGTTTACAGTATGTTGTACAGTACAACGACTAAACCATACCCTTCAACAAAGGTATTTTACTGTATTATGCTCAGCCGGTTTACAGTAGAGATGGATACGGCGAGAAATGTTGTACCGCGGTACACCGCGGTATTTCTGAATATACCGCGGTATTTCTGAATGTACCGCGGTATATTTGGGACCAAAACTTTAATGTTCCACGGCAGGGGGCTGACACCTTTTGTTTAATTTTTGTCTGTCAATAGTTTGAAAAATATTTCCTATGAGTTATAGCAAAATAACGTCATATTATATCAATGACATTATTTGGAAAAAGTAAATTATCTTGAGATAAAATAAAATAAAATAGTTTAACTCAAAAGAAAATTACGATCCCATCCCACCCCGAACAATTAATGGCCAACACCTTAAGGAAGAGGAATTTGCTATGTATATGTTAACTGTTGTATAAGTAGAAATTTGAAAGCTGGGAGGATTAAGTTTTTGAGAGCCTGGTGATAATAATCGAAAGTGTCGATATTGAAGCCAACAATTTACTAGCTACACTGTGGTATAATAGGGAGAAAGCAGTAAAAATAACACAAACTTTAGTCGATTTAAGAAAATTACGTCAAGCTCAGACAGAAAACAAGTCCGCTCTGGGAAATCGTAGCTTGTTTCGCAGCCTATCAAAGGAATACTTATACTTAACCATTCACATACACTAGTAATAACTAAAACATAAGTTTTTCTTTATTTAGAAAAAAATTAAATTCAAAACTTATCCGAAAGTTGACTTTGATTATAATATGTTTCGCAACATTCAATTTGGCCCCCGCACTGGCATACGTGACACGTGTTAAACGTGATTAAAGTATCATAAATATATAGACAAAACTACACGTGGGCTTTGTTCCGAGTGGGCGGAAATAACGAGTTTGATGACAATCTCGAGGCCTTCTTTCCCTGACTCGGAACAAAACGCTTATGTGGTTTTGTACTTATTGCATATCCCCTTGTTAGTCACAAGATTCGTTTCAATTTTTTGCAATGTATACTTTCAAAAATATGAATTAGGAATTTAGCGTTTTATGAACGATATTGTATAAACTCTGCAAAATCCCCATGTGACGTACGTAACCGAGGCTCAGTCTAGATATATACTGTGTAGTTGTGTCATCGGTCTTTCTGCATTGATGAGATGATGATTTACTCTTTAGCTTTGAAACATGTTTCAGAAATGTTGTTTGGGATATATCAATTGATTTAAACTGCAGTCGTAGGCAGGTGGAATTGTCTTTACTTCTTTAATGGAACAAATGTTTTGGAACAGTCAGTGAATATTTCTTCATACACCGTACTTACTGAATACAAACAATCTACTTCGAAGTAACTTTCCTCTAGTCTACAGTACAACAACTGAGTTTGTGTAAAGAACAAGGGCTAAACCCGTGCCTTCAAGACATTTCGTTTGAAGAATAATGCAAAGTCTGCGTACTTTACAACGACTAAGCCTGCGTACAGTACAACGCCTATGCCTGCGTACAGTACAAAGCCAGTGCCTGCGTACAGTACAACACCACTGCCTCAAACAATAAGATCAGTACTCGAATAAAACAAACGAGGAACAAACGACGAGACATATGTCAAAGACATGAAACAAAATACGAATGACACAAGCAAACGTCAAAAATGAAATAAACTGTATATAAAACAATACAATCAATATTAAAATAAAACAACCAAGACACAAGCGAAACAGACAAATGTCGCAAGAAACAAAACAAGTACGAATGAAAGAAGCTAAAGTCAAATGCAAAACAGTATTTAAGATAATACAATCGATACTCAAATAACAAAAACGATGCAAACAAGAATCTCACAAATTTCAAAAGATAAATATGAAAGATTTGGCATAAAATCTTCGCTGACTCATAGGGTTAGAGCATCGCACTATAATAAGATTTTGTTCTGAATTTTGTTTCAAAAATGAGCATTTTTATGGTTAGGACGTGGAGGGAAAACCAGAATCCAGGGATACTCTCTCTGTCTGTCTCTTTCTCTGTCCTTCTGTCTCTGTCTCTCTCTCTCTATGTCTTTGTCTTTCTGTGTTCTGTCTCTCTGTCTGTCTGTCTCTGTCTGTCTCTTCCTCTCTCTGTCTCTCATGAAATCATACCTAAAATATCTTGAAGTCCCTCTATCCACTTGTTGGTAGGTTTAATGAGATTCAGACGAATTTCCCTGAATCGGTTCAAGTTGCAAATAAACATTTTCAGAACCAGTTAAACCGACTTACATTAGAAAGTCTTCCAAATAAGTGTCTGTGTCCGTTGATGATGATGTTTGGGGAAGCCGAAGTCGATGGTGTTGCCTTTGTGAACTTAAGGGGAATTTTGATGTTGTCAATAACACTGGGCTCATCGGAGTGGGAGGGAGGCGGATGTCATGATGCAAATGTACTGTTGTTTATGGCTCATGACAACACAATATGTTGCTTCATTTAAAAGCCTTACAGCGTTAGTTAAATCATTTTGTCTCACCTGATACACCATGTTCAAATGTTTTTCGCTCTTTGCTCAGTAAGTGAAATCTCCACGTACAATGCAGGTGGACCCTGTTCTTTTTATAAAGTTGATAATTTGATTATTGTGTTTTGTTAATTGGTTAATATATGGGTGTTGTACATTTTCTGTTTGTACCTTTGATTCATTTTATTTTAGCATAACCAGCTTGACGTTTTGTTTGTTTTATTTAAATACCGTTTATTTCGTTCTGACGTTTACTTGCTTAATTGCTTCTTTGTTTTGAAATTTTTCTCTTTTGTTTTCGGCCTCGTTTGTTTTATTTGAGTACTGGTCTTAGTATTTGAACTTTAATATTTTTATTTACGAGCATGCTTGTTTTATTTTAGTTTTTCATGGTTTATTGGAACGTTACTTATTTTGCTTATATTTAATATTTTTTGGCGGCGATGGCTTTCCATAGACGTACTAAATCTTTAGCTACAATGTAAATATCTTAGTAACTTCGATAGATCACGGTTTGTCAAGAAACGTTCACCCAAGGTATACCAAAAGGTCACGTGTGATATCGACAGACTTTGGATTCCGTACTGTAGCATGAACAGTTCTTTAGGAATCAATATCCTGACAAAACAAAACATGACAATTACGATGAAGACGACAATTACGACGAAGACAACAAAACAACATCAGCTTGTAGTGACTATATCTAATTCTTCAAAATTGTTGTCTCCATTCATGTAAACTGTCATCATAAATTTGTTCATTTAGTATGGAAAATAAATTATATAAATGAGACGTAATTTATTGTCAATTTACGGAGAATTCGTATGTCTATAAATTATATTTATATACTACTTTGAATGTGTTCACACACACGCACATTCACACAAATATATATATATATATATATATATATATATATATATATATATATATATATATATATATATATATATATATATATAGCATTTAACTAAATTAAAAGCATGTCGTGACAAAAAGCATACGTGGATATGAGCATACCGTGACTTAAAGCATACCGCGACTAAAAGCATGCCTTGACTAAAAGTATACGTGACTAAAAACATACCACGACTAAAAGCATACCGTGACGAAAAGTACGTGTGACTAAAAGTATACGTGACTGAAAGTACACGTGACTAAAAGTATACGTGACTAAAAGCATACCGCGACTAAAAGCATACCGTGACTTAAAGCATGCCGTGACGAAAGGTATGTGTGACTAAAAGTATACATGACTAGTAGTACACGTGACTAAAATTATATCTTGACAAAATAAATGACGAGATAGTCACTGAAAGTACAAAAATGTGACGACATTTTTTGTGTAGCGTTGATGGTTACTGTAGGTTACCGTAATAGTATTTTCTTAGAAGGGAGGGGCCCATTTCAGAAGACGAGCAATAAAATGTTAACATCGCTATTATCAATTTTCATTCCATTTTATCCTCTGAAACATATATGTTTTGATTTTGAAGTTAATACATGTAGTGATCTTGAACATAATGATTTAATCCTCTTTCACAATAATATATATCCAAACAATGTTGCCTCATAATACTTCAAATGTTGAGAACATGTTTACTCTCCACCCCCTTGTTTAGCCCCACGTATGAAAGGACGGTAAAGTACTGGTGAAATCATTATGAACCAAATATTGAGGAAAGTATGTGGTTTCCGGAGAGACAGAGGCATTCGGTTCTTTGCTATAGTGTTATCGCGACCCCTTTCTTAAAGTGACCTACTAGTATATATTAACACGTAGTCACTGATACAGCCACCCTAAACGACCTCGTCCTGCGGTCTCAATATGAAAGAAAAGCACACAATTACGATTATTTCTTGCCTACTCATTGTGGTCCAGGCTGTCCAATTAGAGGACAAGTTTTTTAAGGGCCTGAACGCACTGCTGACACGAGGAAAGCGACAAGCACTGCCACCGGTTGATGTAGACGTAAGTATGGTACAAAAAATGCTTTATCACACGACTACTTTCTTAGTTTACGTTAATATTCCCATAGAATATACTTCGCATACATAACACATATAATAATACCTCCTGACGTCACAATAATGACCGACACATAAATGTATTTCAAAGACTTTTCACTGCACTATAAACATAATCTTTCATTTATGCTCATTTTAAACGAAGTTTATAAACTCGTCGAATAATTACAAAGCTCGCAAAATATAGAACATATTGAATACATCAAACAATTTTCATTTAAAATGAGCATTCACGTAAGATGGTTTATTTATTTATTTTGTTCATTCATACACTTTACAATATGCATATATTTACTATATATGAAATATTCATATAACTGAGAATTCAGGTGTACAAGCTCTGATAGTACGAAACTTGCTTTGATGCGTAAATATATACGCTAGGGTGTACCTTACCTCTATGCTAATTATTTGTACAATCACTTCTTCTGTCAACGACCAGGTTAATGAATCAGTCATTGTGGGACTTATGGTACTAATTCAGTACCATAGAAAACCTATGCAAACACCAGTGATATTAAAGATTCAATAACTTTAAATTTCTTACATTTCTATGTGGTCATGATCAAACTTATATTGGTCAGTGTATACACATGATGAAAGGTTCTGTGTAGAGAAAGCCGTATAAGTCACTGCAATTTATGGACTTTTATGTGTTTGTAAAATGTGTTTTAAATTCCGCACAAAAAGAACCAGTTGCTAATTTCAGTATTTTCAGTACTGAGGTTTGCAGACTCAAGTTTATATAAGGACTGAAATTCCGTCAATAAAACAACGACCGTTTTTGTCAGTTACTATTATAGTAAAAGTCATGTAGGTCACGTATTCATTCAACAGCGATTATTTTAGTACGGTGTCTCATTATTTAGAACTCGATGCTACATTCCGGTACATTTAAAAAGACATTATTCACTTTATTTCACTCAAACATCCATATTCCAGAAGTACATACGGCAAAATCAATGTTAAAAGTACGTGGACATTTTTGAACGAGATCAACATAAAGGTGCTGATTCAGTACATTCTGGATTGATGGTCGCGCGCTATGATGTCACAAGTTAAACATTGCATCTTGTTAAATTACTTTTATGATGTTATTCAGCCTGTGGTAGAATGGGCTAATTCTGTCTGATGGATTTTGTCACAATGAAAGCTACGCACGTTGATGAACAAATTCGTACTACCCTATATTGTGATGATTAGATTTGACGTGCGCTTTTCTTGACCCAGTTTAGTACCTGGTCAACATGGTAAAAGTCGATAATGATCGATAAATTTCGTATGGAAGTTTCTGGGTGACATTTAAGGTAAAGATGATTCAATAATCATTAAACAAAATTAGTATTTGATTTTAAAACAACAATTTATATTTAATTTAATATGAGTAAATGCTCATACATTATATTTTGTAATTCTAAGAGAGACTGGCCTTCCAAATCAGTAGAACATTCGATACAGATGACATTATTTTTAATACTGGTTCTTCGATCACTATTACTGTGTATGGCACGTAGTTCACTCAGGTTAGATTAGACGCATTATATTATCGATTTAAATTATAGCGTTTAAAATATTTCTGTCTAAATTGTGTCAGTTGTGTTACAATGGATACATAATTGTATACGGCAGAAAATGTAGGATTACAGTTGCAGGAAATAGATGTGAAAGAAATCTAGACTATAGAAGCTACTGAGTATTACTTACAGAATGAATGCATTTATGACCAAATATTTGCATCCTGTGGTTGGTTAGCTTGGGAGAACGGCATTTGTTGACATTCCTTTCGAAACAGTTGAGTTTAATTATTCTTATAGATAAACATGTAAACAATGCTTGTCATAGGGGTGGACTGCTAGTAATAGGTTTCCCCGCCCCCTCTCTATCCATTGATCGAGACCCTTAAGTTCACTTGCAACGAGCCCTTGAGGGGTAAATTGGCCACATTCTGACAAACGTAACTTTTTTTCCCCAATGCCACATGGGCAATCGATTCGTAAAATGGCTGTCAAAATGTTGATAGCAACAGATTTCTAAAAAAATCACAGAAGGCGAGGTAAGGAAACTTTCCGTGGTTGCAGCCAATCATTAAAGATAATACTGCACGCAAATTTCTTGGGCTTATTTGGACGATTCAGATTCACGTAAGTGACATGTTAACACGATGACATAAACAAAATTATACTGCACACACTATACTTAATTTGTAATAAAAATGTGATAAATATGGATAAGTGAGGATCTATTATATTTTATTTGTGAATTTTTGTCAGGCTTATCTGGAGAAGTATGGATATCTTGATATTATTCCTGCCGAGGCATCTCACAGCGAAGAGACCAGGAGTAACGCAATAAGGTAATATGTGGCAGAACGTCTAGTCGCCTTAAGAAACGAAAGAATTTAGTGTGCTAAGAGAACATTTTTATGCCACCTAACGAATGAAACAATTGCTACTGCTAATGAAAAACGATCGTTTAATAGAGGACATACCACAGTGTAAATATCAGAAACATACTGGAAAAAATGAATGGTTCTTAATGGGAAGTGGAGTATCAGGGGTAGGAGGTGAGTAGGGAGGGAAACGTGTGATTATAATATACACTTCATCTTTTCTTCAGAGATTGTTAATGGATAATGACCACTTAAGGGAATTAAGAATTACGCTTTATAGATCCAGGAAGTAAAAGGGAATCATAGCGACCCCCAACCCCCACCCCCCAACCCCTAACCACAACCCCAAACCCCTCACACTGTAACATACTTTTATCACACATTCTTTGCAGATTACCAGGCTGATGACATTTTAGGAACAAACGTATTTATATTGATTGCATAGTGGCCCTAATATTGAACCTTGAAAGTGTCATATTAGACACTCGAGGGCTCACAATGGCGAGTTCAGTCAACATTCTTATGACAACGTCACATAATTGCTGTAGAATACTCAAATGTATAACAAGGCTTGCAATTATGTTTCCAATAAATTATGAAATATTTGGCAGATAACGGGGATGGGGGGACATATAAAGGAAACAATGATCCCTATTGGCACGCGAATTTATACTTGACTTGCTCACTTGGAAAAGCACATATAATAATTACAAGGTTATTTCTACTTGTGTGTCGTATATTTGAAATCAAGTAACGTTGAAATTCAGCGATGAAGGATACAGTTATTTTATGAATTACATCGAAAACTGATCTGCCGAAAGACTGGAAAATGTAATCGTAAAACCTCACCTTAATTAATGCCTTTTAGTCGAACTTACAAATTTGTAAGATATTTGGACGCCATCTTCTCCCAATGACGTGTATCATGGAGAATTACATGTTTTACTATTTTGTTTGTTGACAAAATTGTAAATTGTATTTCAGAACGGTGATATTAGACCTATCTTTGAAGATGTGTTGGCGTTGACGGTGGGTCAATTGCCGCAAAATATCTATATCATCGTACAAAAATCAATTTATGCCATTAGAGCCACCCTTGATGTATATAAACCTTTATATAGAATACTGCTATTCTATCAATTAAATCCGTTGTAATGTCTGCACCAACACCTCGTATCTAGAAATTACATACAGGCCTTCCGGAATTTGTAAAATCCGTGCATTATAATTTTTTGCTTCAAGTTTGTTGTAAAGAAGCATAATTATGTTTTTTTATTACATAAGCGAGTTCCAAAGGTTCGCAAATCTTCCTGTTTCGGGACAGCTGGACAAGGCTACGCTGCAGAAAATGAGACAGAGGCGCTGTGGAATGCGTGACGTCATTCGTCCAAGCGAGAGAAATGCAGAACTCAGAGCAAGGGCTCAGAATGAACCATTGGCATTCAGCAATAGTAACTTTTATTTCTAATTTCTTTAGATTAATGTTTAATATACTCGAGAAATATTAGTAGCTCACGCTTGCCCGAGAATAATTTCCACTACCAAAAATCACGCATTTCCCGCTTATTACTTCAAATAATGTTTTCGTTCAAGTTTAATAACTGAAAGAAAACACCTGACGTTTCTTTATTTGTCCATCCTGCCCATCCTGAAAATGATTGCAAAACGACCATTTTCTTTACAGTTATGTTGCTATATTGTTATATTATCCCTCTTTCCCTTTATTTTCAATAGATTACTACGGTTGTATTAATTATATACATATATACAAAAAGTATCACAGGTGGCTTTTGGAGGGTGGGGTGGGAGTGGGAGCTCTTTAGGTTTTGGGCTTAAACTTGAGTTTCCCGAGATGCAAAAATGTTTACGTCACAGCAGGGTTGATCATCAGCAAAATAAAGAGAATAAAGAAAATAGGTGTAATGCAGTCTTTGAGTTTTAACCTGGATCGATTTATTTAGCTGCTCAATTTTCTTCCATTCAGTTTTATTTATTTAAAGGGTAATTTGACTGGGTGGGACATCATGCTACGTATCTGCGGCATGATGGCATTACTATAAACTGCCACACTGCAGACATCAAAGTGATATGACTGAAATTTGTTTTAAAGCTACCTTAAAAATCCAACACACACACACACACACACACACACTTATTTATTTATTTGCATGCAAATTTGGTCCGGTTAGACATTTTGTAGGTATTTTGGAAGACGTGAACAAATTTGTGCCTCACCTTTTTGCAGCTTACAAATGGGACCATAACGAAATTACTTACAAGTTCCTTGACTTTACAAGACAGCTTCCAGAGTCATCACAAAGGTATTATTATAATCATTACAGTATCACTCTAATTACGATGGCAATATCATTCTTATTACAATGGCAATATAATCCTTATAACAATGATGATATCATTCTTATTACAATGGCAATATAATCCTTATAACAATGATGATATCATCCTTAATGCAATGGCAGTATCATTCTCATGACAGTGGTAATATTATTCTTATTAAAATGGTAATATCACCATTATTGTAATGTCAGTATCATTCGTATTACGATGGTTTGTGTGTGTGTGTGTGTGTGTGTGTGTGTGTGTGTGTGTGTGTGTGGTAATATCGTTCTTATAATTATGACAGTATCACCCTTATTACAACGATAATATCATCTTTTTTTAATGGCAGTATCACTCTTAATACAATGATAATATCATTCTTATTACAATAGTAATATCATCCTCATTGTAATGGTAATATCATCCATATTACAATGGTAATAACATCTCATTGTAATGGTAAGATCATTCTTGTTACAATGGTAATATCATTCTTATTACAATAGTAATATCATCCTCATTGTAATTGCAAAATCATCCTTATTGTAATGGTAATATCCTTATTGAAATGGTAATGGTAATATCATCCTTATTGTAATGGAACTATCATTCTTATTACGATGGTAATATCATTCTTAATACGAAGGTAATATCATTTTAATACGATGGTAATATCATTCTTAATACGATGGTAATATCATTCTTATTACGATGGTAATATCATCCTTATTGTAATGGTAATATCATTCTTAATACGAAGGTAATATCATTCTTAACACGAAGGTAATATCATTCTTATTACGATGGTAATATCATCCTTATTGTAATGGTAATATCATTCTTAATACGAAGGTAATATCATCCTTATTGTGATGGTAATATCATCCTTATTGCAATGGTAATATCATTCTTATTACGATGGTAATATCATTTTAATACGAAGATAATATTATTCTTAATACGAAGGTAATATCATTCTTATTACGATGGTAATATCATCCTTATTGTAATGGTGATATCATTATTATTTTGACGGTAATATCATCCTTATTGTGATGGTAATATCATTCTTATTTTGATGGTAATATCATCCTTATTACAATAGTAATATCATCCTTATTGTAATGGCAATATTATTTGTATTACATTGGTAATATAATTCTTATTACACTGATAATATAATTCGTAGTACAATGGTAATATATTCATTATTGAATTGGTATTATCATTTGTATTACGATGGCAATATTCTTTTTACAATGGTAATATAATTAGTAGTATAATCGTAATATCATCATTATCGTAATGGCAATATCATTTGTATTACAATTGTATTATCATTTGTATTACATTGGTAATATCATTCTTATTACACTGATAATATAATTCCTAGTACAATGGTAAAATCATCATTCTTGTAATGGTAATATCATTCGTTTTACAATGGTAATATCTTCCGTATTGTAATGATAATATCATTTGTATTACAATGGTAATATCATTCTTATTACAATGGTATTACAATGGTATAATCATCATTATTATAATGGTAATATCATTTGTTTTACAATGGTAATATCGTTTTTGTTACAATGATAATGTCAGTATCATTCTTATTACGACGGTGTGTGTGTGTGTGTGTGTGTGTGTTTGTGGTAATATCGTTCTTATAATTATGACAGTATCACCCTTATTACAACGATAATATCATCTTTTTTTAATGGCAGTATCACTCTTAATACAATGATAATATCATTCTTATTACAATAGTAATATCATCCTCATTGTAATGGTAATATAGTCCATATTACAATGACAATATAATCCTTATTACAGTGATAATAACATCTCATTGTAATGGTAAGACCATTCTTATTACAATGGTGATATCATTATTATTACAATAGTAATATCATCCTCATTGTAATGGTAATATTGTCCATATTACAATGGTAATATAATCCTTATTACAATGATAATAACTTATCATTGTAATGGTAAGACCATTCTTATTAAAATGGTAATATCATTCTTATTACGATGGCAATTTGATCTTTATTACAATGGTAATATCATCCTTATTGTAATGGTAATATCATTCTTATTACAATGGTAATATCATTCTTAATACGATGGTAATATCATTCTTATTACAATGGTAATATCATCCTTATTGTAATGGTAATATCATTCTTATTTTGATGGCAGTATCATTCTTATTAGAATAGTAATATCAGTAGTAATATACTGCTAATATCGTTCGTATTACGATGGTAATATCATTCTTGTTACAATGGTAATATCATCCTTATTGTAATGGTAACATCATTCTTATTACGATGGTAATATCATTCTTATTACAATGGTAATATCATCCTTATTGTAATGGTAATATCATTCTTATTACGATGGTAATATCATTCTTGTTACAATGGTAATATAATTAGTAGTATAATCGTAATATCATCATTATCGTAATGGCAATATCATTTGTATTACAATTGTATTATCATTTGTATTACATTGGTAATATTCTTATTACACTGATAATATAATTCGTAGTACAATGGTAAAATCATCATTCTTGTAATGGTAATATCATTCGTTTTACAATGGTAATATCTTCCGTATTGTAATGAAAATATCATTTGTATTACAATGGTAATATCATTCTTATTACAATGGTATTACAATGGTATAATCATCATTATTGCAATGGTAATATCATTTGTTTTACAATGGTAATATCGTTTTTGTTACAATGGTAATATCATTCGTATTACGATGGTAATATCATCCTTAATGTAACGGTAATATCATTAGTATTACGATGGTAATATCATTCGTATTACGATGGTAATATCATCTTCATTGTAAAAGTAATATCATTCGTATTACATTGGCAACATCATCCTTTTTACCATGGTAACATTATTCTTTTTACAACGATAATATCATCCTTATTACAATTGCAGTATCATTCGTATTACAATGGTAATATCATTCGTATTACAATGGTAATATCATTCTTTTTATAATTGCAGTATCATTCGTATTACAATGGTAATATCATCCTTATTGTAATGGCAATATAATTCATATTACAAAGGTATTGTTATTTTATCACAATGCTCAAGACATTCTTATTACAATGGTCTTAACATTATTATTACAAAGGGAAATTTAATCCTTATTACAATGGTGACATAATCTTTGTGACAATGTATAATGGCAACATATCCCTTTTACGAAGGCAATATCATTTTATTGCGTTGGCAATATCATCCTTTTTGCATTGGTACTATCTTTCATATTACAGTCTCTTTTGTTTCATTAAAATTTCCAAGTTCCAGTTTGATATATATATCTAAATTTATATGTTATGTTGACGGCTTTGTATCCTAAATTTATGCATTCAATATAGCGCCATCCTCTTCCACCACAACGACCATTTAGGGAGGTGGGGGGCTGAATATTCTACAGGAAGTATGTTCTAATGAATTTTTTCTATCCGCATATATGTACATTCGGTTTCCAAGTTAACACTTAGGTGTTAAGTGCATCCAAAAATCAGTAATTCAAAAGACTTTGTCATGCGAGGGCTCGCTATATTTAGCAATAGGAAAGACTATTTGGTCGAGAACCATGATACCATATAGCGATTACTATATACAACATTGTCTCAGAAAGCTCGACCGTGGCATTGCTTTGATACAAGAAGGCACTATATTTATGTTCAGTCTAGGGGTCATCTCAATTTAGCACAATCATGTTGCCGTATCCTAGGAAACTGAAATTACTCTGACATAAATTCACAGAGATAGCTCTCACATGAGGTAGTGTCTTTTCTGCACCATGTTTTTAGGAAAATGCAAACACGGCGAATACTTAGAAGATTGGAGTGGCCATTGGACTGAGAACAAAATACTAATCACGTTTAACAAATAATATTAAATCTTTTCACCACGAACATGTGTCATGTGACTGTGCACATTTCATTAGTTTTGATTTATTTTCAGACGTGCTGTTCAAAATGCGCTGAGTAAATGGGCCGAAGTTACTCCACTTATCTTTAGGGAATCAACTGGTTCAAATCCCGACATTCTTATTGCCTACAGACGCAATGACCATAACGACGGAAGTTCTTTTGATGGAAGAGGTATTCCGAATTTTATATGATACTCTTATGTAAGGATACGACATCATCAGAATAGAAAAATAATATTAACAGTGCAGTCTATCGTTTATAAATGTGTTGTTCTCAACAAATCGTTTAGTGATAAGACAGCATTAAAGCAGCAACATACTACTGAATGCGTTTTATCAAGTAGAAATGTTTAGTACTCAAGAGCTCGTGTAGGGATACAATAACAACGCAATAAAAATCAAACACATGCAGCAAACTAACGCAGAGAAACAACAGAACAAACAATGCTGACTGTTAGGATTTTACAGGTAAACAATGCTTCATGGCTTACGTAGGTAAGATAACGTCTTTTTTTATTAATTTTATATATTTGATAATTCATTCAATGCACTTTCAGAAGTCGGGAAAAAATCATTTTCCCTATTTTAATAGCTGCTCAAAATAGTTTACCTTTTGGAATAATTCACACTTATGTTTTGAGCACAAAGAAACAGTGATTTTAGTTGGCAGATCATGTACAATTTCCACGAGTACGATATTTAAAGAAATGTCAGCCACTATACAGAAAAGCAGGATAGACGTATGCCAACATTCTCTCCAATGTGCATGTTTCGAGTGCAAACAGCGTCACCTTACATACGTCACTCTCTCAAAAGTATATTTTTTATAGATGATACTACGTCACAGCTTAAAATACTGACGTAGAAAATAACATAAACTGTTTGCTACGTCGGAGTGTATAGTACAAAAAATGTAATGTACAAGTTAAACTCATATAAAAATATCATATAGTCTGTAAAGTTTTCTATAGTATGCGAAATTTCAATATTTTGATATCATAACGTGTTGCATCTCAATTCATGTGATTCTGATTGGTTCAGATAAGCTCATGAAATTATTGTGCAGAATTCTCTGTACCGGTTGGTTGCGACTGTGGGAAAACCGTTTAAACCCGGCCTCTGGAATTTATTGTTTTCAAGGAATATTTGGGCAGCCATTTTTCGAATTTAGTCTGCAAAGGGAATTTGGGAAAAATGATCTCGTCTGTTTGTATATGACCAATTTACCCCCCCCCCCCCCGATTTTCTATGTCATGTATAACAATATTATCATGTGAAAAACAGAGTAAACTATAAAGACAAGAACAACAACAAGACGTAAAACTAAGGGTATTGCTCAATTGATAGCTGGAGCGTAGGATGGGGGTAGAAGGTTGACCATGTGACATCGAATCCACGCTACATACAAGAGTAGTTTAAATGTTAACTTACATAAGTAAATAAACTCACCTCTGTTCACAAAAGAATGTGGACATAAACCTGTCTCCCAACGGACAGAACTTTATCCAACCACAACATATGTATGCGGTAAATATGTGATGCGAATCCGATTGAAAGGAAATGTGCTTATTTATATCTTCTGTGCAGTCTTCTGAATCAAACACTGCAACTATTATGAGACAAATACAATGCAGTATATATGGCGAGTTCTGTATCCGGTAATCGTCCTTTCACATGAATACAGTAACAATGTTGTTGTTGTTGTTGTTGTTGTTGTGGGGTTTAACACCATTTTTCAGCACACGATAGGCTATATATGGCGGCCAGTATTAATGGTGGAGGAAGAACCCGGGAAAACCCCGGAAAGAACCACCGACCCACGAGAAGCTACTGGCATGCTTTCTCACATACCCACATTGGCTGAATCCGAGACTCGAACCGACGCAAACAGAGGTGAGATAGCAGTGATCCGTAACGGAGAACGCTTTAGACCACTCGGCCACTCCAGGCCCCCCAGTAACAATGTAATATCCAGTATTGAAAGTGACATTTTAGGTGAAAATGGATCGTGTAAGCCTTCTCCAGCCGGTACTGTGTACCAAGCCGAGCAATGTGATATCACACAGTGGGCATTCGGAGACGAAAAAATGATTTTGTTTTTGTCAAATGCCATATTTATTCGGATGGCTGTTGTTCTTAGATTTATAGTTTTTTTCTTTTAAATAATATAATTGAATTTTACTAGTACAACATTCTTTGTAACTATTTTTTTAACACAACAAATGAAAGATGCATCGTCCGTCAGAATGAACGAAATTATTTATTCTTATTTCGATCTAAATAACTTCGACTGAAAAATAAAAGCTACGTGATAAAAAGAATTTCAAATGGGTAACAATTTAATATTAAATTCATGAAACTCGTTGAATAATGTCCAGCTTTTGCCAGCAAAGCTCGCAAAAGCTGGACAATATTCAGTTCGTTTGATAAATTTAGCATTAAATGGTTACCCCTTTGAGATCCTCTGTCTATGATTTATTTCCATGTCTACGTCACAGTAAAATTGTTTAGTTAAATGAATCAAAATGAACCAAGACCAAACGAATGAGAAAAATGCAACCCCTTTTAATTACGAGATAAAAACATAAAATAATTAAGGAAGATAACTTGCTAGAAGCATATATATATATATATATATATATATATATATATATATATATATATATATATATATATATATATATATATATATATATATATATATAATCTAAAGAGTTAGAGATTGGTTTAAGAGAATGCTTTTCACTGACATTGAGTAACATTTGAATAAGATCCCCATTCGACACATACGTCAATTTGGTTTTGTGAAGTTCATTTAGATGGAACGTTCATATTTATGAGGGGATAGCCGGAGCCATGCATATAAATATTAACTACCAAACAAACCCTCTAAATATCTTGAATATAGACGAAATTGAAAGTGTCATCAAACTGTTTTAAATTTTAATATAGTTCGGACAGGGTTCAATTGGACATTTAATGGAATATAATATTGTATTATGCATAGATCAACTTATCAGTTGCTTAGATGCAGTTCGCAGTTTTCTGTCAATGAATTAGGAGCAAAATAGCTTGCACTCGTAGCAAGCCAAAATATGTGTGCCTAGGATCACGTAGCAGGCCAAAGGGTTTGTGACTACGTTCACGTAGCAAGCCAAAAGGTGTGTGCCTACGATTACGAAGCAGGCCAAAGGGTGTGTGACTACGATCACTTAGTAAGCCAAAAGGTGTGTGTGACTACGATTACATAGCAAGCCAAAAGGTTTGTGGCAACGATCAAGTAGCAGGCCAAAGGGTGTGTGACTACGATCATGTAACAAGCCAAAAGGTGTGTGACTAAAATTAAGTAGTAAGCAAAAGGTTGTGTGACTACGATTACATAGCAAGCCAAAAGGTTTGTGGCAACGATCACGTAACAAGCCAAAAGGTTTAAGACACCGATCAAGTAGGAGATCAAAAAGTGTGTGAATACGATCACGTGGCAGGTAGGTATCTGGATGCCAAGCACATAATGAATGCAGTCTAAAATTTAAATGCCCAAATATATACCAGTTTTCATTCATAAATGATCAGTTTATGACATTCACTTATTCATCAAAACATTGGTTAATTCTGAAATGAAGAAGTTACAAATTTTAGGACCACTAAAATGCATATCATTTAGTAGGCATTCTATAAATGAACGGTTTATGTAAGATATGCCAACAAATCAAGTTTGCAAATAAGTTTTAATGCGAGGGATAATCTATACAAAATAAGGCTAAAAATGGGTGAATGATTATAAACTAGGCACTAGTCATTATTACAATGAAAGATCACAAACTAGACCCAAGTCATTGTTATATTTAAAGATTACAAACTATATCCTAGTCATTGTTATAGTGAAAGATTACAAACTTGACTTAGTCATTGTTATAGACACTTACTACAAAGGAGACCCTAGTCATTGTTATAGTGAATGATTACAAACGAGACCCTAGTCATTGTTATAGTGAATGATTACAAACGAGACCATAGTCATTGTTATAGAGAATGATTACAAATTAGACCCTAGTCATTGTTATAGTGAATGATTACAAACGAGACCCTAGTCATTGTTATAGTGAATGATTACAAACGAGACCATAGTCATTGTTATAGAGAATGATTACAAATTAGACCCTAGTCATTGTTATAGTGAATGATTATAAACGAGACCCTTGTCATTAGTATAGTGCTAATGAAAGTTTGGAGAAAGTCCGATCTCATTTTTAGTATGTCCAAACTTATACAAATATAGAAATATCGCTTGAAACAGACACTGTTTTTAGTTTATCATAAATGCGTGAAAACGTTGTAACAGTTCTCAAAACGTTTATT
Organism: Sinohyriopsis cumingii; assembly: GCA_028554795.2. Lineage (NCBI taxonomy): Eukaryota > Metazoa > Mollusca > Bivalvia > Unionida > Unionidae > Sinohyriopsis > Sinohyriopsis cumingii. Next base: position 116,491,450 of record CM068840.1, on the reverse strand, counting down.
GTCCCTGCACAACTGAGCTGATATAAATTATTCTACTCGCTAGAAATCTATATACGTCATTTAGTATATTTCATGTGAATGATTACCACTCGCTAGAAATCTATATACGTCATTTAGTATATTTCATGTGAATGATTACTACTCGCTAGAAATCTGTATACGTCATTTAGTATATTTCATGTGAATGATTACTACTCACTAGAAATCTCTATACGGTTTTTAGTATATTTCATGTGAATGATTACTACTCGCTAGAAATCTCTATACGGTTCTTAGTATATTTCATGTGAATGATTACTACTCGCTAGAAATCCTTATATGGTTTTTAGTATATTTCATGTGAATGATTACTACTCGCTAGAAATCTCTATACGGTTTTTAGCATATTTCACGTGAATAATTACTACTCACTAGAAATCTCTATACGGTTTTTAGTATATTTCATGTGAATGATTACTACTCGCTAGAAATCTATATACGTCATTTAGTATATTTCATGTGAATGATTACTACTCACTAGAAATCTCTATACGGTTTTTAGTATATTTCATGTGAATGATTACTACTCGCTAGAAATCTCTATACGGTTTTTAGTATATTTCATGTGAATGATTACTACTCGCTAGAAATCTTTATATGGTTTTTAGTGTATTTCATGTGAATGATTACTACTCGCTAGAAATCTCTATACGGGTTTTAGCATATTTCACGTGAATGATTACTACTCACTAGAAATCTCTATACGGTTTTTAGTATATTTCATGTGAATGATTACTACTCGCTAGAAATCTTTATACGGTTTTTAGTATATTTCATACACTTTGCTTTGCTATGAGCTGCAATGAAACAAAACGAGAGAAGGGAATGAAGGAATAGAAAGAAAGACAAAAGCAAAGTGGCATTGACAGAAAGGAATCAATAGTCTATGCTTACATTCATTGTTAATTTCTTTAAAATGTATTTTCTTAGAAGAAACTTCTTGCATATTGTAACTTTGATCTAGATATTTATTAATTTCAAATCAGAAAGGACTATTTCAATCGTCAAATACATTTTTCAGGCGGAACATTGGCACACGCTTTTTTCCCGGGTACAGCTTCGATTTCTGGGGACACCCATTTTGATGAAGACGAGATCTGGACAGAAAACACGGAAAAAGGAACTAATCTTGAAATTGTTTCCGCACATGAGTTTGGCCACGCTCTTGGACTTGGCCATTCGAACGCAATCGGAGCGCTTATGAAACCCTTCTATGGCGGATATGACCCGAACTATAAACTGGGCACGGACGATGTTTACCGCATTCAGCAATTATATGGTAAAATGAAATATGCTGACTATAACATAATAATTGTGAGTAATTTTAATGCTTATACAGGTACGGCGCCAGATTTTATCAAATATGATAGTATTATTGACCTACTTCAATAATTTAATTATACAGGAGACGAGACATGTATGATATGGCTAATCAAGACGTAAGGGAGATAAATCACTATCGAGTATAACTTCTACAACTATGCCAGACGGCTGGGTTGAGGATCGTCAATGGTAGATGTGGATATATATATATATATATATATATATATATATATATATATATGCCCATTGTATTTCCTCTTGACTACATTGGTAAATTAGAGCAACAAGTTTGAAATGTCTCTGGGTGTAACGAAATAGATAAATATATACGGAACAAAGAAGATCTGTCTTTTCTCCAAAATTGCAAAGACATATTTTCTCAAAATATGGAAAAAGATTTTAACTTATTTCAACAATAACAAACTCAACGAATGTGTCTAAACAATTACTGATATTTACCATGATGCAGAAAGCGCAATGAAGACAATCGCTAGAAAGCAACACCTGGATGTGACATCTCTAAGAAAACTTGCCGAACGTCAGCCTTGTTTTGACAGAGATTGCATTACCACCAAAAGCAAATCCTTAAGATATCATAGATGGTTAAGAGTAAAAGGCACAAGTGAATCACGTGAAGATTATAAATTCTGTCGATATATGTATAAATCTTACAAGAAGCAATCAAAAACAATATAAATTGAAATATACAAGTCTTTTATCTGCAGTATACTCTAAAAATACATAACTTTTATGGCGCCTTTTAACGAATCCATGTGTCGGTACTCAAAGCTGTATCACGTATGCAGCTTGGTATGAATAATTTTCCGAATTATTTAATTTGTCTGTTGACTTGATATAAGAAAATGGAAAGGTTCAACTTATTCAACTTTAGATAGAACAATCACTGAAGAGGAGGTTAGCCTAGCATTGAGTAAACTGAATCATGAAAAAGCATGAAGAATAGATGTTTTATCCAGCGATTTCTTTACGGGAATTGCACCAATAGCAATAATATTATTTAATAAACTGTTAGATGTTGGATATTATCCAGAATAATGGTCAACGGCTGTCATCATACGAATTTTGAAGAATAGGGTTGCAAATGAATACTCCAATTACAGAGATATTTGTCTACTACCTGTATTAAGCAAAGTGTTTACATCGATCTTAAACAAGAGTGTAAATGAATGGCTGGAAGAAAACGAATTAATGGGCGAAGATAGGTGTTTGCTCTACCAAAAGCTAGTTACTGAAAATATTAGTGGAAAAATTTTAAGAATCATTAGGGCAGTTTATAATGATATAAAAGCATGTTTTAAGTCCAATAATATTACTACCAGTGTTTTTGATTGTTGTTCGGACGTACGTCAAGGTTGTATTTTATCGCCTTTAATCTTTTATATACTTTTGAAAGATTTGAAACCCTTTTTAGCTGAAGGAAACAGGGGAGTGTCGGTAGAACCGTTAGACATATTTTACTGTTGTATGTTGGCGATTAAAGTTTCGTTGCTGCCACTGCTCACCAATTGCAAATTTTGTCCAACAGGCTGCATACACACTGCTTATATACTGAAATTAAATGTGAATATGGAATAAACCCAAGAGTGACTGTATTTCGCAGATTGGTACTATGGCCATACAGAGGTAAAGATTGAATCATATTATAAGTATCTAGGATGCATATTTTCATTAAAAAAATCTCTTGATATATGTGCCAGAGATCTCTGTCCTTGCAGGTGCTGAAGGCTATGCATATATTGAAGCAGAGTCTGTCAAATTTGGCAAATTACCCGTAACTGGATTACTTCGTCTGTTTGACTCAAAGACTGCTCTCATTCTTAATTATGGGGCTGCGGTTTGAGGGTTTTACGATACCAATGATATAGGAAAAGTTCGATCGACATTTTGTTAATATATTCTTGGTACATGTAAGTCTACTCTAAATGCATTCATATACAATGAATTAGAAAGAATTTGTATGCAGAGTAGAAAAATACAAACGTATTGTGAAATATTGGCTAAGAATTCTAAATATGCCAGAAGATAGATATCCTAAACAATGCTACATTTTAAAGTTAAGATGGGGGAAAATTGTGATTGCAGAGAAAGCAATGTGAATAGTATATATTTACATTTGCACTTATCAACTCATGGCATAAATGATGAAAATACAGTTATTAGATTGTTTGATCAGAGATGTGAAGACGAAAGCTGCAGGATGAGATTAAATCAATGGAAAGACTGCGTTAATATAGGTCATTGGGAGTAGAATTCACTTGTCAAAGATATCAAGAATTGTAATGAGATATCAGTATTTTGTTACATAATCACTATGATTAGATTGGAGAACATGCCAGTCAGAGGTAATGCAGGAAGATATGAAAATAATTGTTATGAAGAAAGATTGTGAATTCCATGTTATTACTGTTTGCCTACTTATGTAGAATTACGAAGAAATATTTACCTACCTTTGTAAATAAAAATCAAGCTTGAGAAATTTGAGGATAATTATGCAAAATAATTCCTAACTGTATTTAATATAGAAGTCTCAAAGATTTCAGATTTATCATCGACTTCCGCTACATAAGATCAATATCACAAAACTGGCTCCATGCTGGCATGACGGTACTCTTTAAATTAGTTTGTGTAATTACTGTATATATATATATATATATATATATATATATATATATATATATATATATATATATATATATATATATATATATATATATATATATGTATATATATGTATATATATATATATAATCACAATTCGAAAAATGCAAAAATGATCACTTTCATGTATAACACTTCCAATATATACACGACGTTACGCACTGAAACATCTTTTGTACCGCATGATGTATGATCCTGAGCCAGTGCCTTGTATTACAAATAAATATTATTATTATTATTATTATTATTATTATTATTATTATTACTACTACAGGAGGACCAAATAGAAGACTTAATCCTCAACCTACGCAGGCGCCAAAACCAACAATAATCCCGTCGACCAATAACAAATTTTGTGATCTAAAATTTGACGGGATATCAAATGGCAAGTGTCTAATTTAGACCTATATTTTCCATCGTATCTATTTTACTTCCTGTATTGAAAACCTTTGACTACTAAGCCATATTTTAATTTGTTATCTCTTTCTCCTTTTCATAAATGAATTGTATTTTTTTAAATCATTAGTCCTCTTATAAAGCCGACTGCTTTTTTGTTCTTGTGTTCTAAAGTCCCCCCCCCCCCCATTGCCTTTAAAAGAAATACAAACAACAACAACTTTTGGATCGATAAATATCGCACAAATACACAATGATTTCAACTATAACTCCAATCTATGTGCGTATATTGGGCTGCCACGCTCAATTTCAACGTTTTTTTTTAACCTTGACGTGTCTAGCATTCAAAACATTGCTTGTTCGAATGTACCATTTTATCATTAATTTACATTTTAGTTCGTCGGATCATCCACAATGTCTCTATCCTGAAATCTGGATGAAATGTTAATTCTGCAACGAAATATATGAAAAGCTCGAACCATTTTAAATACACACGTAAATGCAATATTTTTCTGATTTAACTTTTTGTCTTCTAATTACAGCCCATGACGGCAGTACATATATCTTCAGAAAAAAAGAGATTTACAAATTATCTAGTCGTGGTTACGGGATTGAACCAGGGTTTCCGCAGCCGATAAAGAATGTGTACAAGCAGGCGCCAAATGGAGTAGGGGCCGTATTGTACAGTTCTTACACCAGACATACATACATATTCAAAGGTAGGAAAGAAATTCTTTTACTGTTTTTGATCACCCACCATTTTGTCTTCATTCTTCTGTTATATTTTGCTTTCACTATTCTTTATTTTTAAATTCTTACCTTTTTGCCTTTCCTACGCGTGGTGTGATGGCTTGGAACAAGCCTGAGCAAGCTGTGTTGCAAAAAAATGGTTGTGTGACGTCTGTAATACGCATGAGATGCTAGATCGGTTGGAAGGTATTTCCAAACCCAGTGAAATATAATGCTGGCTATATAGAGGTTATCTATATTTCTTACAAAGACACACCAATGTAGCTTTTCTAGGCTGGTATGATGGTAGGATTCGAACCCGTACACTTTCAGTCGCCAGTCAGGTACACTAGCCATTGAGCCACAGCGACCCCGTAAGTGTAAACATTGTACTTTCATCATTGATGATACCAAATGTCCGCACTTCGCGATTGAAATATATATTTATTATATTCTATAATTATATTTATTATATTTAACGGCAAATCTCGTCGTTACGTAATGATCTTTTTTTTTCTATGTTGTGCCATTGTCATTAATGATTGAATGATACATTGATTAAAAATATTCCAGAATTGCATAATACTTTTAGAACATCTACTTGTTTTTATAGAAATTTAGTTCGTTTTTTAGCTCGTTTTTATAGAAATTTAGCTTGTTTTTATAGAAATTTAGCTTGTTTTTATAGAAATTTAGCTCGTTTTTATAGAAATTTAGCTCGTTCATATAATGCTTCAGACTGTGTATTTAATGGCTATTTTGATGCACTATAGGTTTACTGTTTAACATTATAGCGGTCTTAATATACGTATACTGTTTAACATTGTAGCGGTTTTAATACGGGTATACTGTTTAACATAGCCCAGAGCGAAACATCTTGGAACAATAGATTTGAGTTAGTGTGATCTAACTGATAAGAACTTGGATTCTTTATTTTTACTTAGTTCTATATTCAACACACGAAATATGTGGATTGGACAAGCTTGCAATCTGGTCTTGTAACAGGCAATGCACCCATATTTAGAATGTTACGCAGTTTCGGTTTGCATTCAGCACTCATCTATCCTTCATTTCGTCATCGTCTTTAAGCATAACTTTAAATATGACCAGATTCGCTAATTAAACAATTTCATAACTGCATTTTATGAATAATTTAAAACATTTAATGATTTCTTTCTTCGAGTGTGGCGGGTATACGGTACATTATGAGTATATTAAGATCTGGAATAGCAACATGTCATGTAAGTCACCGATAAATTGCATGATTCACACGGAAAACTAATTGTAAAAATTAATCCCTGAAGCTTATTGTTTGTTGTCTGAGGGGTGGGTGGTATTTCTTAACGACCCTTTCTAATTAATTACATATGTGTATAATGAAGGGTCTTCAGTCGTGACATAATGTAAGACTGTTCATCTTCATGGAGAGAGAGAGAGAGAGAGAGAAATACATAAAGTAGTTCGAAAAGTCCAAATGTAACATCACCACTGTTGCGATAAATGTTGTTTCGCTACTGCAGTGATACAATTCTCTCCCACTGCCACAATTTGAATATCTCACTGTGCAACACATACTAAATTAAGTGACATATACTCAACATTGTGTTCAATATTATTATTAACAGGCAATCGGTTTTGGCGATTTACCGGATACACAAAGGATTCTGGATATCCTAAGATGCTTGAGGGGTTCTACGTTGATATCCAGGCTGCCCTGGAATGGAGAGATGGACAAATCTATGTATTTAAGGTACATGGAACCTAAATGAAGTCTTGTTCAGTGCAGGTTTCCTTAATCTTCGATAAAGATTGTCCGCATGTGAATGAAAATCACTGAAGTAACACGTTGTGGCATATTTATTATTCATTAACTTCGATTGAAGAGTAAATATTGGGAGGTAATTCATTCATTTTGATTAAAAGGCAATTGTTGGAATATTATTCCCAAAAGTGAATATCAGAATGAGTCATTTTATGAATACAATTCTGTTCGATTATTTCTAACATTTTTCATTAGGAACTTTTTTCACAAAACGCCAAGAAAGAAACAGACTTGAATATTGTAGATGCACGCTTGATCTGCTTTGTACCTAACATGAACATCTGGCAACATTTACATTTTCTTTGCTGTATGCAACGTCTGTTATAACTCGGGCGCATTATTCTTCATTATTATTATTATTATTATTATTATTATTATTATTATTAACATAGAAAGATCAGTACAGCGTCTGGCGTGAAGATTTCACTAGGCCACCAAATGGTTATCCACGACCCATCGCATCCTTCTGGGGAAATCTAATACCAAATCTTGAGGCTGCCATACGATGGAGGGACGGCATCACATATTTCTTCAGAGGAAAGAAGTGAGTTGTTCAAATCAATTGTTCCGAGTCTATGCTCTTAAAATATAAATGAGAAAAGAGTGAAAAGCAGCCAGCTTCGTAAAATTCAGCCACTAATTTATATCCGTGGAATAAAACGTGAAAATAAAAAAAGAACTTACGATATTGCAAATTAAATCCCAAAATGATCCTAGAACCATCGACACAAGTCGTAATAATTTACAGTTCTGAATAAACTTAAGTGGAAATCCAAATTAAATCCAACTCTGAAGTGTTGCTGTGTCTGTGATGACCTGTATAATGCTGATGTGCCAACAGTGTTTTTGTTGAAACACAGTAATATAATTACAGGTTTGAATTCACTATAAATCCCAATTGAAGCGAATGCCTCTCGCGAAGAATATTATTTTTGCATGATCACTCTGTATTTCCAGAGAAAATTCACTTGAATTGAATAATTTAAAGAAATAAGTTCCAGCACAAATGAACACAGAACACAAATATAATACATATTGATTCTGCTAGATCTTAAGCACAGATGAATATTTTTCCAGTAAAAAGATTTGACCTCGGGTCACAATTAGCATTTTTTAAACTAACTTTTATTAAATAACCTTATATGACGTTTTTAATGTTTACAAAAAATGATTTCTATAATTAGCAGTCTGTTACTAAAAGTACACTATATAACCTGGACAATGTCAGGTACACCAGGTAAATTGTAGGGGAATCCCAATAACCTTGACGCAGACCCAAATAAAAAATATTAATTTCTATTAATGATGATGATAATAAATATATACACGTAGAGAATATTGTAACTATGTATTAATTGCTTGAGGACTAAAATCTTTAAAAGAAAATGAAAAAAGATCATTAATTCAGGTCAAGTTGAAAATAAACTAGATTTTGGAAAAGGTTATGTCCAACATACAGTGTTACATTATAATAACATGATGAAATAAAAAACCTAAAAACAACTAACAAACAAGGCAAATTAAATATACATGACACAGTTCAGTTCAATTCATTGTATTTTACATAACATCCATACCAGACAGACAGTGTACAGTGTACCAAAGAAGAACATAGTAACAGGTTATAGGTATATTGAGTACAACTGCCTGCCTGTAAAGGGCAGTCTGGTTTTGCAAATTATAAAAGACTAGTACACAGATGTAGCCACTATGTTTGCAAAACTTACATTATGGTCCATTATAAAAATCGTACAGTTATTTCATACTATGAACGGTTATCTGATTAATTATCAAAACCTTTTCGGTATCAGATAAAAAGTATTTTTCTTAGATGTTGGTTTACAGAACATGACAATAAGAAGTTTTCTTTCGTCATCAATCGTGTTTAGACAGGACTGACAAAAAACGTTGACTTGGTTCAAGTTTGTTACAACACTGACACATGACAAAAAACGTTGACTTGGTTCAAGTTTGTTACAACACTGACACATGACAAAAAACGTTGACTTGGTTCAAGTTTGTTACAACACTGACACATGACAAAAAACGTTGACTTGGTTCAAGTTTGTTACAACACTGACACATGACAAAAAACGTTGACTTGGTTCAAGTTTGTTACAACACTGACACATGACAAAAAACGTTGACTTGGTTCAAGTTTGTTACAACAATGACACATTCTTTCTTACACTCAGGTTGCACTACACAATATATTAGATAAAATATTAATATCTCCGTTTAATGCGCTGACACCTGCCATGGACGATATAATGTTTTACACAGTTATCTAACTCAGGTTGATATCACAGTCAATACTCAAATGGAATGCGGTCAAGTTTGAACCTAAAATATCTGGATGTTGACTTAATCGGAAAGACAGAATATAAATTACGATGAACGCAAAAGAAATTAATCTATAGTAAATTCATTACCTTACAATAATGAACATATAGTACATTGTCTCTTCCAACAAGGGAAAGAACAACAAATATATCGAGTGAAGATAATTAGAAATTAAAGCAATTTTTTATTAAATAATATCTATCATTATGTAAACTTATCTTAAAACGAGAACTTTCTGGAAACTTAACAATTCTTAAACGTCTGATACAGTTGGCTTGATATAGAAGTGTCTGGGCTCGTAGTTGCTTTCTCTTTTATTCCTCTGAAATAGCTACATTGAAAGAGATAAGGAAATTCATCATCGACGCAGATTTTAATGCAACATTTGCACAGTCAGTCACGTGTAGGTCAATTTTCTCATTTTCCAGTCTATGTATATTTTCATTACATTTTTCAAATTCTATTATCTTTGTAATATATCTTTTTATAAGTCTTTCAAAAACCAAAGTTATGATTTTATTCCCGTTTAATTTGTTTTATATGTATCGGCTTTTGTCGAGTTAGTAATGACTGATTCTCATGTCTATCTAAACAGAACAGGAAGGTCTTTCCTTAAAGATTGCATCTAGCTAGGATTTTTGGAGAATACTTTGATTAACCCAAATTAATTGAAATCCAGTTTCCGATCAGAAATTAAGAATATTCTCTATCCATTTACTTCTACCTATACCATTATTATAATCAGGCAATTACCTCAGATAAATGATATAAAAGAATTGTTTGTTTACCATTGATGACATTGATCCTGTAGCCAACCATTCTATTTAATTTGGAAATGCAGAGGAGTGTACCAAGCACACCATGAAGCATATACGTGGCGGTGAATTGTTCAACGTGCATTACGTATTTTAGAATATCTATATGATCCCATTCTATCACATATAAGTTTTCAAAGCCCCGGATCTAAGCTGCATATCTAATAACTTTAACTATTGTCATATCAAAAAGTTTAATCTTGCAGTCTGCAGGTAAATTAAGATTTATTATTCTTTTCTTAAGAATGCAAACAGCTTTCTTGGCTTGTCTAGTTAGATTATTAATTCCTAGTCAATATTTACTCTTCTTCGTTAGGATCGGTTGTAATATTTTTTAGTTTTAATATCTGACCATTTCATGTTCCAAATCGTCCAATTCACATTCGTTTTTTTTTGTGGTTTATTTCTGTATTTACCCAAACTAATAACTTTTGTTTGTTTGCATTACTGATAAACTATTAATTTTGTAGTAACTAAATAATGCACGAAGATTAACGTGCATATCTTTTGAATTATTTGAAAATACAGGGTATCGACTGCATATTCTACAACAAATAGTTGTAATTATCTTACTATATCTGCATTCAGTAAATCAACTATAGGGCCATTGCAATTCCAACTCAGAAAGTGATTTTCGGTGTCATTTAGATAAAGGGCAATTAATAATGGAGAATGATTTTCGCATGGTCTAAGTCCTTGATAGGAAGGAAAGGGACCTGATTTATTTCCATTGTGGAATACACAAGACTTTACAGCCATACATATGTTCATTATCACCTTGAGTATTTTCTCCGTTGGTTGACCCTCAATACCTCGTTGAAAGCCTGAGAAGTGCAAAATAACGATTTATGTGATTTATGTGATTTATGCGATTTATGTGATTTATGCGATTTATGCGATTTATGTGATTTATGCGATTTATGTCTTCAATTTAAAAGTTTCATTAAGGATTTTAAGACAAAAATGTTAAGCAAGTTAAAATTTTACCATGTGAACAATGTGTGTGTGTGTTTATGTGCGTCTGTGTGCGTCACAAAAAAGTACCTTGATTTTTTCCCATACGTCATTTTTAGGATATAGATTTAAAATCATGTTATCAATCTTTCATTCTTTATTAAACTGCATATTCCACTGAAATCCATACGTTGGTCTCATAAAAATGAAATTATTTTCTATTATTATACTTTATTTTTTAAAAAATAAAATATATTTTTGAAACTTAATGTAATTCTTATTGAGTAAGCATGTAAATTTCATCCTACCCCTCACCTTCATTCAAAGTTTTGTCTTGCTGTCGCATAATTTCATGTAACTCTTTTGTGGCATACAGTTTTCGTTTTCGTTTCATTGCAGCTACATAAAATTTAACGACAGTCGCAGACAAATGGAGGCAGGCTATCCCAAACCCAAAGCAGCGCCCTGGCTTGGTTGTGATAGACCAATACCTAAATAAAAGTGAGATAACTCTGCAATTATTCCGTAGCAGGCTGTTACAACGTAGAATCATTTACCTGACTTCATTGCCTAAATTGATGCAGTAATATGAAGGTTATTTTAAAATTAGTGAGAAAATGGTGTTACGTAAGGTAACATATATTTACTGCAAATTTTGTCACTGGTCATCATTATAACTTCAGTTTGTAAATACAAAAATGATTCGCCAGTGAATTATGCGCGATTACGTCTGTCAAAGTCCAGTCGAAAACGTCATGGAATATGGCCAAGTATTGTGTACACACAACGTCTACACTGATGTTAAAACTATATTCCAAGACGCAGAACATCGCACGTTTGGCAAATTACTATTTCCACAGTGTCCACACCTGTGTTAAAACTATATTCCAAGATATCAGAACACCGCACTTTGGGCACATGTTATTTCCACAGTGTCCACACAGTGTTAAAACTATATTCCAAGACTCAGAACATCGCACTTTAGGCAAATTTTATTTCCACAATGTCCACACAGTGTTAAAACTATATTCCAAGACTCAGAACATAGCACTTTGGGCAAATTTTATTTCCACAGTGTCCACACAGTGTTAAAACTATATTCCAAGACATCAAAACACCGCACTTTGGGCACATGTTATTTCCACAGTGTCCACACAGTGTTAAAACGATATTCCAAGACGCAGAACATCGCACTTTGGGCAAGTTGTTTTCCACACAGTGTCAACACCAGTGTTAAAACTATATTCCAAGACATCAGAGCATCGCAATTTAGGCAAGTTGTTTTCCACACAGTGTCTACACCAGTGTTAAAACTATATTCCAAGACTCAGAACATCGCACTTTGGGCAAATTTTATTTCCACACAGTGTCAACACCAGTGTTAAAACTATATTCCAAGACATCAGAACATCGCAATTTGGGCAAATTGTATTCCCACAGTGTCAACACCAGTGTTAAAACTATATTCCAAGACTCAGAACATCGCACTTTGGGCAAATTTTATTTCCACACAGTGTCAACACCAGTGTTAAAACTAGAATCCAAGACATCAGAACATCGCAATTTGGGCAAATTTTATTTCCACACAGTGTCTACACCAGTGGCAAAACTATATTGTAAGACATCAGAACACGCCCACTATATTAGTTTATTTATGAGCTAAACTCATCAGTTTTGTATTCATTTGCTAAGTTTGAAAACAATGAACAAACTATTTTAGTTCTCTACTGCGTATATGAGATTTGCAAATTAATGTTCCACATGGCGCATATTATGAATAGAAAATACATATTTGCATAGTTATTATGTTGATCTGTTGATTCATGTCTTAAACAAAGGAACCAGTGTTTTCTGTACTCACTATTAATCGCAGGAAGGTTCGATATGTATCACATTATATCTGTATATAGACGTAATTTTTAACATAAATACTGTGTACAAATGTTTCATATTATCACTGTATACACATGTATTCTCCATCTAGTAATTTTCACCAGAAAAATTTCTTTTTTTAAATGGATGATATGATACTGAGGAAAACACATGGTCATAAAACTATGACTTGTACAAAAAGGTTACGGTAAATTTAGGAATTTCATAGTGATAAAAAGTTGTATAATAAATGTGTTTCGTTGGTATGAAGTATGTGCCTAAAAGAAGTGTATGAAACACGCACACACATATATACTGTTACTAGTATATGCTCGTGAAATATGTAACAGAAAAGAGTAAAGACAACAATCTTTGTAAAATTAAACAAATAATTTATTTTCTTAAACGACTAAGTGAAAACATGAAAGGAACTTAAGGTATTGCGAATTAAGTCCAAAGATAATCCAAGAATTAAAAAACGCAAGTCATATCAATGAAAACGTCTAAATGAATCAGAGTTCAAATCCCGATGTAATCCAAGCTGGAAGGCGATGACGTCTGTAATAGTCAGCGTTGTACTGATGTGTCAACAGTCTCTTGTTGAATCAAATAAAATATTATTCCATTTTTTAAAGTTTTGTATAATTTCCAAGGAATGTCTTTGTCCAAGAATTGTCAGAGCACTTGCGTATTTCCAGATTAAAAAATCATTTGAATTTCAATAATTGGAAGACAATAAAAAAACTCAGCCCAAACTGGATACAACATGAAACAACTTGACGTCTCAAGTGTTAAGGCACAACTAATATAATTCTTATCATAACATCAGCTATGAAACTAACTACAACGCAAAACAGATTCCCGGATGGGGGTCAAGAGTTCAACCCCCTAGAAGAAATGAAAGTTTGTTACATGATAAATATCACGTCGACCAGCTCTGACCTTGACTCAGCTTAATGATTCTTATTCGGAGAAAGAATAAAAAAAAAAAAAAACACGTTGTTTACCAAAACTGTCACTGACTGTGAAACAAGGTCAACAAAAAGATGCAATGTGTGATTTATTAGTTGTTTACGTGGAAAATAAAAAAGTAAAAAGATCAGTCAGAACTGAACTCTTTTCTGGACAATATCAAATCCAGTAAACAAAATTACATTAAAGTAACATGTAATTTAATAAAAAATTAAAACTAACAGACCGACAACTAAATTAATTATACATAAGAATGCACACATACACATATACACATACCCCCCCCCCTTTACTCTTGATGTCACGAATCGCACGTATCAAACCATACTAATCTAAACAGGCCGTTTGACATGAGGGGACTTAATCTTTTAGTAGTTATCAAAATAACTTAAACGTTACTATAGACCACACTATATCAACATCTGAGTCGTTGCTTAGGAATAGCTGATAACCCTGAAGCACAGTGGGGTTTAAAAGATATATTATATCAAACAGCAGCAGAGAGGGCGAACATACCTTTTGCTATAAATAGATCATTATTATGTAAATAACGGCATCTGGTGCTGAATCTTACACAGCTAGATTAGCTCGAGAAAGATTAGAAGCAATAAAGAAATTTCTTCCCGTCCGTGATTCTGTCCGGCGACAATTACAAGAATGACAAGAAGCTCAAGTTGAATTTGAAGAAGGTACGGAAAAGTTATTTAAACCAGTCACAAAGGTTACTGAAAGAGTTGCAGAAGCTAATGAATATCTTCTTCCAACATTAAAACAAACTGCTGAGCAAACTCAAAAGATAGCAAGAAGAACTAAACAAACAAAAGAGAATTTGCGAGATCTTCCAACTTAAATAGCTGCTGCTCAGCCTTATCCTGCAGGTGAAGAAATACTTGAAGGTGTTTGTCAAATGGAAAAATATCTCGCACCTAAGCCTAAAGTAAAACAAGAAAATGCTAAATTGATTAAAAATGTAGAGAAGGTGTTGTTGAAGAACATGAAGATATTAAAGAGAATGATTTACCTCGTGTGATATCGGAAGCTATTTTTTAAGAGACAAATATTTAAAACCTGATCTTGATACTGTGAGTTATGATAATTTCATCAGGTAGGTATACCGCATATATTATAACAAAAAAAACAAGCCAGAAATAATGATCTAAAATATTAAAGTTTTGCTAGTGAAATAAAAAGACTTTATAATGAGGAACTGAAACAATCAAAACCACAACCTCCCCAGCAAGAGCCTTCATATCAACTTCCTCCACCGCAGCAACAAATAGAATAACAACAATTTTCTTCACTGCAGCAAAAGTTGATGTTGGAACTTGAAAAGCCTAGAGAGCTACTTAAAAAAGGAAAAGTAGAAAGATCACCCTTAACACTATTTGAGAAATAAACGGAAACAAGAAGTGAGGAGGAAGGAAAAACTGGAATGGTTTTTACTCAACTACGCCAGGAGGAAGTGGTTTTATTGCTTGTCCTAACAATATTCATTCTTACGTAGATAGATTAGAAATTCTGACCGGAGGAAAACGCACAGGAAATAATTCGCCGGAAATCATTAATGGAATATCTGATATTTGTGGCGGTATTATGTATATCAATGTTTATCGTTCTCTCATTGATGAAATTGCTGATGATTAACACAGTGATCAGAATAAGTAATAAATAAAATGATTATACATCATGCTCAACGTGGACCAATCATGGTTAGATTAGTAAATTTGCGATTACTAACCTATCAAGCAACTTAAGGAGATGAAATCGGTGATGTTGTTCAAGGTCTATTTAGAAGGATAGCCCCAAAAGTAATACCGATTGTAAAACAGCTAGAAATGAAAGCTATTGATTTTGTTCGTAATAAGGGCATCGACGCTATTGGTTATCTTGCCGGTAAAGTGTTCTCGACAATCAACAATAGAATAGCACGGTTAAGTAGACAAAAACCACAAGGAGTAAAATTACCCAGTACTGAAGTTATGCCTGCAAGTGTCAGTAAAATAATAAACTGCAAATGAGAAACTAGCGGAATTGGCTGTTAATGACGTTGTTCATGCAAAGTTAACTAATACAATTATGCCGGTAAATGCAAGTTTTATTTCAGGAAGTGGTCTTCGTGTTAGACGATAACAATTATAATAAGATGTTTAAGCGTATATCCGATCCAGCGTTCAATATAGATGCACCCATTCTTAAAGGGTTTTATTCTTATGATGCACGTTTACCAAATCATCGTGGTCGAATCAAATTACAAGTTCACGATACAAGCAGATATTTTTTTACCTGCTGAAGCATTTATTGAAGTAGGGGGTGAAGTTATAAAAACAGATGATACTGTATCCGTTGCTGATTATAGTATCGGTTTTGTCAACAACGGAATTATGGCGTTATTTGACAGCGCTACGTATATGGTTGACGAAAAAAATATTGAAACGGTTCAGAAAGATGTTGATGTTGCTACGACGGTAATAGTTTTAGCAAGATATCCTGAGGATTATACAAGATCAGCCGGTCCTTCGATGATGTTTGCTAAAGATGATCCTAACGATCCTAACGATCCTGATTATAATCAATTTATAATAGCATGACCAAGACACTTCTCTAGAAACGCACATGTTGATGTAGAAACTATGATTTTTTTCCCCTAACCCAGATTTTAATGTAGGATTTGCAAAATTTCGATTTGCGTTGAAGGGTGATCGTAGAAGATTTTCGTGCGAGATTCGACTGTCATATATCTTTGGATTTTGTAGAAATGTAAGAAAAGTTATCTTCGGGGCTAAAGATACAGTTGTACTTGTTAGAAAAGGTGATGATAATGGTGCTATCTAGCGAGCTCCAAGTGATGCTGGTAAAGTAATACTGACTAAACTTTCACTGTGGATGCCAGTAATGACTCCATCAATTGCTGAAGAATAAAAAATACTTTCTTTTATGGATTCAGGTGGTAAATCATTGTTATCATGGTCGACAACGACCACAGATAGTGTTCAGAGTAATATTGCTGGTTTATTTACATGGAATGTAGCATCATACCAGGGTGTTCTGCACCACAATATAAGAACCAGCTGAAGATCGATTATTAAATTTTGAAAATAATCATAAAGCACGTGCATATCATCGTTGATGATTTTTATTGGATGTGGTCAAAATGTAGATACCGGTGTGAAATATCACAGATAGATTTATAAATCGGTATCCGATCTATTACTTCTCTTTGGAACATCTTGATTTAAGTAGACAGTCTGTTGTTGATGTCCATTTTTGAGCTCGCGTAAATCCAGGTACTGGTATTAATTGCAGAGCAATCGCTGTTATGCTCAGCGACAAAGCAATGTTCATTGAAGGTGTTGGTGGACGAATGAGAGTTACTGACGCACCAGTAGAAAACATGTAATTAAATCACTTGTCATATTATAAAAATGTCGAATAGTCACGTTAATGTCACTCTGACTCCTGGTCAGGTGAAAAAAATTACAATCAAAACTTGCAAGTAAATGCGGAACAAAAAATATCACTAAAAAGGATCAAATTTCTAGTGGTCCAAACAAATTATCGTTAACCAAGACTCAGCTTAAACATTTTAATAAGGCTTTAGAAACTAAAAGCGGAGTTCAACTTCATCTTTCTCCGAGCGCTATTACATATATAGTTAAAGTTGGTGGAATATTTCCACTTTTTGCGATATACCAGGTTTAATAACCGCTGCAGCCCCAGCCATTGCAAAAACAGCTGCACTTCGTATTTTAAGCGGTACTGCTAGAAAGGTTAGTAGCATGATTGTTGATAAAATAACAGGAAAAGGATATAACAAGGGGAAGGGGTCTAAGATTACCAGGAACCTCTCATCGGTACGGAAAAGGTCTGAGACTTCCAGGAACATTTCGCTAAATTTGCCTATGTCATATTTTAGTTTACTCTATGCTGCTATAAAATTAAATATAACAATTTTTTAGAGGTGTTTTTTGCGTGACCAATTACCAAAATAAACAAACAATTTTGAAACAGGCATTATTAATGTCGATAATAGTCAAGGAACTCACTGGGTTGCATACGCAATTGATCCACGTGGAATTGTTTATTTGGATTCGTCTGGGTTGGCACCACCAATTGAATTTCTAAATATACAAACACAATAAAAAATATTCTAGCCTGACATTCAACATTACCAACACAATGAATGACAGACCCACTGATATGTGGCCTTGAAGTAATTAATGTACTCGCTGCTATATCATAATCTTCCGGTGCACCTCATAAAGTGGTGCCCGAGTATATAAGTAACCGCGTCGTTTTAAACAGATATTAAAGTATAATGGTTGATATTTACGGAATGTCTTCTCTTAGTGGTACCACTAAGGGCAAGAAAAAAAAGATGACATTGATTTGTCAAATTACGCAACTAAAGATGAACTTGCCGCTATTATGAACCTCTCTGGAGTTGATCGAGATGAGGTCGTTACTTTTCAGTTATTTAAACCAGTCACAAAGGTTCTTGGTGCTGATGCAAATAACAAGTATATCAGTCGCAACTAGAAAAATGAAATTAAAAAAAGTGTTGCTAATCGTTTAAAATCAACTGGTGATATAATGACAGGTGAAATCAGCGTGAACGGAAACAAAATATTGTTTTAAGAGATCCAACATCTGATTATGATGCCGCACCAAAAAATATGTAGACATCGGCTATCATACAGTAGATACTAAATTATCCACGCTACGAGTAGAGTATGACGCTCACGTAAAGATGATTTTAAATACTCGTAGAAATTTTCAAAAACTAAATTAACTCGTCGATGATTTTTTTGGCTCCCCATTGACAGCTGACGTAAAACTCGGCGATATTAAAACGGCTATATCAGAAATTGAAACGATTAGAAAAAAACTAGAAGATGTTATAAGTGGGGTTCCTGATATTGTTAAAAAAATTGAACTGATTAAAATCCCCCACGGGCAGATTGCCAACATAGTATACACAGTAGCGTCTGACCAAGCATTATGGTCACCACTCATTTAAACCATTAAACATCGCACTGAGGTTACTGGTATGTACAAGCTTTCAGTGCTTGGTTCTGTAATATTTACAACATCTATCACGATTTCACGGCGTTATCCACTGACTGGATCTTCTGGATTTGTTTTAGTAATGTTAGATCAAAACGACGAGGTAACATTTACTGTGGAACCTGAGGAAAAAACTCGGCTTGATTTATTATTGATTTATTATTGAATTAGTAGTTAAATTCCCACCTAATTAAAATAGAATGAGTATTCCTATCAACGTTCAACACCATGTTGCAGCGCAACATTATAGATACAATCAAGCACGTGAATGGCAAACAAAATTAAAAAATATCGTTGACGGGTATATAGTAAAAGCAAAGAAATATCGCAGACTTGTAGTTATTGTTGATGTGATTGTTTATTCAGCGTCTGCTGTTATTGCTGGAGCCGGCATAATGTTATCAACAATAACAATGACATCACCAGCAGTTGTAACAATTTGTGTTTCAGTTGCAACAACAATAGCTGGTATTCTTAATATCGTTGAAAAAATATGTACCTGCACAAATACAAAATTGCATGATTATATAATAAAATTACACACAGCAACGTTAGCACACTCCAAATTATCCTGGCTATTATCAGCAAGTCTTAGTGCTTCAAAGATATCAGATTCTGTGTTCACTGATATGATCAAACTCTACAAAGAAGCAATGACCGTGTTTGATTTAGAAAATCAAGATTTAAATAATAACGTCAACTCCACTGACGTCAGGCGAGCTACTTTAATAAATCATAACGAACACAATTCCGTCAAAAACTACGATGATATCAGTGAGCTCAACTAATGCAGAATTTAATGTTAACTTTCCAACTGCAATTCCGGTGAAGGAAATCGCACTAGCACAATTACGAGTATACTACAGTTGGCCGAATATCAGATCAAAATCATTTGGTTGATTACAGGCGAATAATTCGCTTGTATTTCCAAATTAGAAAAAAAAAATGCAACACCTGATTGGCAGGTTTTCGCTATTCCTACAGGAAATTATCAGAACGAACAAATCAATGATAAATTTCAACGCAGAATCGAACCTATAATCAGAAAAGAAGAGAAAATAGCTTAACAATTTCACGAACCAACATTATCATCCGCGATAGAGATATATTCTCCAGATTACGTTGTAGATATTTATCAATCATCAATTAGATCTGTTTTAGGTTGGCCTGAAATCCCGCCAGAGAATGAAGGACCACATGAACCGAAATGATTTTTCCACTAACAAATTGTTCTTTTTATAAAGGAACCAGAGTTTAAAAATGAGCAACCTTGGTCTAATACCCGTTAAATCGCTAGTTTCATCATAGAAGTAGATGCATATGATACATATTAGATGAATGATACATTTATATTAACGAAGATATGATTATATTAATACCTAATCAAATTAAAGGTGAAAATCAAACTGTATCCGCAAAACTTCGTCATTTATTCAAAAAATATATTCAAGAGTATCCTAATGACGAGCTACAAAATCAAATCATTGAAACAATACAAAATTTAAATAAGTATCAGAACTTCAGATTATAGATCATAGTACTGTTTTTATGGCAAATGAAAGTAGAGATAAAGTTGACAAAAAATAACAATTTTCATGCAAATGTATGCTAATCATTGTAAAATAGCTGAAAAAGATGTATTAAACTTTGTATTACCAGACTTTAGAACTGACGAACTATAGAAATCACTCACTGATATTATCAATGAATATTTTTCCCAAATCGTTGAGTCATGGAAAAAAAAATAGCCCCAATAGCATCTCTTCTATGACATAACAATAATCCGTATGGTGAAGGTCGTCATATTTCACCAGGAATCGTTAATATAACTTCAACTTTTGCAGTCAATCTTTTATGCGATGGATCTGATTGCAGCTATCAAATAGATCTTGAAAAATCAAATCAGGCTCACCAAGGATATATTCTATATACAATTTTATATACATTTACCCCGCAAGTACCTCCTGGATATTTGATTGTACAAGAACATATTAATCCTGTTTATCTACGATGTCATAATCCGTTATTATCAAGACTAAATTTCAAACTTACTAATCATTCCGGACACTTAATTGACCGACGCGGATACTTTCTTAACATAAATCTCTACGTGAAATCATAACGAGATATTTTTGCAGAGTGTTTACAATTAATTATTTAATCAAGAGGTATATTATATAATGTACCAACATATGAGAGTTTTCATACACGACAAGGAGGATGTACTTGAAAACGCCATCAGAACAATATTGACACAGTCACCAGTCAACACAGAACAATTTAGTGCTAAAATGGTTATTGATGTACACAACAAAGACTTTTTGTTGACGCAGGAGTTTTGTCCTCTGTTGAAGTTCGAGCTTGAAGTGGACCCCCATAGTATATAGAAAAATCCATGATTGCACATCAGAAATGCACCTTTCTACACCTTGGATGGTAGCATAAACTTCAGTTGGGTGGCTAGATTTGTATATTTGGGTGTCATCAATTGGTGAGACACTGGAAAATGATATATGACACTTGAGAGCGGCTGAGTGTATAGAATGAAGAGAACATGCCCTGTGGTACATCACAACATAGATCAACTGGGCTGGAGCGTATTCCATTTGCAGATACAATTTGTGTCCTGTTGACCAAGTAGGACTTGAACCACAGTAAGGCTGTATCATGAATGCCAAATACATGCTGGAGACGGTGAAGGAATATATAATGGTCTATCGTGTCAAATGCTGCAGACAAATCAAGGAGGGTGAAGACTGTAATCTTTCTACTATGCAAAGCAGAGAGAATGTCATTCACTACTTTTAGAAGAGTAGTTTCAGTACTGTGGCCAGGTCGATATGCAGATTGCACATTGCTAAAAAGACAGTTTGAATTCAGATGAGATACAAGCTGAGATAGAACAACCTTTTCTAAGATTTTTCTATATGAATGGGAAATTAGAAACTGGGCGGTAGTTCTTTAAATCGTTATGGTCTAGTGCTGATTTCTATAGCAGATACTTTACAATGACAGTTTTGAAAAATGATGGGAATTCCCCGGATGAGAGAGAGTCATTAATAACACCAGTTAGTGAAGGCAATATTGGATCTAAGCACTCAAGCAGCAGTAATGTTGGAATTGGATCAAGTTCACATTACGTTGGTGCACTCTTCATCACGATTGTACGTATGAAATCCATAGAGACAGGTTCAAATGCTGCTAATGGTTGACGCTCAAATTCTGTATCCCAACTGTACGGTTACGACGAGTCAATTGAAATTGTGGTGTCAAGCTTATCTCTAATGGTTTGTACTTTGTCACGAAAGGAATTTGCAAACAGGTCCAGAAGGTCAACTGGAGAGAAGGTAGTTGGAAGTGGTGTAGATTTGTTCCTTGACATTAGCTTGTTAGTAATCTCGAAGATCTCTTTGCAGCTGGAACTTTCCATGATCTTAGTAGTGTAGTGGGCTGATTTCGCTGCATGGACTACATTTGTGACATTCTTCTTAGCAGCTTCATAGGTTTGCTTATGAATAGTGAGTCGGGTGGAAAGCCAAAGCCTCTCAGCTGTACGGCGGTCCCTTTTAGCAGTGCGAAGCTGGTCCCTAACACTGCTATACCATGGAAAACACTTTTGAATTGATACGCTGCACTTGGTAGCTGGGGCATGTTTGTCGAGCAATGAACGCAGGCAGTTATCGAGTTGTTCTCCTGTAGGAGGTAAGCAAGTTGTTAGGTTTGCTTGGATGTTATGCATTAGTTTGGTTATATTTATCATACGGAGGTTTCTCTTAGTAGCAGATAAAGGTGGAGAGGTAGGGACTGATACGTCAAGATGGCATATAATGCAGAGGTGATGCAAGTTCATGGGATACCAGGGATGACCTAGAATTTTATCAGGTCTATGAAGAATCCAGTCTAAAATGTGACCATGTTTATGGGTGGGCTGGTTAACTGACTGTTTGAGGTTAAAAACATTAATGCAATCTAGGAGTTTTGATATGTTTTGGTTTCCGTGACAGTCAAAGTGAAAGTTGAAATCTCCAAGAATAATCAGGTTGCCACCTATCCAATTTCGATAGTCCTGGAGATTCGGAAACTCCGCCAAAAAGAGAGATTCAGTCAGCTTGCTTTTTCTACTATGAGTTGGGCGGTATAGGCAGAAATAAATGGACTGACCTTTGCTCCAGTGTGAGTGTGGTTTGGACTAGTTCAAACGATGTGTGGTCGAAATTGAATGTTGTGGTGTGGTTAAGACGTTTGATCATGGAGTTCTTTGTGTTGATAGCAATTCCACCTCCGCGAGAGTTACGAGGGATCGACATGATGGAGTAACCAGAGGGTGTTAGATCCGCGCACTTGGGTTCATCGCCTGATGTTTTTAGCCATGTTTCT
This sequence comes from Sinohyriopsis cumingii, assembly GCA_028554795.2. Classification (NCBI taxonomy): domain Eukaryota; kingdom Metazoa; phylum Mollusca; class Bivalvia; order Unionida; family Unionidae; genus Sinohyriopsis; species Sinohyriopsis cumingii. The sequence continues at coordinate 116,468,065 of CM068840.1, read as the reverse complement.
GTCAATATTGTGGTCGTTGATAAAATTAACTATTTCTGTGCTCTTTTCCGGTGGTCCTACCGATTGGGTATTGAATAATGCAATACGCAGAAGTATCTCTTGGATAGTTGACACAAAGGTTGACGATTTAATAGTGATTTGAATTAGTTCGTCTAAATTAACGGTCGAATTTTTAAATTGTTGAGTCGGAAAGGGCATAAGGAAGATAACTGGAAATATTCTTCCTGTTCTATGCCTGCCAGCTTTGAAACAACGTTTCCTTTTTCGCTTCTGTTTACATTTAGGTAATGATGAATGTAGTCTCAGTTCGTTTAGTCTAGAGCACAATGTAGCCAAGGAGTGGTCATTTAAAGCAATTAATGAGGGTCCATCATAGCATAAACGGGTTGAAAAATATATATTTCTGAACAGATCTATTATTTTATACGTGTAACCACGTGCTTTTCTGCTTTTATTTCGTGTTTAATTTAGAGACCATTAATTATCCTTCTACTAATTAGAACTTTTATACAATTATGTTACTTCACTGATATTAATTTTCACACAAATATTGAATTCATTAATTACAATGACAAAAATTAATTATGATCTACGGAGAAACATATACTACAGATTTATCTCTTTTTTCAGGTCAGTGACATCAAGAAAGGGAGGTAATTGCTAAATTACTCTGTCAATGAGGCAAGAGTTGTTTCCCTTAAGTAATCCTAAAATGTGATTGAGGTATCACAAAAAGATAACTATTCTATCTTATATGTTTTGTGAATGGGGAAACCCTTTTTTCATATAATATATAACCACTTGCATTTGTCCTTTGTTTGAATCATTATATATAATATTTCAATCTAAATATTTGTCTTAATTATAAATGGATGAATTCGAGAGATTATCTAAGATTAAGTCTTCTAAAAAAAAGTTTATTCGTGACAGAATGTCCCCTCACTTACCGATAAATACTCTGGTGGATCTGAAGAATAAAATCTTGATTAATAAAATTCATGACGCCGAGAAAGAATTTCGCAAAGATGGCGCCTCTCATGTGTGGTCAACATTTAAAATCATTCAGGATTGTTGGAAAAATTTAATTTCGGCACTTATGCATCATGGGGCGAACGAAGAATAAAACAACAAAATATACTTGATTATTCTGAATCCGCTGAAATCAAAGATATTTATTAAAAAAAATAACCCAAAATCAAAATTGTCATCAGCACCGTAAGTGTATGATCCAGTAGCTAGACATAGAACAGTTTATTTTAATGGATCAGGTGTTCTGGTAAAACGACTCGTGTGGTTGAAATATTTCGGAATTTTGATATGATCGTTTTACCCGCCCCCCCCCCCCCAACTTGCAAGAGCAATGAGAGAAAGAAAGATTAAATCATGCACTTATCACAAATTCGTTCGATGGAAAGGAGATAAATGGACTCCTGATCGAATGGGTGAAAAATACATTCCAAAGATTATCGTTTGGGACGAAATATGTACAGTGTCGTTAGAAACATTAAAAATATTTCTTGATTTGTTATTTACAAAAAATAATGCTCTGATAATGGGAAGCGATCATGGTCAACCCTCACTCTTTGCTGATGATTATGAAGAAATAACTGATGACCATAGAGCACTTGATCCAGAGTTGAGATTTAAAGAAATTAATCAGCCTACAACCTAATAAATTTCAGTGTGAAATGATGCTTGAGGTGATTTCAGAAACGCCTCTGAGCAACGTTTGGAATTTGTGGAGAAAAAATGATTTGAAAGTAGCAAGTAGAAATATAGTTCGTGATACACTTCAACATCAATTATTTCAGTTACATGAATACATTTTTTCAAATCTACCCGTATCGTTGTGTTATCGCCCGGTTGATACACGACGGCAGAATATCGACGTTGATATACCAGAATCATCAGAGAAACAACATCTTGTGTTGAATGATATTGTCTTAGTTCCTGTCAGTGTTGTTGAGAGCGCATTAATTATGGACAAAACTTCGTGACGCTAGGATATGCAATGACAATTCATTCATCACAAGGATTAACCATCTCTGATACAAGTATTTGGATGGTTGATGATCGTGAACGCGGGGGTAATTTTGTGCCTTCAGGAATAACTTCTAATTGTTCACGTACAAATCCGCGTTGAGGAGCAGTTGAATATATTCTGCAGGTTGCAGGTTTACCCGTAGGTCTTACCACTCTAGATATTGTATGTGTCGTTACACTCCAAATAGGATCAGCCTCTCTTTTTTTACCACCTTCAATTTCACCAGGTTCATATAAATATCTTATAGTAACATTATATAATACTGGTTGTTTTGAAAAGTCATGTCATTGTTTTTGTATATGTTGTTTTTTTTTTGTTGTTATAATTGCATTAATAAATTTCATGACAGTTCCACAAGTAATTTCATTATTCAATGCAGCTAATTCACTTGGTAATCTTGCAACCCATTCGCGAGATCTTATATCTTTCTGAATTATTTCCTTCGCATATTGCTGTCCAAATAACCGCTTAACAAGTGTTCGATTAAGTCATTCAACAATTGCCTGATCATGATGAATTGCGTTATGACCTCGTCTGATTTCGACATTATATTTTTTCAACAGAGACCATATTACACCAAGAAATTCTTTGCCAGGACCAACCTGTAACAGCTGGGGCCATCGCAAGGGTCGTTGATAAATTCGTTCAAAAGCAGATACAACTTCAGCAGCTGTTTTAGTTGATAGTGGCTCTGTTTTTTTTATACCTACTTGCAACGTCAACGACAGTCAACGCGTATTTGTATGTCAATTGACGTCTTCCAATTTTAATAGTATCATGTGGTAAAAATAAAATATCAGCCTGATGAACATCGTTAGGAGTGCTGACATCAAAATGTGCATGCTGAACTTTTTTAGGTGGTGGTAGTTAAATTGGTAGATTAATTTGCCATATTGCCTGTCGTGCTAACCATTTTTCAGCAGCAGAACGTGTAACATTTGCTGCATCAGCGAGTTTATTTATTGCTGCTCTACCTTTCCAATATCTTCTTCGGCTATAATAAATCGATTCCATTATTTCAATAATTGGTTGATTAATTACCGGCTCTGAACAACAATTTACCTTTCTTCGCTGTTTCTTTTACAATCTAGCTAATTTTTCTTTAAAAGATAATTTTTTGATGCAATTTAATACATGAATTAATTCCACATCTGCAATATGTCGTTGTTGCAGATCTTTAATTTCATAAGCTACATCATGAGCGTGACATGCTTTATCACTTTAATTTATAGGATATTCAACAGGTCTTGGTTAATCTTGTTTATCAAGTAGAATATCAAGTCGGATACCAGGACCACAATAGTCATACCCAGGAAGATGTTTTTCTGCTGGGTATTTAGCCCATGGAGTTCCTGGAAATTTTGACATTAATGTAGCAATATCACCACCATCCTTCTTTTGAATTGTAGGTAAAAACAAAAAATAATTATGTTACATATTACACATTTTCCACCATATGCTATTTTTCCATTATTTATTGTAACCGTGGCTAAATCAGTGGTTGGAGTGTTAACTCTACAAAGTAAGCAATACAGATTCATGTATATTTATAATATTTCTACAACATGGATGTCACTGATTTCTCAGTGACACGAAAGCAAGAGCCAGTAAAACATATTTCAGAACTACCGAATTATATCAGAATGATTATAATAGGCCCATCAGGATCAGGTAAAAACCACAGTTACTGCTTACTCTTATAATACGATGGCTCAAGTGGGGCAAGTTATATTTAGTAGCTCCGTCAGTTGATGATCAGCGGTGTTTCGATGTACTTAAAGATTTTAATGAAAATGCAAAATTGTTAAATGATGATGGTGTTGGCATTATTAATTTTAAAACCGATATTGATGAAGCACCGTCCGTAGACAAATTAGATGGATTTATTAATAATCTCTTATTATAAATCGACGTAATGCTGGACAAACAAACAAATCCAGCAAGAATATTTTCTTGTGGTAGGCATAACAATACTGATGTGATTATGTTACTCAACGATATACACAAATACCTATAGTGATCAGAGATAACTTTAATATTTTGTGTTTAATGGAGTTGGTACAAATACTCTGCGAAATATTCACTAGACTTCTGTGTGGTGGGCATATGGACATGATTAGGTTTAAAAACTTCTTTTCAAAAACACAATCTACTCCACACGGATTTATACCAATAAATTTGCACGATCCTAGAACAAGGTATGGTGTAGGACTTGATAAAATATTTGGTTGATCTTATTATAGCAAAAGAGAGTGCGCGACCTCAATGAAACGTCCTGTTGGTAAACGAAACCGCGCATACTTTTTGAAAAACACTAACGACAACGATAAAGTAACAAATTAAGCTAACCCAATTAAAGAAACTCTCCGTAAAGTTAGAGGCTTTGGTTTGGCTTTAGTGACCGTATTTTTTTCTTCTTTCGTATAAGGTCTTAGATTTCAAAATAATGTTTCAGCAAAAGGTACGTTCGCCCGCTCTGCTGCTCAAACATCAGGAATAGTCCATCGTATTCTAGGGCGATTTTAAGGTGGGGAAATGTTTTACCTAAAGGTTGAAGAAAGTCATTCAAATGATACGCAACCATCTCAACTTGTGCCATTGTTGTTATATGTAAATTTGCCACATTTACATCTTATTATTATGCGCATAAATTTTGACAGTAATAAACAAATTTATATTCCCTTAGAGGTTTTGTTGGCCATGTAATCACATTATTTGGTTTTCAGCATGACATCATGTATGTCACTTATATTTAGATTTATTACAAGAAATCGCTAGTCTTGTTTTCTTATTATTGTTGGCATATGTGCATTTTCTCGGCATTATTTGATAACCTATTTATCGTACATATTGAAAACATACTGTAGATAAATGAGGTTTCCTTAGTTAATAATTTTAAGCCTAGACGAATATAACTCATGGCTAGTTTATGAGTTCTGTTCATAAATGATAAAAATGAAACTGCACAAGTAGGCCGAAATTTTGTTGTTATTCATTTGATAACTACATGCAGATTTCATTATTGTTGTTGTCTTGTCGTTTTTGTCTAGTGTATTTCATCACAAATGTTATGTTAAGAAGGTCATAAGACATGGTTTTAACTTTTAGTATCGTGAAGTAAAATTCGAGAATACTTTCTTAGGTTGATGACATCGCGGTAAAAAAACAATGACCGAACATTTGTTTTTCTTCTTTTCAGCGAGGAAAAGAATTCAGACTGTGGAGATTAATCGTTCAAATATAAATTTTAGGGTGTGAAATAGACCGTTTTATTACACGCTTTTCTTAAATGTACGAGACACATTCTACCCATGTAATCACTTCGATAAAGTGGACGACATCGAACTTAAATATGTTTTCATATTTAAAATGGAATTACAAGATCCAGTGCGAAGACAAAAGTAACTTAAAATGTTGTTGTTGTGGGGTTTAACGCCATTTTTCAGCACACGATAGGCTATACATAGCTGCCAGTATTAATGGTGGAGGAAGAACCCAGGACAACCCGGAAAGAACCATCGACCCACGAGAAGCTACTGGCAAGCTTTCCCACATACCCACATTGGCTGAATCCGAGACTCGAACCGGCACATACAGAGGTGAGATGGCAGTGATCCGTAACGGAGAGCGCTTTAGACCACTCGGCCACTCGGGGCCCCCAGTAACGTAAAGAGATGCCATAGTTGATGAGTTAACGTAGAAATGGTTAATACTGACAGGGATATTTCCGTGACTTTAGATTTTAAAAAATTATTCAACTGTCTTAGACGTACCGTAAATAGCGTTTTTATATTGCACTATTCATTTGTTTAATTTTAAAAAAATACCTCTTGTTTTCTTCCATGGATATAATCTTCATCTTTGATATCCGTCAAGAGAAATATCTTCATAAACGTCATGACTTCATGTTGACCGTCGGCAAACGTTTGGAAGAATATTCGAGATGCAGGCTTATTCAGTATTCTGCTGGTGTAACCACTATGAATTCCGTTTTAAAGTTTTAAAGTAAGTTGTTAGAACGAGTACAATCGTTGTAAGCAAACTTTGTAAGTTTGTTGTTCTACACGAATCGTTTATAAAACTATTCATTACTGTCTCATAAAATAGCATCTAACTTGAAATTGTTCAAACATGTTACTTTACCATGCCATTTTAATAGACTAGATAGAAATGCTATTGTAATAGACAAGATGGCCAAGCCATTTTAATAGACTACATGGCCATGCATTTTAAAAGAATAGATGGCCATGCCATTTTAAAAGACTAGATGGACAAGTCATTTTAATAGACTACATGGCCCTGCCATTTTAATAGACTACATGGCCATGCCATTTTAATAGACTAGATGGCCACGCCATTTTAATAGACTAGATGGCCGTGCCATTTTAATAGACTACATGCCCATTACATTCGGAATATAAGTAGTTTGGACGTTGTTTTTTGCAAAAACATTGTCACCTTTTCCTCCCTATTCGTACCCTTTCCAACCCAACCCACTAATGATAATAATAATAATCATAATCATAATCATAATCATCATCATAAATCCAATCCAAATTAAAGCAAAATTAGCAGCAAACTAAATCTTGATTTGAAAAATTATGTATATTTGCCAATTGATCTGGGGAAACTTTGGTTTAAAACGACTGTAAATTATGACTGGTTTTTACCTTAAAAAGACCAAATAATGTTTTATCCATCCGCTGATTTATAAGATATACTTCTTTGGTTAATATTATGGCAAACAAAACCACCTCACCCTAAATCGTTTTAAACCGCGGTCACCGCAGTTTCTAACATCAACAGTACTCAAGAAAACTACAAATGAGAAAAACAGCTAAAAATGAAAACGTGATTAGTTCGCATTTCATCTGGAACAATGTGATGATACACATACGGTAGCGAAAAAGATTATTAGTACTTTAAAAACTTAATATTTGGAAGTAGTTCACTCCAAATGTTTCTCGATAATGGGTAGATGCATTACTAATAACCCTCACCACTGACGCATATGCATACCACATAATCAAGCGAGCAAAGAAGAAACTGAGACAAAATATCGATTAATCTCTCTGGCAACCTAAGAACGCAATTATTTGGAACAACTAAATTTAATATAGGAGAAACAGTTTTGGATTTCAAAGACTGATGCTATCTTTTCAAAAGAGCATCTGTCTAATTTTAGAGAGGAATAGAGTGTCTAATTAGATGACCTTGTATACAAAAATGTAATGTTTGGCGGTAGATTAGGCCCCCCCCCCCCGCAACATAAGAACCTTGGGACATATATGTGGAATAAATGAAGTTATTGCTACTTGTGTACGAAGTCACAGCCTTCATAGAAGGAGCACGGATGGTGGTAATTGGGACACCTCTACTTTCGATGGCTTGCTCTGGTGGCATGATAAGAATTTAATTCCAAATTCAGATTCAATATATGTTACAAAATACAAGTAACATGAAGGAGTACTATCCAATTCCGTCGGTGTAAACAAGAAAACTGCATTGAAATATTAAAACGGAACACAAAATGCCAACTATGTTAATGTACGTAAACATGAGAAAATCACACCGACAATATAGTGGAGAAAATATTATTAACAAAGAAAAACTCAAAGAAAATTTTAATGTGAAACCATATGTGAATGTTTAAATTTGAAAGTAAATTATGCTTTTGTAAAGATAACAATCACTAGCCAAAACAATCCAACTACATCAAGGCATCGTGGTATGCTCACATCAAAGTACGTTTCATAATCAATTTTAATCCTAAACATTAGTTGTAAAATGCATGAGCATTTTAAATTACTAATTGATAACAAAGAAAGAAAGTGGATAATAACACACTACTACTTATATGTACTCCACTCAGAAAAGAAAACACAAAAGTGAATACCAAGTAGAAGAAAAATAATGACAATAAAGATTCAGGATTCGTTTCACGGGCAATTAAACGTGTATAGGTTTTGCAAAGAAAATGACCGAGTTGTATCTAGATTTTAATGACTCCTTAGCAGAGATAAATAGAAGCGTGTATAGATATGTTAATTCAGTTAAAATTGTCCATATCAGTCCAGCAAAATATTCCATGAGAAACGGGAACACAGTAATCACTCACTAATAACTGGTAACACAGGATACAGTCTTTCAACAGAAACAAAAAATAAATAAATAAATGAATAAATAAGTAAATAAATAAATAGCTAATATGCATTTTTTTTTTAACTAAACACAAACTGCGGACAGTAAGTAAGTCAAAATACAAGCTTGGTGTTAATCTGAGATTGCGTGTTGATAAACAGCAACACGTCAGAGAAAGATGATATATAACGTTGCCGGAATTCCTAGAGGCAAAGGACCAGCGTTAGCATGCAAAATGTTTACAATAGAAGTTCTTTGGTATTTCTATAGACGAAATTAGATCCCCATCTAGAGACCACCAAACACTGGCTTCACGAATGCATAATAAAGTGAGAAATACTGATAAATTCGAAGATAAATTGGTTCTGTCAGGTAATGTTTTATAAGAGAGTGAGGACCTAAATAAGCAAAACGATGAAATAAATAAGACAAGACCCGTACGAATTACAGAAAGAGAAAATAGTTATTTGGACATGGATGTTTATCCAGTCTTTGTTGAGGGAACTGGATAACAGTATTGTGGAGTTTAATGATCTTTTAAGGTGGAAATCATTTAAGGTAATTATGAAGGACGAAAAAAAGTACTTTATAATATGTGTTTAGTTTATAGTTATGATCAATGAAAGTTGAGCTGAAACAAGTGACAACGTAACCGACAATATTAAATTCCAAGAGAAGGAAGTTTTTCAAAATTTAGAACTTCAAACATAAGACAAAACTGCATATGGTAATTTATTGTTATTTCGATAAACAATTAAAAACCAGTTAAAGGTAGTAAAGTAAATAGTGATAATTAATTTTTCATCAGACGTTTACATATACATTACGTTATTACCCAAGGACTATGACACTACACTTGCCAAAAGCAAAGACTGAATACTTCTTTTTTATCAGCAGTTACACAAAATAAATAACAGCATTAACTTATGAAGAGACTACAGCAGAAAAGGCTGCTGTAATGAGCATACAACTAATTCAACGCAGCCAGCGTTGTCATATATGTAAAAAGGGGAATGAAGGGAAGAAAGAGAAAGCAAAAAATCATGCTTATTTACGTGGTCATCTTAAATGTAATTCGGATTGCAGGTATCCTTGATGAGTTACTACCTTTAATTCACACTTTATTGGATCATGATGATCATCTAGTTATGATATCACTATCTTGATAAATATGGTAATGTAAAATGATGATGATGATGAATATGCAGTATTTCATATAGCAAAAAAGATCTTATTTTCTGATAGCAATGAAAAATGGAAAAGACATTATTGCAGAAAGGTCAGATTTGGACATATTTATAGGCTTCTGGATGTCTCTGTAAATGAACTATCGATCTATTTAACTGATGATAATTTTTTGTGACAAAAAACCCCCACTATTTTGAATCGGCATAGTAATCAGTGTGTATACATTCATTATTTTAATAAGTTAAGAAAACTCGAATTACTACCAATATAATGATTGTGTTCCAATCTCAGAATGAATGGGAACCATTGCCACAACGCAAAAGCTGTTATCGAGTGATCTTCACGACTATTACACAAAGAAGGATACTTTATTGTTGTGTCATACTTTTAAGAATTTGGAAAGTTTTGCAAGAAAATATTTTGAACTAGTTCCAGCTTATTATTTTGGCGCACTTACACTGAGGCTCCTTTAAATAGAACATCATTATAATTAGATGTATTGACGTATAATTATATGTTTAATGATTGAGTCTATGGTAAGAAGAGCAGTAATTATGATGCTTAATAAGTTAGATCTAGCTTTGAGTATTATTTAGACAACATGGGGAAGTTTCTAAAACCGGAAATTATAAATAGTTACTATTAATAACTTATACCATAAATATCATAACCTGTATGGTTGTCTATGTGTCAATTTATGCATTTCCAGTGATCGACAAAACCGAAACAAACAAACAGTATCAATAACAATCCAATAAAAGGAAAAATGATGATCATACAAGTAGGTTTAGAAGTAGAAATGCATCTTTATGATGATTTTAGCAATTAAGCGTTATAACAATTAATCAATATGACAGATAATAATAGTGCAAGTAGATTTAGAAGTACCAAAGCATCTACATAATTTTAGCCATTACCCAGTATAACAATTAATAAATAGGAAAGATGACGATAGTGCACGTAGATTTCAAAGCACCAATGCATCTACATGTTTTCAGCGATTACCCAGTAGAACGAGACAAAATAATATTAAGAATGAAAGATTTATCACCATTATCAACAACGATTGGCTGATGATTTAAACGATACAATACAATTAGCTAACAAGGTTTAATGCACACTTAAATTTAACCAATGATATGCAATTCAGGATCGATGAACTAACAGTCCCTTGTTGGTTAAAATTAATAAATGCAAGGATTAAATCCTTATTTGAACCATCATTATAAATTGAAATCAATATTGCCAAATATATTATTATTAAATAATACTTTGTATTTCCAGTACAGAATTGCTTGAATTAAATAATTTGAAGAAATAAATTCCAGCCCAACTGTATTACTGGACACAACATAATATAATTGATTCTGCTAAGATCATAAATCACACATTTACTAACTCTAAGATAAGTAAGATTTATATTTTAAACTGAGACGTAAACAAGACTCCCGATAAGTGTCAAAAGTACATTGTTCTAGAGGGGATCTTGTTTATATTTAGAAAGTCACCCACACAAATCACAATAAAATCATGAAAATCACGACGTAGTCTAGCTACAAAAATACAATGTCCTTGATTCAGCTTCAGATAATGGTTCTCACTCAGAGAAAAAAGTATTTTGCAAACTTGTCACTGACTTTGAACAAAGTAAAATCCAACATACAATGTTGCATGATCAATAGCATATACTGAAACTGAAAAATCTAATTAACAAACAATGCAAATTAAATATACATAACATGATCAATATATACCTATGTCATCTATCTATCTCATCTATATTTTGATACTCTTTGTATATGACGGTATCTGTATTATGTGTAAATCTTGTTCATGACTTTAAATTATAGTGATATTCTATAAACATGATGTTAGATAGCTACTTTCTATACACGGGTATAACATTCTATTTTTGATATTGAGAGTGTATATTGCGTAGGATCAATCATTGGTTTTTACAATCATTGATAATAATATTATAAATTAAACATGTTGACAAATTTGGGGTATTCTCTCATTGGCTGGTGGGGGCATTGGGTTCTTTTACGATGTGAGATATGCAAATGTAACATAGCTAGTAGAACCAAAATGCGTTGTCACACCTTGTATATACATACATGGAAAATTTGTTCAGACTTACTTCTCATGTTCTTGTTGTAACATCAGTCTGCAGACACGTTTAATATTGTGTTTGGATTTATGTTTAGATATTATTTGAGAGGAACCATTTGTTGGCCATTTGTTGGATTATTCATTGGAATTACAATGTGTTAATTGGATTAAAATATTATTATGTTACTATTTGGAATTATTCAAAGGACAATGCCACTTTAATACACTAGAACAGTAAGCAGACCAGTACATTCATGAATCTTAAGTTCATTCGGAACATTCAATTCCATTGGACTTGAATATAATATTTGTATAATTATGTTTCGATTAAATTCATAATACTGTAGTTCATTTGACATTTTCCTGTTATAAATTTGATAATTAAATTATTTACGTTTTTACAAACTGGGTTGTTTTGCTTCATTATGTTACTTATATTAGGAGCATATAGTCGTTACAGCAGTGTCATTAGTAATTAAATACTTATCATAAATGATAATACAATACCAGCACATAATTTCAAATTTCAGACCTTGTGTGTGGTACTATATCATCTGGCAAAACATTACATCTGTCCTTCAGAAACATTTGATTTATGTAATCTTGATGTGGTTCTTTGCATTTTGAGGTAACAAACTTTCATGATTTGTTTTTCCTTTTTCAAACCGGGCTCCCAACTATTAAATGACTCATTTCATTAGAATATAAGTTCTATAAGAAAGTATATGTCTCCAGAATGGTCTGAACCTTTAACACACCATCTAGTTTGTTGTATAGATATAATTCCTCCTTGCACAAATGTACCATCAGTATTATTTCCCTTTACATTTTCGAATTGATGCAAATAACGTTGACCTTAACGTACCTGCCTGATTATTAAAATAAGGAAGAAATCATTTTGTAAACATAGGTTCATGTTTTGACTTTCAAACGATGTCACCTATTTTAAATTTAGATGTTTCTTCGATATCATTTGTCAGATCAGAAAATAAGTTAATCCTTAGATTAGACATTTGTTATGATTACTGATTTTATATATCTCATATATATTGATCTTCGATCAGCATTATTGAATCCAACCATCAGGTTAGGTATTACATCTGTCACATTTTTTCGTGTTTCTTAAAAAGTGTTATATTTCTACATTCACGTTTTAAAACTTAAATTGATCTTTCTATTAAAGACGTGTTTTAAGCTGACAAATATTCGATATTTATCCCTCCAGTAATGCCTTGAAATTGCTGTTGTATAATTCGTTCTTTTCATAATGCTGTATTTTTAATAAAGATTTCTTTAGAAGCGACGTTTGCCTTCTTCGTTTGCTCTTTCCTTACTTAGTCCAAGGCTATCTTGGAGGACACCGATAACTGTGAAATGGATTTATATCCATTATGACAACTTTCATATGACTGCTTTACAACAATACCCGCTACTGATCATCGACGCAAATAATATTGACTCTTCGATTGAGAAGTCCTTTTCTAGTTTGCATGTGCAAAAAGCTTGTAGATTGTCCAGTCACATAATCTGTCAAAAAGCGGAGTATTATATTGACGTTGCCCTTGCTTCACTATTTAGTCCATCGCGTTTAATTTATAATCATAATTTATTAACATTTATGTAAGTCGCTGGAATTTTAGGATTGTAATATAGATGTATTGAATATTTTTCTCAGATATTGTATCTATATAATAATTCTCCTATTATAAATGTGCAAAATTAAATTAACTGTAAGGTATTTGAAAATAAAGTGCGTATATATTTTGATTTTTGTACCGATGTTATTTTAAATGTATGTTTTGTTCTTTACAAAATTAAAACAATTATATCTTGCAAATCAGATCTTTTAAATTTTTCCATGTTTTCTTTTCTATCTAGCGCAAGATGTTCTAAATAATTATAAATTTAAAAAATTTTAAACTTAGAGTTTGCGATTATTTCCTGTATAAACTTCACAGCCGACTGTGTATAATCAGACGGGGATTAAAACGTTCTGATTAAGTAAAATATTTAGGCCTAGTAACTTTAGAGCTGGTGGCTTCATACTGATGTTTGTATTCTGCATAATGTATTGTTTTTAACTTTTGTTGATTGGGTACCAAAGACTAATTAACCAAAACGATCAGGTGACGACCTCACAGCTGGTGGTTCGGTACTTATTTGTGTATACTCTATGATGTAAAGTGTGTCATTTTTAATGACTGAGTACTAATAGGTAATTAATTATAAATGTCCAACTTAGTGACGTCATTGCTGGTGAATGAGATTTTATCTTGTAAATAGCCATACAATAAGCAAGAAATGTTGACCTAGAAGTTTACACGGGAACAAAATATGAAAACAAATCAACACTCTGATGGAATGTATTTCGATAGGTTCAGAGTGGTCACTACATTATTTATATCGAGTTTGGTGTCTACGTTTACAAGATTGGTCTTTGATCAAGGTACTGCATATGCCCATGCTGGCCTTGGAAAATTAAGCAAAACTTTCTGACCGGGGAGGAGGAAGTTTCTTAATGGCCTGGGAGATTTCAGAGACATTTTGTCTATTATTGGGCCTGGACGGGATGGATGAAAAGGGAGGGTTTTGATGTGAACAACTTGAATATTGATGAAAACGAAAGGAGGGTGCGACCCATGACAATTTAATCAATTCTACTGGTCTTGATTTTATCCATTGTAAACACAGTAATAACCATGTTTCACGGAATTTTACTTTCACTTTTTTTGCAACTTTAATCTGACTTTATTTTAATTATTTTATTTAAATATTTGTTAAGTGTGAATACAGCTGCATTATACTGCATGCGTTTCACGTTAAATAAGATATGTTATTTCGCATGTAAGTTGTTATAGTGTCATTAAAGTATTCCTGGTAATTTTCGTTGAGTATAAATTAATATTCATTCAAGATTTGATGATAAGTCGCTAATATGAAATAATGACGGCGGTAAAAAGTAGTTCTTTAAAACAATTTAGATTATATATCGTTTTTTACGAATTTATTCGAACAACAAATAAACAAGTTATGGAAAGCTACTTGACCGAAAGCCAGAGATCATTAAATGTACACTAAAACCTTTGGAGACACGTATACAAATGCAAAATTGCACAGAAATCGATATGAAAACTAGGCCGACAGATCTAAAGCTATTTCACTCGACATATAAACAAGACATTTATCATAAATAAGGACATGATGTTATAAACAAAAAGGTCATCACAGAACAATGTAATTTGTAGAATATGACACAAACGATGAATTAAAGGACTGAGAAAATGATTAGTGCTCATTACGTACAACTAAATGCTAACAAGTGTACGAGATATTAAATAAACTAAAGCATAACGGAATTAACTAATACACTACACTTATTTCGTTTCGGTGAAACACATTTTACTGCCATAAATGTTGATAAAATACGTCTCAGAACTTGGATTGAGCTATTCCCCATCAATCGATCGGAATATAATAAATTTATACATTACTTCTGAAGATGAAACAGTCATGTTTATTCTTCTTCTTACGACTATACCCGTTTGCCTATTGGTGATGTTAGGCTGCCGACAGGGTAACGAAGCATATGCAACAGACAATGCTATAAAAGTAACACAATTGATTAAATGTTTAGTTTAATAGAAAATGGTGTTTATAGACACATTACTGAAAAGACTAAACTACTATCGTTACTCCAAACTGTTTGTGGTAGTCAACGGAAACTATGATTTCTTATTTTATAAATTTAAGTTCAGTAACAATGGGCATACAGATCTAATATATAAATGAAAGTTATATGTTATCGCTGGCTCTTCCACTTTGTACCTAAAAGACTCCAAATACAGCTGTATCCAGTGGACAAAATGTTGCCTTAGGTATAATAATAATAATAATAACAATAACAATAATAATAATGAGGACTTTGTATAGCGCCTAATCTTTAGAAGCTCCACGCTCTTTACAACATTAGACAACACATATAAGATAAAAAATATATAATGATATGATTACAAAAACAAACACCATGAAATTAGAAAACATTTAAAAAAAACATGCTGAGAATAATTAAGGGAGGCAACATTATTAGGTCTTTAAGTTTGTTCTTGCAGTCGAAATAAGTGAGTTTTGAGAGCACTCTTGAATGTGATCACTGTGTCTTTGTGTCTAAGTTCAGTGGGCAATTCATTCCACGTTGTTGGACCCTGGTATGCAAAAGAACGCTGTCCATATGACTTTGTATACAACAGGTCATTGTTTTAGATCCGTTATTGTGCATTACATATGTTAATGATATGGACATCAACCATTTAATTGTGACGAGTCCTTTAGCCGGCGTATTCATCGGATGATATGTACGAAATGAATACATACTGAAAATGGATTTACTAAACTATTGATGATTGATCAATGCAGTGCGTGTTTGACTTTAATTTAAGCAACACTAAGATGTGATATTCCCCCATATGCAAATCGGCCTGATGAATGAGTGTACATGTATCTGCCGAATGTTCTGAACTGTCTACTACGCCTTGTCGTAATATTAACAAGATTGACAATACTCAGATACAGGTGCACAAGGCACGCACTTTTAAAATATGATAACAAACCATATACAAATATAATATAATTTTTGTTTATTCATAATACCATGTCCCCTTTCCACTTCCAGTGCGTGAATATTTAAACGGGGTAGGATGGAGCGTGATAGACACATTCTACTTTGCTTTACAAAATTGAACGTTTCAGCTTTTTGGAGAGCCCTTTTAAGTCCGACATCGATTCCACATATCAGTTGAGAAACATCGGACTAGTTACATTATATATTTGACTGGACACGAGGTCGATTATAAAGATACTTTGTGGAAATGTTTCATGCTAGATGTAGTAGCTAATATTATGGATGACACGTGAGCAAGACTGATTCAAACTTATTGTAGTCTGATTTAACCGGTGGTCATAATAACTATAGAAACGCACTCCAGAATATTTTGGAGCACATATACATTGGACGGCATATTATCCATATAATCGCATACATGGGAAAATTCCAAGTGACCGATGACCAGTCAGATTGAGGTGTCGCTAAATGCTACGTTCTCCCTTTAGAGGCTACTACCTATTATCAAAAGGATCACAGTGAGTTCTTGCTTAAGCGCTATTGAACACAATCTATCTATCTATCTATCTAGTAGCTGTTTGGTGGATGTGTTCATATACAACAATTGTTGCAGGCAGAAAATGCAGTTTCAATGACACTGCATTGATGGAAAACACAGTAACATCTCTGTTCCATTTGTAATAACGCAGCGTCATTCTCTTAATAAGTTTCCTATGTACCAATGTTATTATTTTGGTGTGTGTCTGTGTGTGTGCGTTTTGGATTTTTATATGAAATATCTCATTTGTCATTTCATTTTTTACGTACAAAATCTCGAATCCATCTGGGGTTTCCTGCATCAAATTTTCGGAAATCATTGAATTAGAATGGTCCCATTGGAAACCCCACTAAAATCTGAGCATGAATGTATGAGGTATTATACACTGCATGGATATATTTTATGAAAGTGGAGTCTGTGATAACAGTCATCATCTGTATGGATATATTTTATGAAAGTGGAGTCAGTGATAACAGTCATCATCTGTATGGATATATTTTATGAAAGTGGAGTCTGTGATAACAGTCATCATCTGTATGGATATATTTTATGAAAGTGGAGTCAGTGATAACAGTCATCATCTGTATGGATATATTTTATGAAAGTGGAGTCAGTGATAACAGTCATCATCTGTATGGATATATTTTATGAAAGTGGAGTCAGTGATAACAGTCATCATCTGTATGGATATATTTTATGAAAGTGGAGTCAGTGATAACAGTCATCATCTGTATGGATATATTTTATGAAAGTGGAGTCTGTGATAACAGTCATCATCTGTATGGATATATTTTATGAAAGTGGAGTCAGTGATAACAGTCATCATCTGTATGGATATATTTTATGAAAGTGGAGTCTGTGATAACAGTCATCATCTGTATGGATATATTTTATGAAAGTGGAGTCAGTGATAACAGTCATCATCTGTATGGATATATTTTATGAAAGTGGAGTCTGTGATAACAGTCATCATCTGTATGGATATATTTTATGAAAGTGGAGTCAGTGATAACAGTCATCATCTGTATGGATATATTTTATGAAAGTGGAGTCTGTGATAACAGTCATCATCTGTATGGATATATTTTATGAAAGTGGAGTCTGTGATAACAGTCATCATCTGTATGGATATATTTTATGACAGTGGAGTCTATAGTTGTTGAAACTGGAGTCAGTGATAACAGTCATCATCTGAGTCGTTATATTTTTGAAACTGCAGTCAGTAATAACAGTTAAGAAAAAGTCGTTGATTTATAGTGTTGTTAATAACCTAAGAGACAAACATTAGTCAACGCCGGATCCCTTTATTTAAACAGAGCGTTCAGATTTGCAACAGTTTTTCAAATTAGAATTGCTTTCACGCATTATATGTACTCGGATACTGAAGCTACATGTTCTTCACATCTCTTTTTATATCACCGCTGGGTACAATCATACATATCATACAGTAAATTAATGCTAAGTTGTCCATGAAAGTATGGCTTTATGGTATGCCCCGACGCTTGGATGGTGTCAGCCTTGTACGTTTATGATCAAGGTTTAAACCACAGTTTATTAACTTCAACACATCCTACCTTAAGAGCGCTGTCTGTGTCGGCATTTCGTTGCTCCAACACCTTTGCATAATGTTTCTTTTGTTCGTCGAGAGAGCGCTTGTCCCATGACCAATCAAGAAATTCGAAAAAATAAAGTTCTGGATGCAAAGCACTCCGATTTAGATGTTTGCATTGATCAGGGCAGAGGTCAAATCCACCAGAGAAACATATTCCCGTTTTTAATGCGCTCCTTAATGTTGGAGGTTTTCTCCAGTTCGCATGGTAACGGTAATGTATGCTTGACCTTGGCTTTGGACATTTTTGGTCATCAGTAACGTTGGTTTGATAAAACTCATAGGGTTGTCGGTTTGGGGAATTAGACTCCCCGTGCCATGTGCCATTGTTATATGATCTTAAATGAAAATGAAACTTATATTTGTCTCTATGGAAGGACCACATATACTGAGTCATAATACTGAACTGGGATATTGGTTGACCTGAATATTGTCTATATATCTCATCAAAAGATTTGTTGTGAAGCTTTTCTAGATATTTTCTTAATTCAACAATATGGGATACCTCCATTATGACGGGGAAATATGCCATACCTCTCATGACTTCCTTTGATTTGTACATTGATGCTGTGGAAAGAGATTCCTTTCTGTAATATAGTTCATCTGACTTTCCGTAAAATCCAAAAACTACAGGCTTCCCTTCTTCGAACAAAATCTCTGGTATCACTCTGGTTATGAACACGGTATCTGTATCCAAAAAACCAACATATTTTTTCTTTATTTTATCCTCCGGGTAAAAAAAGTCTCTCTGCATTCTCTCATGGCCTTTACGATGATAAATACCCGGATCAATCGGACTTTGATATTCTACTCGAGGGTAGGGATATGTTCCTGGCAATTTCAACCCGAGTTCCTTATCTTGGGAATTTTCTTCATCAAGAACAATTACGATAGACACATTTCCTGGCCAAAAGTATCTCAAACTCGGAAGCAGAAAATCGTAATATTGCTTAGTGAATCTACTAGTCATGCGAAGGTATAACTCTAAGTTCTCAAAGGCAACTTGATTTTCTTTTCCGTTGTGTTCACAATCAACACAGTCATCTTGAGGTTGTTTCCAGATGTAATTGTGTAACTGATGTTCATACACATAATAAATAGCCAAGAAAGAGACGCAAATCCATACCGCCAGGAAATAAGTGATGAAACATTTCAAGGACATGTTTCTTCAAATACTCAGCTGTTCTTGTCTTTGTCGTTATCACATTAAGACCTGGAAGTTAAAGATCAATCTGTTCTGATGAACCTATAAAAAGGAAATATACTGATAGATTATGTGTTAATTAACCGCTTCCAGTAGTAACGGGGGACGATTGAGCCTCAAATGAGTTTATATAGTTAAAACGGTGGAAAAATGTTTAGGGCAAAACGGCAATTTAACATGGTTGGACCGTATAAGAACGAGGGGAATTTAACCACGTTGACATAAATGATAACGTTATTACAAACAGCTGATCTCATTTGAGCGGGAACTTAGTAACAGGGAATGAGTTGACCTCAATAAGCACTATTCCATGTGGGTAGCGAAGATTATGCCTCAAATATTTTTCTATAAGAAAAAAGTCGGAAC
Source organism: Sinohyriopsis cumingii (assembly GCA_028554795.2). Classification (NCBI taxonomy): domain Eukaryota; kingdom Metazoa; phylum Mollusca; class Bivalvia; order Unionida; family Unionidae; genus Sinohyriopsis; species Sinohyriopsis cumingii. Next base: position 116,448,245 of record CM068840.1, on the reverse strand, counting down.
AAATTCTAGTCTCAAGGAAATTCAAAGGCTCAAAACATTTTATCTAGCCTCAAATGAAATTTAACAGGGAATTACAGTCTCAACGTAATATGAACAGGGATAATATAACCTCAAACGGAAAATGAACACGTGAATGGTACTTGGGGGATCAAACCAGAATTGAAAATGGGTGACGTAATAGGGGTTATATAGTTTGTTTTGGTAACAGTATAGTTTTATCTCTTTGTAGGCAATTTAGAAATGGAAAAACCTAGTATATGTTTATAGCTACAACTGGTGGAAGTTACTGTTGAAAAACCTAGTATCTATGTATTGCCTCGTCCTGTAATATAATCGAACGGAACAACCTAGTACCCATTTATAGCTTCGAAAGTTAATTTCTCGCTTCAATGATGTCAATGCACTGGCCACTGAGGAGAAATGGCAACAGTGTTGCAAGTGACTTACCTCAATATGGTGGTGATTTAGCAAAATTGTTCGAGTTGGAGTCGATGCGTTTTGGATAGATTTATAACGGGATGCTGGATGGTATATAAGGTATGTGAAATTATGTTTGTAAGATTTTTCTCCTGCTCTTAGATTCTAAGCTAACACAGGCATTAAATGTGTGTGTGTGTTTTTTGTGTGTGTCTATGTTTTGTTTGTACTTATAAAAAACATTTCACATACCTACGGTAACTCGTATTGAGGGCAACTCGAACACCTTCACTAAGTTCCCGCCCGATCGAGGCCAGGCACTTTTTTCCCCGTAGCATTTCCTACAATTGTAGATATAACTATACACTGGGGTTTTCCATAGGATTTTCCACAAGTTGTAGCTCCAAATAGATACTAGCGTTTTAAATACGATTTTACCACAAATTATGGCTCAAAATATATACTAGGTTTTTCCATAGGATTTTAAAGCAATATGATGCTATAAATAGATAATATCGGTTTTCCATTCCTCACTTGCCTATAAAAGATACTCTTTCACTATTAACCGAACCTTCTTGTCTTTGTGTTGTATAATTATTTGTTATTTGTTTGTTTGTTTGTGTATGTCTATGTTTTGTTTGTCCCTATAAACCCTTTGTCCCAAAAAACCCTTTTTGAGCGATAGAGGTAAACTCGAACATCATAGACCAATGAGTCAGCCGTTTGCAACACTGTTACCATTTCTCACCCAGTGGCCGGTGACGTCATCGAAGATAGATAGTTTGAGTCTATAAATGTATATCAGGTTTTTCATAGGGTTTTACTACAAAATGAGGCTATTAATAGATACTAAATTTTTGCAAAGAAACTTCTACCAGTTGAATCTATAAATATATACTGGGTTTTCTTGCATATCATTTTTCAACAAATTGAGGCAAAAATAGATCCTAGGTTTTTCCGTAGGATTGTACCACAGATTATGGATATGCGTGCCTGTGATTCGATTTTTAAGGTAGCTTTAAAAATATTTTAGTGATATCGCTACGATGGCAGGAGAATGTTAGTGTTTAGTGATATACATCAGTATATAGTTATGTCTTTCATTGGTACATAATGCTGCAGATATCTAGCATCATTCCTACCCAGTAACATTATCCTGACACCAGGCTTATCAGTCATAACACTTCTTCTTAATGCTGAGAGACAAGCTAAGCTCTTGTTAGTACAATTTAAAAAAAAGTCTTTGACATGACTCAGCTGGGGTTCGATCCCGCGCCACCGCATCTGAAGCCGCTTAGCGACATGCAGTATCTCTTAGCAACATTTGTATTTACTACTTACCATGGCAACTCTTAATGGCTTTTACTTGTGACCTGTAGTGATTTTTTTCATGTTGGTTACATATTCTTTGTTAGCTACGAGTACATTGTAGTGATATTATTGGGAAATAGCTACTTAAATTACATTTTCTCTTAATTAATATGTAGATAGTATGTTTATACCATGACCTTACATTCCCCTCCCCCGTTGTGTAGAATACCTCAACCATGAACGTTTACTCCTTTCACCCATGACGTAGAATGCCTATAATATGACCTTACGTTAACCTCTATCATTTAGTATGACTATAAAATGACCTGACCCACCAGTAGAATGCATATACCATGGCATTACATTCCCTTCACTCACTGGGTAGAATGTCTATAGCATGATATTGAATTACCCTCTGTCATCATGAAGAATAATTACAGTACCTTTGATTACCATCACTGTCAGGCAGAATAACTATCAAATGATAATATAAGCATCAATCATCATGTAGAACGCATATAAAATTACCAACATTCGTCATGTAGAATGCATATACATTGATCATGCATTACCCTCCGTATAAGATAGAATGCCGTTGAGTAGTTTATTTTACCGTCACTCATCGTGTAGAATGCCTATCGCCTCACTCAATCTTTTAGAAGGATAAGACATTGACCGTTCATTACCATCACTATCATTCAGACTTATTACATATATTTGATCTAATCTGTGTTTGATTTAATTTGATTGTTTGTGGGCTTTGGAATCTTTTTTCCAGCAAAAGTGAAACTATGGTTTGACAGAACTTCAGTTGAGAGAAGTTTAGAGTTTGGTACCAATGGAGTTCTTTCTCTCTTGCTCATTCTTCAAATTTTTCTTCAGATTAGATATTACGGCCCTTACAAATTTAAGAAGAAAATGAATGAGTTAAGTTATAATATTAGTGCTGGGATCTAAATAAATTATCGGAGTCCGAGGATATTTAATGAGATAGTCATGTTAAACACACAATTAATTTAGTTGTCCCACTCAGTGAAGATTTATGCGAAGGGATATCATCGGATTTTAATGATTTTGGAGTGACAAATCTTCGGATTTTAGAAATTATGAAACATCTGGACCAGAATATATCACGTTTGCAAGGGCTAGAAAGAAATGAACTTAAACAGGTATTATTTGAATATGAGCACTTATTTCCAGCTGTTCGTAGAAGAGCAAACAATATTCTCCATGACATTGAAATTTAAATTCCAAACATGTGAAAAACACCCGTTCAAGATGAACCCTCTCAAACAGGAATTCTTGAAAGAAGAAATTCAATATTTGCTGGAGAATGATTTGATATAGCCCAGAAAAAGTGACTGGAGTTCACCATGAATACGTGTTCTAAAACCAGATTAAACTGTCCGTATGTGTACTGATCACAGGAAAGTGAATAGCGTGACAAAAACAGACTCATTCCAATTACCAAGAGTCGACGATTGTATTGATAAGAACCGGAGTGCCAAGTATGTCACCAAATTTGACCTTCTGAAAGGATTTTGACAAATTCCACCAACGCAAAGAGCTTTGTAAATTTCGGCATTCGTGACTCCAGATGGACTTTACCAATATAAAGTAATGTCATTTGGGATGAAAGGGTCGCCATGTACGTTTCAATGTCTCATGAATATGATTACCTCTGGTCTAGACAAGTGTGATGCTTCCATTGACGATGTCATCATTTACAACGACAACTACAAAGAACATTTAGCAACAATTCGGAAATTTTTGACAGACTCACTGATGCATGTTTGGCAATTAATTTATCTAAATGTGAGTTCACTCGTGCTAGAGTAATTTTTCTAGGACACATCGTGGGACATGGGACAAGTTAAACCTATATATTCTAAGGTCAAGGCTACCTCTTATTTCCCTGTCTCTGTAAATAAAAAGCAACTGATGCGATTTTTTGGTATGGCCGGATACTATCGAAAATCTTGTTCCAAATTTTCCATAAATTGCTGAATACCTGATAAATGTACTGATTAAGAAAAACAAGTTCCTTTGGAATTATACATATCAGGAGGCTTTCGACAAATTGAAAGCCATACTTGAAGCGCGCCACTTCTTACAGCTCCAAATTTCAGCCAATTATTTAAATATTCTGTTGATGCAAGTGATGTTGGGGCTGGAGCAGTTTTGATTCAAGGAGATGAAAATGGTATTGATCATCCAGAGTGCTACTATTTTTCTAAGAAATGAAATAAACACCAAATAAATTATTCAACAGTCGAGAAGGAATGTTTGGCTTTGATATTGGCATTACAACATTTTGAAGTTACCTTAATTCAGCTCCTTCTTCGATTGTTGTGCTTAGTGATCACAACATCCTTACTTTCATCAAAGACTTCTAAGGTAGAGTTTGTTGTTACATGAATATAATCTTGACATCAGACATATCAACGGAAAATATACTTTATTAGCAGATGCACTTTCCCGTGTAAAACAATGTGTTATTTCATGTACACTCTGTGTAATTCATAAGTGTTATTATTGTTTTACATGAATCTGTGGTAAAAAGAAAGCTTTATCATATATATCGTTCTTTTTCTTTATGGGGGAATTGTTATATATATTTGATTTAATGTATATTTGATTTAAGTTGTGTTTGATTTCGTTTGATTGTTTGTGGGTTTTGGGATCTTTTCATTTTCTAAGCATTTCAATATAATGTAATTTTGCTTACTGCGAATTTGTTTTCCAGAAAATTCAGTTTGACCTAAGTTTTCCTTCGATACCTAATAATAGAAACACTTGTTTCTATTTTTGACTTAGTTTCTGGCCTTGATTGAGGGTCAAGTAAACTACTTTTTCTTAGAGGAAAGTGATTGGTTCTTATCAATGACACACACGAGCTATGTAACATTATCACGCCATCCTCTATTTCGCAATTAGGCATTTCCATAATTGCAAAATACTTAGTATTAATAGTGATGTTTATAGAGATCTCATAGTCCGGGCTTTTAAACAATTGATGTCAAGTTGTTTTCTTCTGTTGTGACCAGTATTGAAGATTTTGAGTGTTTGAGTTTTATGTTAATTTTTCTTCAGATTATTTTGACTCTAGAAGAGTAATTCGTTTCTCTGGAAATAGTATTGTATTCATACAGAACTCTTGAACCAGGACATTTCTTGAAAAGTTTATTTGGATTTCCAAGACCGGAGAATTAATTAGTTGTTTGTACAAGGAACTGTAAACGCCAACAGAGTAAAGACTACATCATACTCCATCGCCTTCCATCGCCTTCCATCTTGGATACTTCGTCTGGACTCGAACATGGAATCATTAGAACATTTCAATATTAGGACTTCAAAAATGTTAATCGTGGATTATTGTTTTATTTTTGGATTTGATTCTGGAAACCGTACGTTCTCATATTTTTTTATTTTTACTGTATTTTTCCATGGAAATACATTTTTTGTTATATTTTCCAAAGATTGTTGTTTTCACTCATTATTGTGTTACTGTTTATCTGAGTCTAAAAACCTAACAGAATGACTATACAATGACGTTATATTCCCACTGCTCATCGAGTAGTATACCTTACAGTATCGTACAGTACCTTCTTTCATCAGGATACATGCTAATGAGATGTGCTAAAAATATATATAGATACGTTTTAACAATTTGATTAGCATAAGATGTACTGGAGAAGAAAGAATGATAGGAATATGGATAACAAGCAAAGGAAGAAGAGAACCAAAAATATTGAGAAAGAACTCATTGACTTTTCAGAAGACGTAAAATTGGAAAATATAGATTTTAGTTCTTGCAAATATAAATTCTCGTTTTGAATTTACGTCGTTGTCATCGTTTACGAATTGAAGACATCTGCTAACCAAACTAGGCATTGGTACTAGTCGTCAGAAACGTAATCCACACTGCATTGGTAGAACACATCATAACTATCATCCACATTACACTGGTAAAAGCCATCATAAATATAATCCATACTGCATTGGTACAAGTCATCATAAATACAATCCACAATGCATTGGTAGAAGCCATCATAAATATAACCCACACTGCATTGGTACAAGTCATCATAAATACAATCCACAGTGCATTGGTAAAAGCCATCATAAATATAATCCATACTGCATAGGTACAAGTCATCATAAATACAATCCACAATGCATTGGTAGAAGCCATCATAAATGGAACCCACACTGCATTGATAGAAGTCATCATAAATATAATCCACACTGCACTGATAGAAATCATCATAATTATAACACACTGCATTGGTACGAGACATCATACATATAATCCACACTGCATTGATAGAAGTCATCATTAATATAATCCACACTGCACTTATATAAATCATCACAAATATAATACACACTGCTATGGTACGAGTCATCATAAATATAATCCACACTGCATTGATACAAGTCTTCATGAATATAATCCAATATACATTGGTAGAAGTCATCATAAATATAATCCACACTGCATTGGTAGAAGTCATCATAAATAAAATCCCCAATACATTGGTAGAAGTCATCATAAATATAATCCACACTGCATTGGTACTAGTCATCTTAAAAATAATCCACACTACATTGGTACAAGTCATCATAAATATATTCCATATAAGCCTGCTAGAAATGTCAGAAATGTAATCTGCATAGCACTGTTAGAAGTCGTCTTAAATGTAATAGACATGTCACTAACATAAGCCATCATTAATGTAATCCATATAAAATTGTAAGAAGCAAGAATGTGAGTTAGGAGTATCATGTTCATTGCCAAACTGTCTAATTTGTCTAAGTAGTCTACTGAGAGGATTACATTTACTTTCACTAACTTTAATAGTCGATATTACCATTGATTCTTTGATTATGCACGCATTTAATTGATCATTGACTGCTTAGAGCTCTACGCCATTTTAAACCATTTCCAAAGTTGGAGAGCTCGCGGAAGGTTCATAATGTATTGAAAACATTTTATTCCCTGTCTTTCATGATGGTCCAAAGGCCTAATGGTGTTTTTCATCTTGATTTTGCCAATAGTGCAGAAAAATGTATCCACATTTTTAGAAGGACTGACAGCGTGGCTTTGTATGTAATAGTGTACAGATGAGGACCAGTTATCACAGGAGAATAATGAAATAATAATAAATAATAATAACAATAATACTAATACTACTAATAATAATAATAAAGAGATGAAGAAAAAAGGAAGAAATAATCATGAAGATGACTGTTGGAAATCCGATAATTGCATCTGATATTCATCCATTAATTTTAGCAGATGTCAATGGTAAATACATGCATAGATGGATTTACTGATAGGCAGATAGATAAAAATGAATCTTACCTCTTACGTTATTGAAGACAGATGTAAACTACTACGCTTTCTCAAAGGTTCTGATAAAATATTGCCAGGTATGTTCTTTGTAATGCGTGTGTATACTTTTATTTCTCATACCTTGTATGGGATATACCTTGGACTAATACATTTTATAAATGCGATTAGAAAATGTTCGTGCATAACGATACAATTGGTATTATGATTTACATACATCCCAAATGCGTCGATTACTGATGCATAGATTGCAATATCATTAAAACACCTATGTATGGCATATTTTACTTATGTAAAGACTACATTAAGAAGCTTTCTTTAAACCTAAATTATTTCTGCATGACCAATTGTGTAAGGCTAGACGCACCTGTTTACTTTTCTTATGAAAGGTGAAATATCAAATATACAATGATAATAACATTGTTAAGACAGTCTGTAAATTTAAAAATTACAATAAATAAAACATTGCGAGACATTCAGTATAACTGGAAAAAATAATACCATGATGAAAAGGTTTTAAGATATATAATAAAATTTTACGTAATCTACTTATACGACTAGTCTTGTAAAATAATTATAACACTAAAATTATCATGCAGTTCTTGTTATCTTTATTTTTTATATGTTAGTTTACTCTTCTTTTTTATTACTATTATTTGTTTTGTATAATATCAGCAGAACATATTTATGGGTGACTACGGTTATTATTTTGCTTCAGCCAAGTGTGGTGAAATTCATTCTCATTATTCTCAATCTTCCTATTGCATACATACTATCAACATAGAAATACCAGTAACACTGAAGTACAAATGTTTGCGAAGAGAATGGCGCCATAATTTAGTTTGAATCAAGAGTAAGGAAAGTAAAAATGTTAGTGTTGTATTAGTCCTACATTAACAACCATGACGTCTGTTCACTTGCAATCAAACCTTTACCTGCTCGTGTATGAAATATAAACTGCATTTAAATTAACATAAGAGCAATAACTGAAATATCATTATAATCGTAAAACTGGTTTGGTGTGGTCTATTGTAACCGTGAAATGGGCGTGTATTACTGACGTTACCTGTGACGTATGAAAGAGAATGTATCGAGGTTATCATTTCAAACAAATTTGACTCAGAAGTTGGCCGTATGTTGGCCAATAGCTGCTCATGTCTTATGACAGCTATGCAACACACTCAGAAGACTACGTATCGAGCAGTTATTGCGACACTGACTATCTCAAAATTTCAGAATACATATATAATGAATAAAACGACAACATCGATTGATGTTGCGAAACAAGAGAAGTAAGCACCTCTCCTGACAGGTTCGAAGGCATTAGAGTCGTTAATATGGCGTTATCGTCGATACACACTTGAGCGAAAAACCTCTCTGCAATTATCATACCCCATTGGGCTGACAAAATAGAACAGTACCTGCTTCAATATGTTTGACACGGTAAGGCGGGAATTAATTTTTTTCCTAAGAAAGACAAATACGGCAAGCCTTTGTTCAATGTGTTGGTAGCGAAATATGTATACGGTGGTTTAAAATTTCAGTACAAGCAGGTTTCATGTGAAAGCTTAGTCTATGGTATCAATCTTAGCAATAGCGATGAATGTTACTGTAGTAGGTATAAAAAAAGGTTATTGTTACTAAATAGGAAATTAAATACAGCTTAGATTATATGATTTTGTGCAAATAATTTGAAATTGACTCACTATCTTTGTACTTCAAACAATAAAATAAGATATAGTAAAAAAATACCTGTTTGAGAATTACCAGAGTCCAAATATATTCTTCCTATGAAAAGAATTGTATATTTAGTATTAAACAATAAACGTATTGTCTGTAATACTGAAATAGTTCAAAATCTTAAATTTAAAGTCACTATCGTTGGAAAGAAAACGGTTAATGCGGCTGTCGTTGACTTGGGACCTGATGGAGATGTCGCTGTTGGATCCATTGAATTCTGTTTAGGGCGTGGATAGATTTTATTTCAACCTGGATAGCAGGTAGCAAGAATTTGGGGCTGCACGAGGTACTGTATGCATTCGACGTGTCGGTGATTTCAAGTGTTACTGCAAGAAGAATTATCATCGGCGATGTATACGTTTTATGCTGGAAATCCTCTCAGTTGTAACTGTATTCTTTCCCGTTGTGATATTCCCGACCCTGGTGTTTTAGACCAGACCATTCTTGTGGGCGAAAAGTACGAAAATCACAAAAGAGTTGTCCAATCGTTGCGGAGTGACACCATGATATTCGTCCACCTATTCTTATAAAAGGATTTTTGATCATAACTTAAGAAAGGGTGTCAGTCCTAACGGTGTAGGTAAGTCTACATTGTTGGGGGATATTGGAAGTGGAGGTACGGAATCGCTGTACATTCTCCACCAATTGTAATGAAAGAGATTTTGTGTATCTTAACCTTCTACTCATGTCTTGCGTATGAGAACGAAATTGCCCATGGAGAGAGAGAGAGAGAGAGAGAGAGAGAGAAAAGTTAGAGTTCATGCTCTTTTAAAACATGGTGAACAATTGATAAAACATCCAATTTGGAATATTGAACGATCATGATGTGCTAATTACATCCTACGTAACTATACGGTTGCAAAGAAAACGCCCAACCCATCAATCTTGCGTTGGCGACCTTTGCCTTGTTCAAGTACAAGAGCCGCTGATTGTCCCTTTGTAAGGTAAACTCCCTCCCGAAAATGTTCGTATGGAATTTTCCTATTCCCCATACAAAGGCTATGCATTCCTTCTCAGTCAGGGAGTAGTTTCGCTCTATAGAGAGCAATTTCCTACTTGCATAAGCAATGGGTAATTTCATATTCTCTAATTCCTGTAGCAAAACAGACCCAAGACCCGTATGGGACGCATCAGTCGTCGGCACAAATGTTTTATTCCATTCTGGCAACTTTAAGATTGGAGCACTTATCAGTTATTGTGTTAATGCGTTAAATGCTTTTTCCTAGCAAACACCCCAGGGATGTTTGTTCGGTTGCCCTTTCCTAGTCAAATCTGTTAATGGGCTGACAATAGCCGCAAAATGGGGACAAATTTCCTGAAAGATGCAATGAAACCTAGCAAATATCTTACTTATTTCTGGCATAGGTGCATCTCTGATTGCATGACAAGAAATTGATACAGACATTTGGGAGTCGGGAATGCCGTTAACTCGCGGACATTATCAGCCATTGGTATCTGCCTATATCTGTTGGTGAGGTCTAACTTGGAAATGTATTTATGACCTGGCAACTTTAAAAATAAACATTCTATCTTTGTTCTGCGTCGACACGGTGATTTTGTTTAGTTTCTGAAAGTCAATGCAAAGATGGTTCGTCCCTTCTTTCATTCTGACTAACACAACAGGGGAAGACTACAGGGAACTTGTCTAACACTTCCCCACTTCTATGTTGATTGTCTCATGCGCATTAAAGGGTACTGGATATCTTTTAATCGCGATTGGCTCTGAGGTATTCAACATAATCTCGTGTTGAATCAATGTAATATGGCCTGGTTTATCCGTAAACACGTCTGGGTATTGGGACAAAACCTCTAAGATATGTGTCCGCTGACCCTTGGTTAAATCCGGGCATACATTGATCTTGTATATACCTTCTTTTAATACATCAGTTGGGTATTCAAGGGACATTTCTGTACTGAAGACGAATTCCGAGTAACGCGACCTCTCCTATATCACCTTTACACATACTACATTCAAGACCCTTTATCAATTGTTTGACTATGTTTTTCAACGTAACGTTACTGCAAATTTGACCTACTTTCCATGTCACTGACAGAGTTCAATTACTTTGAGACCGTTTTCTGACAAAACGTGCACGAACGACAAAATCGTGCTAAATCAGGGTTAACATTGGGTTAATAACATTCCCGTAATACATTAACCGTTGTTTTATTCATACTCAAATGGCCTGTCGTACTCGACTCGTGCGCCACCTTGAGTACATGCGACCTAAATTTCTGGGGAACCACTATTTGTAAGAGCATCCTATCAAGTGTAGAGTATTCCCTGTATATTAAGCCTTTTCGTGTTAGCAATTTAGAGGAATCCCTGTACTTACACTCCTCACGGTAACAGATAATGCTTTCTCCGCGGGTGCACGTAAAGACGCGTCACGTTCTTGTTCGTTCTGAAATTCGTCACGGGAGATATCAGTAACGGCTTCCGGTACTTTTAATTTACGTAAATATTTGTTGTCCTTATTGTCCATGCTTTTCAACGTTTTGCACTGCCTCGATGATCGGGAATCTTAAGTCGGACATGTTTTGGAGTCTAGATCCCTTTTACATTACTAATCGTAAGTTCATAGATCGGTTTGGCTATGCACAAAGCGTACATGGTTCCGGTCATTAAAGTTGTTTCGGTATCTATCCTTGCGACAGGAACGTGGTCGAGTGTTTTGTCCAGTAACATACAAGGTGATTTAAACCCAAACAACTGGTCATCACGGACGAGGCTGCGTTTCTCGACTACAGTAATGTGTCTTGTAAAACTCACTTCTTGTCCGTTGACAGTGCCATTTTCCGTCAGTACCCTTGCCTCGGGGAAATTACACGTGCGAATCGATTGGATTGCATTGCGACCGATCTCTGCACGCATCAATGGTTCGTACTCTGTTTCCCTCTTGGCCTGCTGAGAAATATAGAATTTTCCATCTACCAACCATCTGCATTCAGTGGCCACCGCGACTCTCTGGACTGGTCCCTTCCACTTAGGACAATTGGGATAGATATATCCCCACTCTATGCAAGTGAAACATTGATTGTGCTTATGCCGTCCCTTTTTGTCCCTACCAGGTTTTTCGGGTTCACTGGGTTTGTGGTCCTTGACATGATTCCCACCCTTGCCGTCTCGCGAGATGCCGTTCTGTGAACCTCCAGAGCTTCAGCGAATAAATCGTCCAGTGTGGCCATGTCATATATATTCGTGAAGGACTTTTCCCTCAAGAACAAATATAACTCCTTGCCTCAAGTTGCCAAGAGTTGGTCACGAAGTAAGAAATCGATAAATAACTCAAATGTCTTAACGACTTTATCACATTCCAACCATTGCTGAAAGTAATTGCACGTCCTACTAACGAACGGGGTGAATGTCTCGCCTCTGTCTGGTTTGCTGTACTTAAACTTCTGGCGAAACCATTGTTCGGTTAGGTCGAATTTCTTCAGACATGCGTCTTTCAACGCAAGGTAATTGACCGAATCGGCTGCGGATAAACGCGAATATATGTCTAATGCTTTACCTTTCAACAACTCGCTAAGGTGAAGCGACCAACCGTGTTTTTCCGTTTTTGTACAGTGGCATGCTTTTCAACGTTTTGAACCTGTTTAGGTAACTATCCATATTATTCATGTCGTCTTCAAATGGGAGCAATTTTGGACCTCTCAGTTTAAAATCATGTGACCCCTCTCTTCTAGTTTGGAATAGTCCACAATTTCTTTGATACTCCCCTCCATCGTCTATCTCCAAAGCGTTTAACCAAGTTTGTTTTTCCCTTTCTAACTTCATATCATCTACTTATTTAAGCAATTCTATATTCTCCTACTCTAATTCTATCTTCTAACTATTTGCTTCGGTTTCCCATTCTATCCTTTCCTTTTCGGCCTGTAATTATAATTCTATCTTCTCCTTCTCAGCCTCCTTTCCTAATTCTATCTTCTCCTTTTCAAAAGCCCTGTTCTTTTCTTCGGCTTTCCTTTCTATCTCTAGTTTCTCCTTCTCTGCTTCTTTTTCTTACTCTGTCTTCACCTTCTCTAATTATATCAACGCCTTCTTGGCTTCCCTTTCTATCTCTAATTTCTCACTTTCGATTTCCCTCTCCTTTAACCTTTGATCCCTTTCCTTAGCCTGTTATTCATGAACAAACGTCTATGGGATTCCCCTCGTAGCCAAACAATTTCCCCAGGTCTACAAGTTATTTCATTGATGACATTTCAAAAGTCTGATATGACCAACTTTAAGTACAGTATTATGCAGAAAATGTGTAATTAATATAATTTCAACAAACCGTATTTTCCTTCTCGAAAGGCATCATAAACATGAAAAATGTACTATAAATAAAGTAACGTTATGTGTCTCTTGTCAAGAGCGTCTGAAACACACAAAAGATCATACAAGAATAATGAAATGATAATTTCAGTGCTCCGTTAAATCCGAAATAATCCCACTTCTGACACCATTTGGAAGAAGATAATCGGGTGGGATTTCGGATTTACAACATAACACTTATGATGGTGATACAAATACAATGTTTAATAACGAACGAGTTAATTGAGAAACAATTTCTTATTAATACGTACGTGTGTATGATCCAAATATTGAATCAATTAACATGCAACGCTCGGACTTAATCATGCAATTATGAATAAATGGTTTGCACAGTACACGCACATGCGGTGATTAATTCACAATGATTTCACAAAGAAAGAATGATGTGTTTTACTCAGATAGTAAAGAAATGTAGTATTTTACTCATATATCATAATGTATTCACTAAAATATGGAACTTATGTAAACAAAAAGGGACAGATATACAAATTATCTTTACAGTCCCAAAAACACACCGGGGTTTTACAAACCCCAAATAATAGCCCACAGCTAAAATATTACATGTACGGAGTTATGCACTCCGTCACCAGCACACTCGGCTACACTGGCCAATCAAGCCGTCAATATTCCAGGTTGGTCAACCAAGCAGTTAGCACCCACCAATCTCGGTCAGTGAGGCTCTGTCACGTGCTACTCGACCAGCAACTGTTTATTCAGCTCTACGGCTGCAATGGTTCAGCTTCAAAGCCGTTATGGTCGACTCCGATCACTCTTATAACTGATCGCTCTGGTCAGCTCTACAGCTGACCACTCTAGTCACTCGTGTCAGCTGAATATATAGCTAACACCGTGCACTATGCATGACACGGGCATACACGATACAATGTAATGACGTTATATACTGTAAGTTATACAGATTACATTATCGGCACAATAATTGCAAACCAACAAACAGGTCCAGAAGTAAACCTTACATGATTATCATTTATGTAAGCCGCTGGACTTTTAGGATTGTGATGTGATGTGATTTTTATTTTTAACGTAGCTTTAACAATTTTTCAGTCATATCACTACGATGTCTGCAATGTGGCAGTTTATAGTGATGTCTAGCACTGGGGCATCATGCCGCAGACATGTAGCATGATGTCCCACCCAGTCACATTATACTGACACCAGGCCGACCAGTCCTACCACTAACCTCTTAATGCTGAACGCCAAGCGAGGCAGCTGTTAGTACCATTTTTCTCTGGTATGACTCGGCCGGGGATCGAACCCACGACCTCCCGCATCCGAGGCGGACGCTCTAACCACTAGGCCACCGGAGCGGTTTTAGGATTGTAATATAGATCCATTGAATATTGTTCTCAGATGTTATATCTATCAAATAATTTTCCTATTATAAATGTGCTAAATTAAATCAACTGTAAGGTATTTGAAAACATAGCGGGTACATATTTTGATTTTTGTACCGATATTGTTTAAAAGGTATTTTTTTTCGTTCTTTACAAAATTAAAACATTATATTTAACAAATCAGATCTTTTTATTTTGCCAAATTTATTTTCTATCTAGAGCAATATGCTCAAACTAATTATAAATTAAATTTTTTAAACTTACATTTATGTATAAACTTCACATCGTACAGTGTATAGTCAGACGGGGGTTGATAAGTTTTGACTAAATAAAACATTCCGACTCAGTAACTTCAGAGCTGGTTGTTTCATATTGATGTTTGTATTCTGCATAATTTATAGTTTTTAACTTTTTTGACAGCGTACTAAGGACTACGTAACTAAAACGGTCAGAAGACGACCTCAGAGCTGAAGGTTTGGTAGCTTTTTTTGTAAACTCTATAATTTAAAGTGCGTCATTTTTGGTGACTGGGTACTAAAAGCTAATTAATTAAAAATGTCCGACTTAGTGACGTCAGAGCCGGTTAATGACTTTTTATCTTGTAAATAACCATACATAAGCAGGAAATGGTGACCTAGGACTTTACACGGAAAACAAAATGTGAAAACAAAACAACACTCTAATGGAGTGTATTTCGATAGGTTCATAGTGGTTATGATATTATTTATATCGAGTTTGATGTCTGCTTTTAAAAGATTGGTGCTTAGATCAATTTAATTTACGACCGCTACTGATGCATATTCCCTTCTGGCCTTGGAAAATTAAGTAAAACTTTTTGACCGCGGTGAGGGTAGTTTCTTAATGGTCTGGGAAATTTCAGAGACATCTTGTCTATTATTGGGCGTGGACGGGATGGATGAAAAGGAAGGGTTTTGATGTGAACAGCTTGAATATTGATGAAAGCGAAAGGAGGTTGCGACCCATGACAATTTAATCAATTCTACTAGTCTTGATTTTATCCATTGTAAACACAGTAATAACTATGTTTCAAGTAATGTCACTTTCATCGCTGTTGCAACTTTTCTACAGCACCAACGTTAAACTGATTTTGTTTTAATTCTTTTAAATATTTGTTTAGTGGGAATACAACTGAATTAGTTTGCATACGTTTTACGTTATATAAGAAATGTTATGTCGCATGTAAGTGTAATTAATGTGTCACTGGTAATTTTCGTTGAGTACAAATTTGTCTACATTCAACAATTGATGAAAAGTCGCTAATATGAAACAATGGCAGTGGTGAAAAGTAGTTCTTAAAACAATTTAAATTATATATCGTTATCTATTAGTTTATTCGAACAAGAAATAAACAAGTTATGGAGAACTACTTGACCAAACGCCAGAGATCATTCAATTTACACCAAAACTGTTTAAGACATGTATGTAAATGCAAAATTACACAGAAAACGATATGAAAACCAGGCACAATGATCTAAAGCTATTTCACTAGACATATAAATAAAATATTTAACACAGATAAGGTCAATAAGTATAAAGTATAATACAAAACAATCCGGTTTGTCGAATATGACACAAACGATGAATTTAATCGACTGCGAAAATGATTAGAAGTCATTACGTGCAACTTAGAGCTAATGAGTGTACGCGATAATAAATAAACTAAATCATAACGGAATCAAATAATACACGACACTTATTTTGTATTGATGAACCACATTTTACTGTCACAGATATTAATAAAATACGTCTATGAACTTTCTTTAAGCTATTCCCCATCAATCGATCAGAAGATAATAAACTTATATATTACTTCTGAAGATAAAACGGTTATGTTCACGTTTTGTAGAGCCAGGACATGTTTTCCAGAGGAGTGAAAGAATGCATTTGTACATACATTTTTAGTCTAGAATTAATTCGAACAAATGTATTAGAAAGTACTATAACAGTTTCACAAAATTTGTTTTGTTTTGACTACGACTTTCACTGACTGACTTTTAGTTTGCTTGAAATTATTCAATGGTAATGATCGCCTAAATTGATGAAAGCGACTACCTAAAGAAAGGTCTGTTAGTGAAATGCAATACATATTAGTGCAATGTGGTACCTATTAGTGACAAGCTATACCTAATAGTGACATGCCATACCTATTAATAATATGCAATATCGCTTAGCGACATGCGGTATATCATTTGTGTCTATTACTGACCATGACAACTCTTAATGGCTTTCGCTTGTGACCTGTAGTGACTTTCGATCATGTTAGTTATATTCGTTGACGATTACATTGTAGTGATATTATTGGAAAATAGCTACTTAAATTTCGTTTTCTCTTAATTAATATGTAGACGGTATGTCTATACCGTGGTCTTACGTTCCCCTCACTGGTCCTGTAGAATGCCTCAACCATGAACGTGTACTCCTTTCACTCATCACGTCGAATGCCTATAATATGACCTTACATTAACCTCAGTCATCATTTAGTATGACTATACAATGACCTGACTCATCAGGTAGAATGCATGTACCATGGCATTACATTAACTTAGCTCATTGGGTAGAATGCCTATAGCATGGTATTGAATTACCCTCTGTCATCATGAAGAATAATTACAGTACCTTTGATTACCATCACTGTCAGGCAGGATAACTATCAAATGATAATATAAGCAGCAATCATCATGTAGAACGCATATAAAATTACCAACATTCGTCATGTAGAATGCATATACATTGATCATACATTACCCTCCGTATAAGATAGAATGCCTTTGAGTAATTTACATTACCGTCACTCGGCATCTAAAATGCCTATTGCCTCACTCAAAATGCCGATTGCCTCGCCGATTGCCTCACTCAAAATGCCTATTGCCTCACTCAAAATGCCGATTGCTCTCCGTTATGGATCACTGCCATCTCGCTTCTGTCTGCGTGGGTTCGAGTCTCGGATTCGGCCAATGTAGGTATATGAGTATGTGGTTCTTTATTTATGCTGACATTCATCCTCTTGTTAATTCTTCCAATATAAATATCAAATCATGAGAATTACTTATTTCAGCAGATAATTGTTCTCAAATCAAGAAAGCTGAAAAGGCTGTTGCTATATTAATAAATATTTGTCCTATAATAGAACATTTGTGAAAGGAGACAAAATCTAAACCAAATTAGTCTTCTATCTCAAGACCCTTCAGACGGCATCCAATTAGAAACTGATTCCATCAGACAAAACGTATTCGAAACCAGTCGATTCGGGGAGTTATAAGATCAAAAGACAGGTGGCAGGCAGATAGAAGGTAAGATAAATAATAAATATTTACCCAACCTAAAAGAAGAAATTACTAAATAAAATTTTATAAATTAGCTCTGTACAGTGGTTTAATTCAATGTACAATGGTTCTATTATAACAAATTTAACGAAATATTGTTAACATGTGACAAAAGGTATTGTGAATTTCTCTATACTAGCATTAATGGTCATCGAAACTTACATTGGAATGTTATTAAGGTGACAAAACTTTTAATAACAAAATTACAAGATAATGAAAACGAAGGTCAATTAAGATACTATGAATGCTCGAAAGCACTGAAACAGATGAAAATAAAACATCCAGAATTAAATGGGTATAAAAATGAATTTTACGAATCTATTTAGAAAGATATTATCCCTTTTCTTCTTAAATCGCTTAATCAGGCTTACAGTCAAGAAAAACAAATTTTACGAATCTATTTAGAACGATATTATCCCATTTCTTCTTAAATCGCTTAATCAGGCTTACAGTCAAGAAAAACAAACTACTATCCATTTCTTAATGTAGACCATACAATTGCTTCATTGCTAGTTAGTGATACATAAAGCGAATTGCTATGAGACAGGCATATTGTCGACTATACAAGACTTATAGACGACATTTTGGACAGAACAGAAGAGGGTGACACAGGAAGTCTTCGTTTACGAGTTGATTTTGGAAAAGCATTTGATTCTTTAGAATGGTCATTTAAACACGAAATTTTGAAATACTTCAGCTTTCTTAACTTTATTTGCACACTGTGTTAAAACCTTTATCCAGATGTACTATGCCGTGTAACCAACCAATATTGGTTATGGATTCCCATTCTTGCGCGAGAAGAGAGAGATAAAACAAGGGGATGCTCTTTCTTCACACTTATTTATAAATGTGTGCTCTGCTATTATATATAACCCATCCGTTACTGGAAAATACTGTGAGTTTTTAATAAATCCATATGCTAAAGAAGCATCGATCTTTCTGCCTGATGACAATTTTCAATGGAAAATGCTATTGGACTCCTTGAGAAGATTACAGATTGTTCTGGTTTAAAAGTACATTTTGAAAAATCACTGCAGTATGGATTAGAAGTATAAACGACGTAGAGCATTGCTACCAGAAAGACATTTACACTGGAATCATAAGGGCACATATAAGTTGCTTAGACTTTTCTTTTATATGAGTGTGGTATATACAAGTAATACATTTTGGAATGAAAATTAAAAGCACAGGATAAATACTGGTCTTTGTGTAATCTTTATATATAGGTAATATTACTCTAATTAAATCCTTGTCACTTCTAATTCTTATATACCACTTACATTTTTACCTATTTTATTAAAAATATTGAAATCTCTTTTTTTTTTCCTTTGGAAAGGAAAGAGAGACGAAATTAAATCCAAAATTACAAATGTTATCAAAGATGGAGGCATTGCTATGCCTCATATAGAACCCTAAGATCTGTAATTATCTATTGGCAATATAGAAACTCCATGACCTACATCTATTTGTCACACGGGAGTTGTCTTGTTTATAAAATATATGAGATAGATGGAAAAGACGCACTAAACTTTTAACGATATGGACTTTTTCAGATAGCAAATCAATTTAATCCTTTTTAGAAAAATATGCCTTTTAACGAGAATACATTTTGTCAAGAAAGACCTATCTGAGTTGAAAAAATGTTTACACTACTGATCTGTCATGTGGTCGTCAAATTTGGTGACAGGTTATATTGCAAAAAAGCCATTGACACACACTTAGGTGTGCTCTCACAAGCATTCACACATAATAAAAATGAATTAATATATGTAAGTATAAAGGCCAACATGTCCATATAAGAACAAAATGCTATAGATAGGTATATGCCTTTCAGTGTGTCAGAAGCCATATATACAGAGAATACAATATGCTTAGATTATCTCCAGATCTTCGACCGCGTAATCCGGAGTTCATTGTTAGTTGTTGGTCGGAGATTTCACTTTATTTACTTTGCTGCGTATGACGTAACCATTTTTGTACCCAAAATTACGTAGATAATGTAAATTGATTTATCAAAGTTATCTCTTTAGTGTCATTTGCAATTGTTGGATGCTACTCTAGATGAAGATGTATATATTTTCATGATTTTAAGTTCTTAACACAAATTTATTTTTTAAAAATCAGCCTTGACTCTAAGTGTTTCCTGAATAAAACTATATCTCAATGATTCATTTCCTAAACTTTCAAACACTTTTTCCTACTTCAGCGTATATATGATGTACATTTTCAGTAATTCACCCAGTTTATATATTCTTTCTCAGGACTATATGGTTTTTAAATATGTAAAAAAGTGGAACGAGAAATATAATTAATTTAAAATACAATACAAAGATAACTCTATCCACCATCAGGATACAACTGGGACCTTCATGCAGTCCATGACTATTACTACAGAAACGTTTTCTTTCGTGTAGTGATCGTAGTTCATATGATAAATATTTCTGTCTACATATTTTATAATCAGGCCTTAAACCACAGTTTATCAACTTCAGCGCATCCTGCCCTAATGGCACTGTCTGCGTCGGTATTTCTTTGCTCCGATACCTTTGCATAATGCCTCTTTTGTTCATCTACACACCGTTTGTCCCATGTCAAATCAACGTTTTCAAAATAGAAAAGTTCTCTATGAAGAGCACTTTGATTTAGATGTTTGCATAGGTTAGGGCAAATGTCAAAACCACCAGAAAAACAAATTCCTGTCTTTAGTGCGTTTCTTAATGTCTGAGGCCGTTTCCAGTTCGGATGGTAACGGTAATGTATGGCTGCTTTTGGCCTTGGCAATTTTTGGTCCTCAGTAACATTCGTTTGATAGAACTCATAAGGCTGCCTGTTTGGAGAGTTGCCTTCTCCGTGCCATTTGCCATTGTTATATGATTTCAGATGAAAATAAAACTTATATTTGTCTCTGTGGAAGGTCCACATGTACTGAGCCATAATACTGAATTGGGATAATACTTCACCCGAATATTGTCTGTATACCTCATCAAAAGTTTTGTTGTGGAGCTTTTCCATATAACTTCTTAGTTCAACAATATGGGATACCTCCATTATGACGGGGAAATATGCCATACCTCTCATGATTTCTTTTGATTTGTACATTGATGCTGTGATGAGAGATTCCATTTTAAAATATTTCTCATCCGACTTTCCATAAGTTCCCAAAATCACAGGTTTTCCTTCTTCAAACAAAATCTCTGGTACCACTCTGGTTATGAACAGTGTATCTGTATCCAAAAAACCAACATATTTTTTCCTTATTTTGTCCTCAGGGTAGAAGAAATCCCTTTGCATTCTCTCATGGCCTTTACTATGGTAAATGCCTGGATCAATCGGACTTTGATACTCTACTCTAGGGTACGGATATCTTCCTGACAATGTTTTTCCAAGTTCTTTATCCATAGTATTTTCTTCATCTAGAACGACTACGAGAGACACATTTCCTGGCCAAAAGTATCGCAAACTCGGAAGTAAAAACTCGTAATATTGCTTTGTGAACTTGCTAGTCATTCGAAGGTATAATTCTAAGTTTTCAAAAGCCATTTGATTTTCCTTTCCGAGGTGCTCGCAGTCGTCACAGGTCTCATTCAGGCCTTTCCATATGTAATTGTATAGCTGCATTTTATAAAGATAAAACGTAGCAACGATACTGGAACAAAGACATAATGCCAGGAAGGTAGTGCTGAAGACTTTCAAAGAATTCTTTCCGCGAATATACATCTTTTCTTTTTCAGATTAACATATGGAAAGTGAGGTCAGAGCTGGTCTGGTGAATCTATGGACGAAAGTTCTGAAAAATGAAGTGTAAGAAATAAAGGTTTCAATGTTTGAATTTTGTTAGGCGAGTAAAGGATTTATATATTCTGTAAAACAGTTAAAAGGTTAATCCCCATGAAATCAAACTCATTGCCGTCTTAAACAAAATTATATTTAGAACCTGATTGACCTCCAATCCATATTAAATTTGTAGATTATACGAAAAATAAAATCTGAGAATGTAATGATAGAAAAGATATAAGGCAAACTTGAAAGTATTTTCTGAACTACAAATAGTGAGCGATGGATTGTCTGTGTGTTGAAAATTAACATATCAGCAAAATGTCTTTCTTATGTATTTTTAGTTTTTCTTATCATATCAGCCAATATCTTCGCATTAAAAATAAATATACAAAGGGAGTC
Organism: Sinohyriopsis cumingii; assembly: GCA_028554795.2. Classification (NCBI taxonomy): domain Eukaryota; kingdom Metazoa; phylum Mollusca; class Bivalvia; order Unionida; family Unionidae; genus Sinohyriopsis; species Sinohyriopsis cumingii. The sequence goes on along the minus strand of CM068840.1, from coordinate 116,426,228 downwards.
ATGGATCTTTCAGTTTGAAACCGTATCAATACTGCCCATTGTCCGTTATACCTGTCATAATGTTACACTAATAAAGTTCAATCCATTATATAACTGGTTTATCAAAAACGTTTTCTTAAAAATGGCATTACTGTAATGATAAATAGCCACGCAAGAAATACAAATGCTAGTTCCAATCAATTAAAAGATGCGGGCCTGGAATTGTGTGCTTTCCAATTATACAAACACATAATGTAATCGCTCATATATCTTCATTTAAAAACACCCATTTAATCTTAGCGTATAAATGAAAGAAGTACACGTGTAATCTTATTGTTAATACAAACAGAAGAAATTGTATCTGAGATTTAAAAGTCATATATATCTCCTGTGAGAGATACATTGTTTAAGTTTGTCAAATAGGTCTTCGGTGTTAGATACATTGTTTATGTTTGTCAAATAGGTCCCGGGTGTTCATACATTGCTTATGTTTGTCAAATGGGTCCCCGGTGTTACATACATTGCTTATGTTTCACAAATAGATCCCCGGTGTTAGATACATCATACATGCCAGAGTAGCTTCAGTCAAGACCACCGATTCCGGCACATACCGTTGCAAAGGCAAGCGTCGCCGAACTTGCAAACATGTGCTGGATACCGAATCTTTCAGATGTCCGACATCAGGAGTTTAAGAACACGATCATTCAGAAGTTAGGATGTCGAGCCAATAATGCATTCTTATTTCTGACATCCAAGATCTGTGCCAGTCAATATGTTGGCGAAACATTAATTTCAGAAAGCGATTAAATAAACACAAAAGCTAAATTCGCAAAACAATCAACCCGAACGTCGCCAACTACCACAACTTGGAATGGAGATTCAGTCGAATCCCTCGACATGTTACCAATTTAATCTAGCCTGGGTTAGACAGACTTAGAACGCGCACGTTATCAACGATGCAAGATACAACAATTGCAAATTTCAAGGGGAGTTGGGCCTAAATTATTTTTTTTATTATCGCGTAACCATTTTGCACGTGCGCCCTCAACATACTTTGTGTTAATTTACTTATTTATTTATTTATTTATATATGTATAGCACACACATTAAAAATAACATGCTGTTCAGGTGTTGGTACTAAACAATTTGTCATACATATACTGTTGGTACATTCGGCCATGGCGTATTATTACGCATATGCCAATATTGTTTCAACAGCGGGTTATTGCTTACATAAATAAGAAATTAACAACAAAAGGTATTAATAATTCTCGTTTTCTAAACGAATTAAGCATGATACAAAATTTCATCGAAATCCCATCTGCTTGTCCTTATAGATCGACAGCCCATCTCTCTCTCTCTCTCTTAGGACAAAATACTTGGATATCTGTGGAGTGAGATAGAAAGAGAACTTGAGCTCAATGACGCACTAGAAGATGACCGTACACCAATTAACCTACAATAATCTGGGTCGTCGTAACCGTTTGTCTATAATTTCCATGGGTTTTACATAGATTGTTCAAAATACCAATGTTTTGGAGGCGCACACATTACGTTGTTCATTTGGTCCTTTGATTATTTAAAAAACAAAAAACACATTTAGGTGCTATCTTTCTTTTCCTCTTACTGTGTTCATTGGCCAGGAAGCAGACTAAACGACCAGCAAAGAAACATACCGAAGGACCATAAATACAATAGCTTTATGGTAAGTCTCCTTAAAATACTCCCACCCACCTCTCTCTCCCTCTCTCTCTCTCTCTCTCTCTCTCTCTCATTCTTTCTGTCTGTCTGTCTGTCTGTCTGTCTCTCTCTCTCTCTCTCTCTCTCTCTCTGGAGCATTGTAGCAATATATGGGCAAAACTCCGTGAATAAAGGACCGTAACTGGTTTGCACCTATCTCATGCGAGATATCTCTAGACAAATGAAAGATGGCAATATTTTCCAGAGAAACCGACCCAGGGATAAGGGAAAGAGGGAGACAGAGGAAAGAAACAATCGTAGGTTCGAAAGCATAATAATGACTAAGACCAATTGACTACTGGTTCTTCATTTAGCTTAGTCTGTATTCCTCAATCTTTTCAATACAGTCGCCGGTGACTGAATAACCATGCCTTCAGTGTTCAAAACCATGCGTTCAGTGTTCAAAAAGATAATCATGCAGTGTTTGTAGTTATCTACTTTCTTCATTTAAACCATGTTTAAATCATAAGTATATCTTAATTTTATTGAATCAATTTGAATGAAAATAGAAAGAAAGAAAAGGATCGTGAATAGACGACAAATAATAGAGCTACACTCTGGGCACCCTGGGTACTCTAGGCACCCTGGGCACTCTAGGCACTCTGGGCACCCTGGGCACTATAGGCACTCTAGGTACTCTAGGCACTCTGGGCACTCTGGGCACTCTAGGTACCCTGGGCACTCTAGGCACTCTGGGCACCCTGGGCACTCTAGGCACTCTAGATACTCTAGGCACTGGGTACTCTAGGTACTTTGGGCACCCTGGGTATTCTAGACACTCTGGGCAAGAATGTGAAGAGTTCATTCAATACGTCAATCCGTACTTGCCTGTAGTCAGTCTTAACACTATTGGCAAAGCAAGTATGTGTTTTTGTATAGGATATTAATAAAATATATTAACAAATGTTTCATTACAAGCAAATGAGGCTTGCCGAGTTTCTTTTAATGAAAAATTATACATCTCGTGGTATATCAATAATTGGGCGTACATATTGTATTCTGACAATCGTATACTCATTATTGCCACTTTGAAAACGAAGACATATGGACAATTTTCTTTTGCATACCAGGGCAACGTCGAACGAATTGCCCACTGTACTTAGATACAAAAAAACAGGGATCCCATTCAAGAGTTCAATCAAAACTCACCTATTTCGACGGCAAGAACAAATTTAAAGACCTAACAATGTTTCCTACCTTAAATATTTTCAGCAGGTTATATTTTTTATTCTTTCTAATTTCATTGTGTTCTACTTTCATGGTGTATGTGTTTTTTAATCATATCATAATATATATGTTTTTTAAGTGTTAGCTGTTGTCTAATGTTAAACTTCTATAGATTAGGCGCTATAGAATGTCCTCATTATGTATATATATATATATATATATATATATATATATATATATATATATATATATATATATATATATATATATATATATATATATATATATATATATATATATATATATATATATGTGTGTGTGTGTGTGTGTGTGTGTGTGTGTGTGTGGACAAATTCGAACTTACAATGGCATGCGCATGTCTCAGTCCACTAGCTCAATAATCAAATTTTTATATGATAATAATAATAATAATAATAATAATAATAACGATAATAATGCACGTGAAGATGAAGTAGGGTAAGAATGATGATGATTATTGGAAAGATTATATTTGTGTTTGAATTTTCATCCTGTACTTTATGCAAACATCATTTAAGATGGATAGATAGATGAATATATAGACAGACAGATACAATTTATCTCACCTCTTTTAAAAGAAAGATGAAGATTCTCTCATTGATTGACGAAATTGCCCCATTAATTCGTATCGTACGCTGTTAATTATTTGTGCACCTTTCTCTCTGCTATCCTTTCAGAATTACTGCATATTACTAACTTCACGTATTGCAAAACTAATAGGAAAATTACCAATGCGTAGCTGGAGAAAGTTTATCTTTTCTAAATGATAATATGTACGCAAGGCAATACATAAACTAAAGATATGCTAAGTATACATACATGAGAACAAACATCTATGTATTCTGAAGGAATGTCTTTACCCTCCACCGATGCGTATCAAGAACTGTATTTTTCATCGCTCTACCTGCTTACATTTCGTTATGAAATGCTATAAAACATCATACTGGAGCTTGAATTACGGCTTCCTGTAACAAGAACGCGTAACTAGTATAAGGGGACGATACAACCCTTTTGGGATGATAGGCTTCTACGGAAATGTAATTCGACATTATGGACGTAACTAGGTATGCTGAAAATGATAGACCGTATAGCACTCTGTAGTCATTTATCATGATGGGAACAGACCGTATAGCACTCTGTAGTCATTCATCATGATGGGAAGAGACAATATAGCACTCTGTAGTCATTCATCATGATGGGAAGAGACAATATATCACTCTGTAGTCATTCATCATGATGGGAAGAGACCGTACTATCTGTAGATCTTTAATGTGATGGCAAGGCAGGTTCCACTAACCGAATGTTAAGTTAAAGAACGTAGTTCTATAACCATCTATAAGCATTTTAATAGTACAGTTACGAATGCAGCTTTGTATGGGAATTAACATGTGTAAGTAACACCAGCTATTGGTATTGAACAGTATGTGTCGGTATAGGGACTCTTAGAAACGTAACGTGGCCATCTTCTAAACAACTGCCATTTGATGATATAAGCGATGTTTAATTTTCTCGTACTAATTCGAAGCCATCTCCTTAGATTAATCAGGGTTGAATGGCGCGAAAGACGAGCGCTCCTATCCCGAAGAGATCCGAAACTGAAGGCAATGATGTGACTGTTATGGCCTACGAATTACTGATGTGATAGCAGTCTGTTGTTGAATCTCATAAATATTATTTCAGGTTTGAATTCAGTATAAATATCAACGAATGTCTTTTTCCAAGAATTGTTTCAGATCGCTTTTGTATTTCCAGAGAAAATAATCACTTGAATTCAATAATTTGAAGAAAACAAAATTAAGCCCACACTGGTCACAACATATTACAACTTACAGTGCCAGATGTTCACGCAAGACTGGTAAAATCTTCACAGTCGCAAGATAATATAGCTCTCTGCTTGATCTCGGGTCACATTACCATTTTCTAAAAACAACCATTACCTAATGAATAATAACCATCTAGAATGATCTAATGAGCATTGTTTACCTACAAAAGAATAGCCTATAAACTTCACATGGGAATCTCCAAAAACCATTACCCTGATCAACACATTTACCACTTCCTGTTTTCCTTAATAATAATTTGGTTAACAAGCTCATATACATAGAGAATAATGAAGCTATTATTAGTTGTTTCCATAAATGACAAATATCTAGAAGGTCAATTATGTCAAGAAGAAATGAGCTCAGTTTTGGACAAGTGTAGTAAACAATGTTACATTATAATATCATTTAATGACATAAAATAATTAAAGCTAACAGACAAACAATTAAAATAAATATACATTAAAGTACTATGGACCAAGAGGGATTCGGTGCGATGAACCTCTAGAGCAGTCAATGGAGGGGAGGAATGATCACTCAAGTCTTTATACCACTGATACAACACTGCTTCTTCCGAGATGTGACCCCAAGCGTCATCCAGATACTCGTTCAATGTTTCTTCTTGACTCATCATAAATCATTGATCGTGTTGAATTTGACTGGGATGATTGTCTTGACATCCACAGCAATGTTTCTTGGTCAATTCTGTAATGTGTTTGGCAAAACAGGAGACTAGATATTGTTCTTGTTCTGGCCATCTGGACATGACCATCCCCTCTTCGTCTTTGTCTTTGGGTTCTGCTTCCACGATATCCTCCTATTCCATTTCCAAAGATTCTCCCCCATTCAAAGAGGGATAATGGTCTTCCGTAATTTCTAATAGCCTAGAATGACTTTTCTCAAACGGTTGATTTCTATCTTACTATCGAATTCAGCATACAGGATGACGTTCACCGTCTCGGGAAGAGGATCTTTAACCATGAGTTTCACACGAATTTGGTGTGATTTTAAAGGGTGGAAATGTCCCTTGTCGCTGCCTTGGTCTGGAGTGAAATCAAAGAGCCACAAAGCGTAACCACCTGCATAATCGTGGTATGAAATGCTATGGCTAGTGATGGTCCCTAACTGACCGACAGCTTCGTACAGAGACAAGTACGATCTCAAGTAATTCTTCTGAGCAAAGTTAGGTTCGACTGGTCTGGTACTCAAGGTTTGGCCATCGCAACTGACTTCGATTTTGGACACGATGTAATGATCAAACTCGGAGGGACTTTATACCAATTATTAAACGTTTGGATAACTGACTTTGGAACAGATGATCTACGATCTTGGATCTGAGCCCAGCGGCAATGGTGAAAGTTTTCTCTTTTACCCTTCATATCGGATACATGGCAATCCTTCTGCTCATAGTGTGACTGATGTCGTTTCCCACTTTAGGTAACAATTCCACGCGTCTCACGTAGAGTCTGGCTTCTTGGATGATGGTTTTGTATTAGTAACATGATCAGTTATGAAATGGAAAGCAGTACTGCTGCGATTCAGTCTTAGCCGGATATCCACACCGCTCAGCAAATACTATTCTTGCAACCACGCGTCCAAATGAAAGCGATCCATCAGCTCTAAACTGCTTTTGGGTGGTGTGAGTTTGCTTCGACGATCCCACATTTTCTTCGGATATTGTGTCGAACTTGTACCTTGTGTCACGTTATCAGGCAAGCATCCAGATGGGTGTTTTTGTCTTCATTTCCGTACGGCTAAGAATTTCCCAGGTACGCTTGGTAAGGCTAAGAATCCATGTTATTACTGATCAGTTTGTTATTCAAATATAAATCACTTCACTGAACAAGGATGTATAAAATTGTTGACGGCGGCTACTTTATTGTCTTCCTACGGTTTGGTATTGTCTGTCGTTTCGATCACATTGACTTTCATGTACAAGTAACTACTATTCAGATCGATGTAGTCTTCGGGTTTTCCCTTGATTTCAAACTCGATGGGAGCTGAATCCGTCAAAGAGGAGACGTGATGATATTCTACCCATTGGGATGTTTTGCTTCGCCATCATGGTGGTTGGCACGGCAAACAGATCCAGTTCCGACGAGGTACATGCGCAAGACTATCGAATCATCATTTGTTTCTCTCTCTCTCTCTGATATATATATATATATATATATATATATATATATATATATATATATATATATATATATATATATATATATATATATATATATATATATATATATATATAGGTGTGGGTGTTGGTATGTTAGTGTGGAAAATTCGAACTTAAAATGACATGCACAAGTCTCAGTCCACCAGCTCAATAATCAAATTTTGATATGATAGTAATAATAATAATAATAATAATAATAATAACGATAATAATACATGTGAAGACGAAGTAGGGTAAGAATGATGATGACTATTGGAAAGATTATATTTGTGTTTGAATTTTCATCCTGTACTTTATGCAAACATCATTTAAGATGGATAGATAGATGAATATATAGACAGACAGATACAATTTATCTCACCTCTTTTAAAAGAAAGATGAAGATTCTCTCATTGATTGACGAAATTGTCCCGATTAATTCATATCGTACGCTGATGTTGTTGCTTCTCTTTAATTGCATGTGCACCTTTCTCTCTGCTATCTTTTCAGAATTACTGCCTATGACTAACTTCACGTATTGCAAAACTAATAGGAAAATCACCAATGCGTAGCTAGAGAAAGTCTATCTTTATTTTAAATATAATATGTTCGCAAGGCAGTACATAAACTGAAGATATGCTAAGTATGCATACATGAGAACAAACATCTATGCATTCGGATGGAATATTTTTACCCTCCACCGACGCGTATCAAGAACTCTATTTTTCATCGCTATACCTGCTTACACTCCTTTTATATCAAAGGTCACACAGTCACAATACGACTTCCTGACGGGCAAATAGCAAAGATGTACAAATTCGGGTTGAACGTGATAGATTTTCCCACCTTCCTTCTGATTGGTTGTGGCAGAAAACACTTTGAAAGGAATGACTCGCAGTAACGGCACGCATGTGTGTCCCACCACGTTGTACTTCAGCACATCGAAGTACACAAATATCAAATTTAATCCTTTCTTCATTTCTACCGGGGTACGAAAACACCTTGATAAATCGAAGCAAGTTGTGGGTGAGAGGTGGCATCTTGTTACCCTTGATCAATTCAGGACAAAATGTAATGCCCACAGTTTTGGCATCGGAAAATTTCATCAGTAGGCGACCAGCCACTTTATGCTACTCGATCGCGACACTTGGTTTGGTTTTGTTCAAGGCTTTGCTAAATAGCGCATTCAATCTGGCAGCAATCGTTTTCACCACTAAAATAATAGCCTGCCGAAATGTTCACAGTATGGATGCACCGTGCAGTATTGGGGGACACTTGTCGTTTTATAGAAGCATCTACTGTTTCGTTTTTGTTTAAGTATTTTTGCACTTGTTCGTTCAGAACTTCGACCTCAAAAGTGTTTTGAATCTCAAAACGGACACTTTTCAGTCGGGTTTTGGCAGCACGATACAATTTCTGAACTCCTCCGTATCATTCAGGATACAAATGATTGTAGTAAATGCTGGCTAACACGTTCTCTATCAGGACCTTTTTCAAAATAAGTCACACACTGTTCACTGATGCTAGTTTGGGTAGGTTGAGGTGGTAGTGGGTAGTGGTAGTGATGATGGTAGCGTTAATGGGATGGCTTTTGTCTTGCTTTCTTTTTTTCACTTCTGTTTTACCTTCTTTCTTTTTCACTTCTGGTTTCCCTTCTTTCTTTTTCACTTCCGTCGAACAAGGATTGGATTTCATCTTTTTAACCCAAGCTATGAGTTCTACTTGTTGGGATTTGATGGAATGGGTCAACAAGGACGCTGAAATCTTGCTAGGAATGAGAGCGGATGTGGGTGTTTGAAAAACTTTTCGTGACTCTTTTTCCTCAGGCGTCCGTAGCGTTGTATCTGTCTTGGTCACTGGGGGTGGTGGTGATGGACTTTTCATCAGGGCCTTGAAATATTGTAGAGTTGGCTGAGCTCTTTCGTCTCAAGATTTCTGCTGAAATAGAGTCGTTGCAACACTTGACTGTACCGTTGCGATGTTTCCTTTTTCTGACAAATCGCTGCGATCAAACAACGATTGCAATTCGTGTCGTAACTGGGACATCTCGGTCAAATAAGGACTGTGAGGTAAATGCGGGGTTCGATGTTACTGCCAGGGATGGAATTGCATTCACCGTTTGTAAGGCACTAATGTCAGTTTTCGTGCTTTCATCAGATTTAAAAGGTCATGTCTGAGATTATTTGATCCTACATATTTTTACCTATCCCTTTTGAAACAGCTCTCGTCATGAGGCCTCTAATTAGTGGTGGCAATGTGGCCTTTAGTATGAGTGCTAACAATATGTACACAAATCCTATACATTCTACCAACTTCTTTTGGTTTTGTCGGATGGGTATTTTCATTTGGACCATTTAGCAAAGAACGCGTCGATGATTGGCTAAGCATTCTTTCTCATGTTTAGACAAAGTTATCGTTCCGTTCAAGATATTCAGGAAACATTTGCACACGGTATCGATGACACCTTTGGGGGCGGTTTGAATCAGTTGTTTTCGCATGGGTGGAGGGACGTTAGACAGGACGGACAACACGTCCTAATGTTTGGCTAAACGAGGAGGCAGTCCTTTCCTGTTCTTTCTTTTCGGGTAGAAGACGGATATCTTCTGGGTTTGTTCCGGGGTCGGAGGGCTTATAACTGATGCAGATGAATGATGATAAAACTGAGGCCATTCTGATTAAAACACAAAGACTTTTTCATTCACATCCTTTACCTCAAACAATGAATATCAGCAGCACCAACATTAAATTCACACAATCAGTACGAAACCTAGGTGTTACTGTAGACAGTACTCTCACATTGCAACAACATGTCATGAACATATGCAAGGATGCATACCTTGAGCTTAGACGCATCAGCTCCATTCGCAAAAATCTTTCAGTTGATGCCACTAAAACACTTGTGTGCTCATTAGTACATTCAAGACTGGACATTTGTAACTCAATTTTGTCTGGTTCATCTCAATATATACTCCAAAAACTTCCAAACACAGCTGATCGAATCATACTTACAGTATCACGATCAGAGCACACCTCCCAGCTGATCTGTACCCTACACTGGCTATCCATTCGATCCAGAATCAAACACAAAATTTGTTCTCTGTGCTACGTTTCACTGACGGACTCTTGTCCAACATAGCTATCCGACCTCACCCATGTGTACACACAAGCAAGATACTTACGCTCCTCTTCTGACAATCGTATACTCATTATTCCCACTATGAAAACAAAGTCATATGGATAGCGTTCTTTTGCATACCAGAGCCCAGCAACGTGGAATGAATTACCCACTGAACTTAGACACAAAGACACAGTGATCACATTCAAGAGTGCTCTCAAAACTCACTTGTCTTATTTCGACTACAAGAACAAACTTAAAGACCTAATAATATTTCCTACCTTAAATATTCTCAGCAGGTTATATTTTATGTTTTCTAATTTCATGGTGTTTTATGTTTGTAATCATATAATTATATATGTTTTTTATCTTACAGGTGTTGTCTAATGTTGTAAAGCGCTTAGAGCTTCTAAAGATTAGGCGCTATACAAAGTCCTCATTATTATTATTATTATTATTATTATTATTACCAGTCCTTTTGACGATGTCTTTGACTCTCGGTTCCTCGAAAATGTGACGACATTTTTTTCTATATCGCCAAACAATCCTCCTCTTTGGTTGCTTCTCTTTTTCTTTTGACGACTGTGTCTTTTCCAGGTGAAGTGTCCATGCGTGTCTAAGCGTTTTTTCCAGATACAATGTGTTTTATTTATTTTGGTTGTGTTGTGAATCATCTGGATGTAGCGTGAAGGATTGGACAAATTATTCGTCTTTGGTAGACACTGTTGTTGTTAAATTCTTTTCCACGATCAACTTAACGTCACTTTAGCAAACGATCGCCTTCCTTCGTTTTTCTGGATGTTGTATAAAGTAATGTCTTACTGCTCCAAGTAGTTTTCTTTGAATTTCTCTTCGTTTGTGGGTGTGTGATACCAGGAAAGATTCACGCTGGCTTTTTGTTTCAGTTTCAAAAAGGCATCCACGTAGTCTGCGATAATGCCTTTCTGAATCTCGTTGCCCTTGTGGTAATGTTCTGTCTTGGGAACATGACACAGCGAACGCACGTTCAAGTATTTTATTTCTTCTTCTTTCTCCTCATCAGAGTGGTACAGAAAACAGGTGTCATTCGTCCGTCCTCCGAACAAACTGTGTCACGTTGAGAGTAATAATTCGGACATCCGTGAAATAACCATTCATTGAACTTCTTGGATGCACTTCTCGCACACTCGGTAAGCCACACAAAAATTACTAATGTGAATACCAGTCTCATGCAAGCATTGAAAATCGAAAAAGATGAAAGTCCCTTTCATCTTATAGTCATCTTCCTCTTCCTCCTTTTGTGGTTGATATTTATCTTTATTGCATTCGTGATCCAATTCCACGATTTGGTGACAAATGGGACATCGTTTCTTTCCTGGACAAATATGTGACTTGGCATTATTGCTACGTATCACTTGTCCACAAGTAAGGCACAATCTCAGGAGATGGAAAGCACTTCTCTGCTATGAACCTTGCGTATTGTTGTCGGTAACAGGTAGGGCTGACGAAAGTGCGCTGACCAACTGATCAATGCACTCGCTTTTGTCCGTCTTCAAGACAGGGTTTAGAGGCCAAACATCATGGTCATTTCGATCCACAATACTTGTGTTGGTTACGATTGTTATACTCATAGTCACATTTCTCACGATAATAACTCTACCCCCGTAATCAGGTGATACTATTAATAACTCCTTTTTGCGTCGATTCCTTTGGGAAGAGAAACGTGGGCCATGTACAGTGTCGCTTTTCCATCGGTGATGTGAAACTTGTCGTTGGATTGTTTCACGTGTTGAATCTTGTCGATCCAAACGGGAGACTTCAGACTGTCGTGATAAATGGAAAGTGTCAAGCGATCGTCTTTTCTTTTCTTGCTTCACATTATCGTTTCACTGTGGTTAACAAAGAATTCCACACATCGATGATGACCTCTTCTGCTTTCTCCAGAGTTGTCGGACTTGAAATTTTTAAACTTCACCGTAGACCTGTAGACTGCGTTTCTAAATTTTCTAGAGGAGCGTTTGTCCGTCTTTCGAGTGTGATAGTACTTTTCGGAGGTTTATGGTAGTGGACTTTGGTTTGACGTAGACTCTCTAGGTCTAAATTTAGGTTCACTCATGTTATCTTCGAAATCGCAAACATGAATTTGAGCCAAAACTTCATCTACTGTGCGACGTAATAGGTCGCTTTTTTGCCTCTTACTTTCTTCTCCTCTCTTCACGAAAGTCTGCGATCGTTTCATCTTGATTGCAAAATTCAACTTACTACATTTTCAACGCCATGGTTCCCTATATATCAATGCAAGGTGATTGTCTTCCTTAAAAATGGGTCAGTGTCTTCCCTCAAAGTATTCAGTTCACCCTCAATCCTACCAGAAAGATGGAAGACCCAAGACAGATCGAACTTCTGAACAGAGCTTTGATAGGTGTCATATGATGTTTTTCTTTAGAGAAGCCGACGGACTGCTCCCCCTCTATTGGAGATAAAAGTCAAGATACTTGCAATATCTGTCAGAAGAAAGGACATGGGTATTCAGAATGTCCAAAACGTCAAAACAAGACCAGGGCCAAAAGAGAAAATGGTCAAGATGCATGTTATCATTGTCAAGAGAAAGGACACTGTCTTCAGAACGCCCTAAGAAACAACAGGAGCAGACGGTTGAGAGAGATTCAGAACAGGAAGAAGAGGTACCCTCCAAAAAGGTAGAACCCAGACACGTTCAGAAAGAGAAGGAAGAGAAGAAAAGAAACAAATAAGGAAGTGAGGACGACGAGGACAAACCTGTGACAGTGAAAACGTTCAAATAAGGAGAGAGTGAAAAGGCAAGGAAGAATAAAAAATGGACAATTCAAAGCGTTGTGTTGTGACACTGGATTGTATATTGTTTTTTTTTAGATAATACAACAGAAAGAAAAACGTGTCTCTTGGTTATAATTTATATAATTATAAGGACCTACACTCACGCAGTCACACACGATCATCATGGGGGAAAAGGGATTTTAAGTCTTAATTGATTTTGGCAAGCACTGATTAGTCTCTTTTCGAGAAAGTTGAGTGGCCCTGAAACGGACTTTTGGATGTCTGTGTTTTGGTTTCCTTAAAAACAAACTCAGGAACGGGAAGAAATGAGATTTAACTGCCGTATCCCTTTGCCGTGACGAAGACCTACTTCTGGACCTGCTCCTGTCGATGATTTAGTTGAGATAACTAGTGTGGGTGTCTCAGACGTAGTGGGAGTGTAAACGGGGTAGGACCGTTTGGTTCGGTAAGGTCTTCTTCTCTTGGGTCGTATTAAAGAAGTCTGATACATTTGTTTCAGACTCCTTATCCCTGCCAAAATGTCTAGAGTAGGGTTATCGTTAGACTTTCACCGTCCTACTTCTCTCCTAGACCTTGTTTCTTCTCTGTTTCTTCTGCCTGTCGTTTCTTCTTGCCTCTTCTTCTTCTAGATGTTGCTGTTGAATGAGAAACGATTGGACTGCCTCTTTCTGCTATTGCAAACATTTCGCCATTTCTTCTTTCTGTCTCTGTTTAAAATCCTCGACGTATGGTAAAGAAGAAGAACGCGGCGACAGTACTGGTACCGGACCAAATTGTAGTGAAGAGAGAAAACTAAATCCCAATTAAAATCGTTATGTTCTGGAAGTAGGGCTGTGTTTGCTTTTGTAGCCGCTGATATACCATCACATCTCGTCCCCACGGCCGGTGCCTCACAATTCATGGTCTTCTTAGTTTCGGTCATGTTTGAAAACTCTGTCGCATTGATTCACTGCGCACAGACGCTAGCGCACCTATATAGGGAATGTGACGTCACTTTCAGCTCTATTCGGTTTGGAAGACAAACTCCGCCCTGGAAGTGAATCGTGTAAAGCGTATTAGGATTGTCGTATGATCTCAATGCGTTTCGGTTCGCTCTGCCACTATAAATAACCGTGATTCACTTCATTCCCTTCATCTGGTCAGGTCACAAGATGTTGCCTGACGTAGAATTAACTACCATCCTATTGTCGAGGCTGTTCAACCCGGACTATCCCATGTATGTCAAATCATCATGGGGTATCACCCGAATCACCGATATGGCTCTTTGGAAACAAAGAATATATGTAGAGACACAAGGCTTTCTGAAGCTAGTCTTAATCTACGATCTTGAGATCAAACGAAGTTTGAGGAAGAGAAGATCCGTGCTATGCCTTCTATTTTAACTGAATGATGTTAACAAAAAAGGCCCTTTTCAGGACCACTCGAAAAGATATATATTATCTTGCCTCAACAATATTTAGTCGATGTTTTTGTGTGTTATAAATTGATGTTCATCAATATATGTTTGTGTTCTATGTCTCATAGTCTGTATGTCTATGTCCCTATTTGTCCCTACAATTATGCGTATTCAAGCCAGTCCCTCGTGTTCCGTCTGATTGGGGTTAGCCACTTGCAACATTATTGCCAGTATCCAGTAACATAACGTCACCCACGTTCCCTTCATATTGTCCCTAGAGAGATCCATCCTATATTCAACTTTCCCTTGTCCCGCTATAGGTTCACCCATGTTAAATTCCCATTGTCCTTATAGTAAGCCGGGACACGTTTCAACATGGACGTGACATAGTCCCTATAGTGCCCCACTATATATATATATATATATATATATATATATATATATATATATATATATATATATATATATATATATATATATATATATATAATGCAGCTTTTTAGCCACACTTATCCCTATCTAAGGTTCTACCAGACCGAGAACAATCTTCTCAATGTTGCTACTGTTGTTTCTGCTACTGTTGTTGCTGTTGGTTTATTTGGCCAAAGAAGCGAATACCTTTCTGTTGTTTGATGATTCGTCTGTTTTTCCTCCTCCTATATATCTATTTCCTTTCTTTTTTTTTTCTTCTAATAATTCCAATTGTAGTCTTTTACCATCCCCAAAGAACTCCTCCTTTACTAGTATGCTAAGAAGCAGCCACAAGTTCTCTTACCAGTGCAGGAGGGTTTCAAAATAGATTCTGTCGGAGTTGTTGGTGGCTTACATTCATGGCTGAATGGTCAACAATGAATGGTTAGACTGTAGAAATCCCGTTTTAGACACTAGATCCGAGAAATATATAAATCGATGGATACAAAGAATAATTCATAGACTACTGATCAACCAACATGACCCATGTCCAGTGAGTTACAATTCACTGATTAGCCAATATGACCCATGTCCAGTCAGTCAGTCAAATTCTTTGCATGCTGATCAACCAACATGACCCATGTCCAGCCGGTCAGTCACAATTAAATGCAAGCTAATCAACCAATATGATCCATATAAGATGAATCACAATTCACTGCATGCCTATCACCCAACATGACCCATGTCAAATCAATCCCAATTCATTGCAAGCTGACCAACCAACACGACCCGTGTCCAGAGAGTCATCGAAATATGCGTCAATTTTTAGTATGCATAAATATCACATATCAGATATCTAAACCATATTACCTACCCATTTAATCTTACATGGTGTATCTGTCGTTTGATGCAGATGTTCAGTCAATGATCCCGTATCTCACACCAACAATTTCCATATCGCACACCCAGCCTTGAAATACTTTACAATATGAAAAATTAAATGAGAGCCCACTTATAAAACATCGAAAAGGTTTATTTCTTTGCATTTTAAATTCGTCATAAAGGCCAAAACGTGTTAGTAATTTTAAGAAATATGGTCATATTGGATGGAAATGGCATATGTTCCCGCTATTGATAATGGGGAATAACGTAAGTAGCGACGAGCAGTTTATGGGCTTTTCACGGACACCCAGAAATTAGAATTAGCAGAGGCTGATACCATTATTTTGGACAGAATGTTTGACAATGAGTTCTCCGATTAAGCTAATGTGCAAAGTAACACCAAACATGAGAGAGAGAGAGAGAGAGAGAGAGAGAGAGAGAGAGAGACCAATTACGGAATTACGGGACAGTACGGCTACAGCATCTGAATTTCCATGAGTTTGCTAATTGCCACAAACTGTTTAATTCTGGGCGCAATGACCTTAAGCAATATGGTCTAAGAATCGGAAGAAATACAATTCTGAACCTGTTGATATCGTTCCAGAGAAGACACATTTCAGAAAGTAAATCATATAAAATTCCAGTCGTAACCAAAATATGGTATGTGGAATTTTTTTTTGTAAATGTTCTCAATGAGCAAGTTTAAGTTTCTATTAATATTACTGACGGACAGAACATTTAGAAGAACTATATCTAGTTACAAGGTTGTCGAGACTTTTGCATTACTGGGGCACACTCAGAGAAATGTATGTTTTAACTTCATGCAAATCTTCAACTAGAACATAAAGAGAAGAAAACGTAACAATAATGTCTAGAATTTTCTAGTCAAAAGTAGGAAATTGAATATTGAAAAATCTAATCTGCATGTTAGAAAACCACGGAATCGTCGGTTTTGCTTTTCCTTAAACAATATGATTGACTTTTCACGTTTAGGTTGAATGCATGAATTTCTTGTATTGTGTGAAAACAAAAAAAAAATGATTTTGAAAGAATTGTAAACGAATCCGCTTTGTGTTTAAAACTGAATGTATTTATTTACTGTTAGTCTGTGAAATTTGCCCTGGAATTTAATTTGCCCTGGAATTTTCTTGGAAGTAGAGTGTGTGCATTCAGTAAGTTGGGTGTAAGAAAAAATGGATCACTACTTGGTCGAAAACCGATGTACTATTTGCGAAGTAAGGGAAAATTCCACTTGCATATGACTGCAGCTTAAATCCATTCACATGTCGCATGCATTTTCGCAGAATCAAAGGTAAAGAGTAAATAACCGTATCTACCATACCGACACACCAATGACACAACTGCACACTATAAATTAAATAACCGTATCTACCATACCGACACACCAATGACACAACTGCACACTATAAATTAAATAACCGTATCTACCATACCGACACACCAATGACACAACTGCACACTATAAATTAAATAACCGTATCTACCATACCGACACACCAATGACACAATTGCACATTAAAAATCAAGGTCTAGCCCCATTTTTTATAAAACGCAAAATGCCTAATTCATTTTTCAAAACGTATATATTAAAACAACCGAAACAAATGTAAATAAACATGATATCTAATAAATACAATACGACATGAGTGATTTGTTCTGAGTCGGGAGAAAGAGATCAGTTGATATGGCGTAATAACATAGGCTTGCCTGAGAGAGTCGACATTCCTAAGCCGTTTCAACCTCAAGATTTTGGCACTCGGGACAACATACACATGTAGTCTTAAACTATCAAATACACCATTCACCAAAGATCAAAGGAAATTCGATGACGTATTACCTAAAAGCAAGATTTATTTTCAGAGGAAAAGATTTCAACTGTTTAAACACGTGTCCAAATAGAGACTGAAAATTAAATGTAGAAGATAGAGATTTAATCAGTCGATTTTTATCTTCCTTTTATCTTACCTCAAATCGAATTTTAAGATGATCAAATTTTCAAACATGGTAAATTTAAACTGATAAATTCATCTGTTCATTTTGCAGGGATCGAAGTGGATTGTATGTCATGCAGTGTGGAGTGTATGGATTACAATGTGGATTGTGGATTTATGGGAGTGGAGTGTGGATTCCTAATGTTGCGAATTGCAGTGTGGATTGTAAAGAGTGAAAAGTGGAGTGTTGGGACTGAAGTGTTGAGTGTGAATTGTAGGGATTGCAGTATGGATTGGTTTCTTATACTCTTCGAACTGCATGTATTACATCCTTTTATGACCACGAGCATGGATGTGAATCTTACTGACAAATATAACCAATCTCACAGTTACATCATACGCATTGGTCGTACGTAATAAATCTGTATTCAGTTTCTTATAGTTTTCGATATTTCTCTCAAAGATTTTAATTTCTTATAGTTTTCGATATTTCTCTCGAAGATTTTAATTTCTTATAGTTTTCGATATTTCTCTCAAAGATTATAATTTCTTATAGTTTTCCATATTTCTCTCAAAGATTTTCTACAGAATATTTGGAATAGTATACATTTTGCTGACACTGCGTAGTAATAGTATTAGTAGGAAGAAGAAGAAGCTGCTACTTTGGGAAGGAAAATCGTATTTGCACGTTTATATTCGCCTGCACTCAAGATGGCTAAATAAAGTCAGTTTAAATTAAAGTCTTTGTACTCAAACTATGCACACAGTCCTCCTTTTATAAATCTTAATCGAATCCTTTATTGTTCTTCAATGAAGAAGCATCAGGTTATAATATTGTTTGAACTAAGAGGACATTATATTTTTAATAAAAATGAAGAGCCTGAAGTAGATTGTTTCCAGGTTAATGTACATATTTATTGTTTAAGAAATAACGGCCTTCTTTGATGTACTACAGCATACTCTAACAGAGGGGGTTCCAATTCAAATTCAAATGGGTGATGCGTGTTACAGGTTTGATATAATATGATGTAAATAAACTAATTTAGACAGACTTACACATACGTACAGACAAGGAAAACAGGCATGTGCTGAGAGAAGAAACTCCTAGACAAAGAACCATCTCTGGATAATATATGCAGGAAATGACCAATGCGCGCTCATGCGTGAAATTAAGGTAAAGATGTGGTATCCGCGTTGGTCTTTGGTTAAAGTACCGGATTCGCTACTGATCAGGAACTGGTTCGAATCCCATTGGAGATTTGGTCAATTTCCATTTAGCAAAGTACTCTAAACAAGCTATATACGTTGATGTGCTTTAAAGCACCAAAAAATGAAACTTTCAGGTATGTGAGAAAGCTTGCCAGAAGCTTCTCGTGAGTCGTTGGTCCTTCCCGGGGTTTTCCCGGGTTCTTCCTCCACCATTAATACTGGCCGCCATGCATAGCCTATCATGTGCTGAACAATAGCGTTAAACCCCACAACAACAACAACCAAACTTACAACACGAGTTCAATTATTAATATTTATTTTGAATTAAAACCTCACATACACCGCTTGACATGTGTCGGTCTAATGAGTATCATTTTGCTTTCTCTGCGTTATGAGCTATTCTATCTACAAGCAATATAAAACCCCAGTAGTAGCCGTACTTTTTCCATTTAGCAAATCACACGATCCAGCTGCAAGTGTTTGCTAATTGACTAATGAAATCGCCATAGACGGTAGCGCTAAATTACTATACTTTTCTTGTAAGACCTGCAAATCGCGTCAATCAAACACGGTTTTTGTAAACAATGAAATTGATATTCTGTGAAACTCATATCTGAGGAAAATGCCTTTGCAGGTGCCCACTTGAAAAATCAGGCCCGGTGAGATCGTCCTATATTACGTTGCATCCTTGTACATGTTAGGCGACAGCTGTACAATGAAAAGATTTTAGATTCGAGCCTATTAATGCATGCAATTTACCTATATGTACGTTTCTTCTGAAACATTAAGTCATTTTCTCCAAGTGATTAGTTTCAGCCAATCAGCGACCTTTATTAGTTTTAAATAACATATGTAATATACCACGACACATAGACTGGTTCTATAGCTGATATAATAATTACTTGCCTGTGACTATCCCATTATTAAGTTGACATTTCTGTTTACAAAATAAAAACAACCAGTGCCCGTCAGTTCTGTACTGTGGGGAGCCAATGTGGCTCATTGCTTAGCATGCTGGACTCAAGATCGAAAGGGTGCGATTTTGAATCCTACCATGGGGACCAGACTGGGTCAGCTACTGTGGTGGATCCTTGGGTAAGGCACGTTACTCCCATTGCCTTTACACTAAATAACCTACTTGATTTGCTGTGCCGTAAAGCATCAAACAAAACGTAAACTAAACCAATTATGTTTTGTTCTTGGATACTTTTCTAGCATATTGTGTTTGGATTTTATCTGAGTAATAGCTTCTTACTTCATTTGTTCTATTCAAGATCTGTTTGGTTTTTCAAATAAGAAAAACTAACAACTACGAAAACGGTGTTTCTCTTTCCGTCAGCAAGGGTGTAACTTCCGGATATCTTCATTATATGCTTAAATGACATAACAGTTTAAACTGTGAACACATGACATTATAAAATGTTATGATACTTTAACAGCAGTTATTGCACACAAGTAAACCGTGTTTGAATTTACCATTAAGTTTCCTCTTTAAGGATAAAATAATAAAACTTCACATACGTTTAATAGGAATTTGTGTTGTTATGCAGACCTATTTGCCTGTCAGTCGTGTCTTTATTGTAATGGAGGCATATTTGCCTGTCAGTCGTAACGTTATTGTTATTCGGGCATATTTGCCTGTCATTTGTGTCCTTATTGTAATGCAGGCATATTTGCCTGTCAGTCGTGTCTTTACTGTAATGCAGGCATATTTGCCTCTCAGTCGTGTCCTTGTTGTAATTTCATGCATATTTACCTGTCAGTCGTGTCTTTATTATAATCCAGGCATATTTGCCTGTCAGTCGTGTCCTTATTGTAATGCAGGCATATTTGCCTGTCAGAAGTGTCTTTATTGTAATGCAGGCATATTTGCATGTCAGTCGTACCCTTACTGTTATTCGGGCATATTTGTCTGTCAGTAGTGTCCTATTTGTAATGAATGCGTATTTGTCTGTCAGTAGTGTCCTGTTTGTAATGAATGTGTATCTGTCTGTCAGTAGTGTCCTATTTCTAATGAATGCGTATTTGTCTGTCAGTAGTGTCCTATTTGTAATGAATGTGTGTCTGTCTGTCAGTAGTGTCCTATTTGTAATGAATTAATGAATGTGTATATGTTTGTCAGTAGTGTCCTATTTGTAATGAATGTGTATATGTCTGTCAGTAGTGTCCTACTTGTAATGAATGCGTATATGTTTGTCAGTAGTGTCCTATTTGTAATGAATGCGTATATGTCTGTCAGTAGTGTCCTATTTGTAATGAATGCGTATATGTCTGTCAGTAGTGTCCTATTTGTAATGAATGCGTATATGTCTGTCAGTAGTGTCCTATTTGTAATGAATGCGTATTTGTCTGTCAGTAGTGTCCTATTTGTAATGAATGCGTATATGTCTGTCAGTATCAGTAGTGTTCTATTTGTAATGTATGCGTATATGTCTGTCAGTAGTGTCCTATTTGTAATGAATGCGTATATGTCTGTCAGTAGTGTCCTGTTTGTAATGAATGCGTATTTGTCTGTCACTAGTATCCTATTTGTAATGAATGCGTATATGTCTGTCAGTAGTGTCCTATTTGTAATGAATGTGTATCTGTCTGTCAGTAGTGTCCTATTTGTAATGAATGCGTATATGTCTGTCAGTAGTGTCCTATTTGTAATGAATGCGTATTTGTCTGTCAGTAGTGTCCTATTTGTAATGAATGCGTATTTGTCTGTCAGTAGTGTCCTATTTGTAATGAATGCGTATATGTCTGTCAGTAGTGTCCTATTTGTAATGAATGCGTATATGTCTGTCAGTAGTATCCTATTTGTAATGAATGCGTATATGTCTGTCAGTAGTATCCTATTTGTAATGAATGCGTATATGTCTGTCAGTAGTGTCCTATTTGTAATGAATGAGTATATGTCTGTCAGTAGTGTCCTATTTGTAATGAATGCGTATCTGTCTGTCAGTAGTGTCCTATTTGTAATGAATGCGTATATGTTTGTCAGTAGTGTCCTATTTGTAATGAATGTGTATATGTCTGTCAGTAGTGTCCTATTTGTAATGTAATGCAATTAGAGAAAGAAGAAAAACAAATGCAATTGGAGAAAGAGGAAAAAATGATGCAAATGCAATTGCATATGCAAAAAGAATGAAAAAGGAAGAAAGGGAATTTCAATTTAGATAAAAAGAATTAGAACTGTAAAAAGCACATCCCCGCTTAACACATGAATTCAAGTTTTGATTCTAGTAAGACAATTAGGTTAGTAACCCCTTTTTAGGGAAAAAGACGTAGATACATGTATTCCTCATTTTAAAAAAAAAAAGTATTAAAATTTTGAAATGACCAAGAGAGCATTGGACTATTTTATTAGAAGGTTCAGTATTTGGCAAATCCTGTGACATCTACGCTTCCCTGTCAGTACAGCAAAGTGCTGACAGTGATCTGGTTAAGGAATGCATCTTAAAGGGTTGTGAGTTAGTGCTTGAGGCTTACAGACAAAAATTTATTAACTATAAAACAAAAATCAACTGACCAGACCTATGTCGAATTTGCATGGGACAAAACTTGACAGTTTGATAGGTGGTGCTCTTCTAAAGATACTAATAAAGATTACGAAAATCTAAAAAACTCACATTAGAATCATGACAGGCATATTCCAAATGCTCTTATTTCTAAGAGGTCAAGATTACGGTCATATATTGAAAACAATGCATTTGTTGGGTCAAACAAACCCCAGTCAGATTTTATTATGGCGATTTATGAACCATTCATGTCGGAGGGTTCTATATCACTCATGGGTGATGCGATCAATCATATCCCTATTAAAATTTTAATGGACACGGGAACTTCTCAGTGTCTTTTATTATCACGTATTTTCTGAAAAGTCTTCTTCTAATAAGAATGTTCTTATTCATGGAGTAGAGTGTGGCTTTGTTATTGTTCCTCTCCATTATGTAAAAGTATCATCAGACTTAGTCTCAGGGCCCGTGACAGTGGGAACAGTGTTGTAATTACCCACTGAGGGCATTCATTTATTACTAGGCAATGACCTAACTCGAGAATAGGTTGTGATTAATCCACTTGTGACCAGCAAGCCTTATTTGGATCCGAAAGTCAATCCTATTGAAAAAGAAATCCCTGATTAATACCAGATTGTGCAGTTGCTAGAGCTATGGCAAACATACCTCTTGAGAATGATGTTCATAAGGAAAGTATTCCTTTAGCTGAGACATGTATTGGTCAGGCTTTTGATGAGGTCACTTTTACTCATTGTTTGGATCAATCAGATGGTATTGATCAGTGTGATCCTCTTTGAACTACGCATTCTCTTTATTTTAATCAGGACGACAAACAACACTCGCGTGTTGTAGAACATGAAAAAGATCATGAGATCTGCTGTTTGTTTCAGAGGACCATTAGTGAAACTGAAGCCACTGTAAATAATTAATGAGGATATGAAATCTATATAAACCTACTCCCCCAACTTGGAACACAGCATCCTAGATTTCATTAACTTAATATGGCAAACTGGACCATAAAAATGGAAAATAGCAGTGGTGATACTAATCCCGAATCCATAAAAAGATCCAGGTAAAATCAATTCCTACAGACCAGTCTCCCTGACAAACAATATATGCAAAAAACAAAAAAAAAGAAATTATGATCAGCAGACGACTCAGACACCAACTTGAACGAAATAACTTAATCTCATCAAATCAAAATGGATTTAGAAACATCAAATCAACCCTATATCAACTAATATGGATCTCGGAGAAGCAATGATTTAGTATGCACCAAAGGACTAATAGTCAAACTGAACCAATATGGAATATTCGGGCGGATGTATCAGTATATATCAAACTATCTTACAGGGAGACTAATAAAATCAAGAATAGGAGATCAATATTCGGACACTCACCAACTAGACAACGGCACCCCATATGTAAGTGTCATAAGCCCCACATTATTCAACATCATGGTAAATGACTTAGGTAAAACGATTGCCACCACAAAAACTCACATCTCAATTTGCGGATGACAGTGGAAATAAGAGAGAAGGAAAGCCGATAAGTACAGCATAATCAATGAAATTCAAAGCAAGCTCAATGAAATAGGTAGATGGGCTATTAAGTGGGGCTTCAAAATATTACCCACCCACCCCCACGAAACAGTTGGAATGTTATTCTCACCATACAAGAGGCAAAACATCGTCATAGTCGATACTACTACTCGATAATACCACGATAAAATTCGCTAAAGAGACCAGACTTCTAGAGATGCTACTTGATGAACATCTAAACTGGGACTTACGTATCAAGGACTTAAAAAGATGTAACGAAGATTTGAATCTATTAAAAACATGAAAGGAAACACCTGGGAAGAAGAACAAGGCACCATAGATGATAAAAACGTTTTTTTTTTCGTTTTTTATTTAACCTCAAAAAACGCGTTTTTTTACGTTATTTATTTTTTTGCGTTTTTTATATATGGTACTTCCATTTTTTTATCATACAGGCGGTCCTCTGTCATACTCTAGATAACAAATATCGATCAATAATGAATCTATGATGCTAGCCTACAATACTTTGCGTAAACTTTAAAACTGGTATGTAGCGTGTAAATAAGTAAAATATTGAGTTTTGTGTTGCCTAAAAACTACTGGAACGTTTTTTTTGTTTTTTATTTATTGAGAAAAAAATGCATTTTTACGTTTTTTGTTTTAATTTTAACGTTTTAAACATCTATGCAAGGCACATTATTATGTTGTACAAATCTCAGCAGGAAAGGTGAAGAAACCATTTTTAGTATCGTCTACGTTTGAAAATAAAACTTCCTGCAAATTTGAACAGACAAGCGTCACCTAGGTCTCTATCCGAGTTAGCATAATTTTTGTCTTAATGCTTGTGTGACAAATTTGTATGCGTCCTCGTTCGCCCCCTCTGCTGCCATGTGTGTATAAAAGTGACAGGTCTCTCAACCAAACATTTTTTAATGACCTATTCGATATTGAGACCGAGGATCATGTAAATTTATCGCGATAAAGTCACGAGGAATTGCTTCCGCTTTTTTAGAAGAAATTTTTAAATTTGTTTGTATACATGTCCTCAGAACACCAAGTATGTTAGATGTTTCTTTGTGTGTGGGTATCAACACCATTAAAGACAACCAAAAGATTGCAGTTATCTCTGATCACTTTAGGCATTTGCATATATTGCTGAGTAATATATATATATATATATATATATATATATATATATATATATATATATATATATATATATATATATGTATATGTATATGTATATATATATATATATATATATATATATATTTGCATATATCGCTGAGTAATATATATATATATATATATATATATATATATATATATATATATATATATATATATATATATATATATATATATATATATATATATATATATAATACCTGTGCTTTTGTGTCTATATAATGCCTGTGCTTTTGTGGCTGTCTCGGTAACGTATCCGAGCTGGATTTGATTGTTTGTCTAGCATCACATCTGTTTGGTCTCACTAGAGCGCATCCCATTTGAGCGCCGCTCAGTGAGGCGCTGAAAATGTGTTTTTTCTCATTAAGGCTAATCCCATTAGGGCGCAAAAAATCTCACTAGAGCGCATTCACAATAGGGCGCGGAGAAAAAAATTAAGTTCCACAAGATTGAATTGCATCACGTTTGATGTTATATATATATATATGTACAAAAACGGCGGTCACGTCACTATTAGAAACTAATTACTAGACAGAAACTAAAGAACCATCAATACACATAATTTTATACAACTATTATACCTTACACCGGTTTATTCTTTTTTGTACGCAAATAAACAAGTAGATAAAAATGTAATGCAAATTAAGATATATAAAGTGGTCATTCATAGCACAAATACGATATTACAAGAATAAAACAATATGGATACATATATAACACAAATGTAGAATGTCTACCAGGTCAACCTTCAAACGAACAATCATTGTGAGGGATGGCATAACCGCTCTAATCGTGTGGTCAACAAACATCATCCGAACATCTGGCGTCTACTTACAGCAATTTGTGACGAACAGGCAAGTTCCGCCGTTACACGACTGCAAATCACTGCAGGACAAGAAGTGGTACGTCCAAACAAGAAATATTTGGACATTGAAAAACGCATTCAGAGACTGACGGTAATGTACAACGATGGAAGCATTAATGCTATTGATCTGATAACTGGTATTAGCCATATTCTGAATCAACCCAATTAAAATAAATATAAAGTTACAGTTGACAAATGTGTTTTTCATCGTTCGCGCTCTAGTGGTACTAGTTCCTCGCGCTCTAATGGGATGCGCCCTAGAAAGATTAGCTCTAGTAGGACAAAAATATTTTTTGCGCTCTAGTGTGATAAGCTCTAATGGTTTGCTCTCTAATGAGACGTTACCATCACATCATGGTATACTACAAGATTATTAAAACTACTATCAAGATCATCTACGGGTGGCGCATCGTTGATGTCGGTGATAAATTCAGTGATATCACTGCCGTTCTCGTCAAATAAATTTGCATTTTCATTATAATCTTTAAGCACGTCGTAAGCATGGCTGATCATCCACAGATGGTGTCACTAAATATAACTTATCCCACTTGAGCCTTCTCATTATCAGGTAAGTAACAATTGCGTCTTACCAGACCCAGATGGGAATATGATAATTGCTCTGATATAATTTGGTAGCGCTGGGTGTTGCTTGACTGGCTCCTGCTTTCATGTCGCTGAGAAAGCAATGACATCCATTTTGGAGAAATATAATAATTATATGAACATGTGTTGTGTTCGATGCAGAGCATCTACCCCCACCATCGGACTAAAAACAATAATAATGAGGAATAGCGCGTGCACTCACAGGAAAATGTATGAAATGTGTTACAAACAAATATAAATTTATCTCTCACGGGACATAAGGAGATATAACTGCTTTGCTGAAAACATTACCAGGGTCTCCATGGGATAATTATCCTGGCAAGAAGCATCTTCCTGGATATGTTATTGTGGACCTGGAACCCAACATGATATTCGACTTGACGAGAACGGTCAACCAAGACCTGGAAAGTATCCAATAAATGCGATAGATCAAGCGTGTCACCTACATGATGTCTCGTATGAAAATCCAGATTAGCAACAACGACATATTACAGACGTGAAGTTGATACACACGTTAAAGTCGGTAAAAATAAATCACTCGCTAATTTGTTTTATAAGATCTGCAGTGAACGGTAAACTAGTGCTAGAGACCAGCATTTAGTCGGCCGATTATTGTTATAATAATGGACTTAATTTATTATAGTCCTAGAGGATATTGGAGGGGTAGAGCAGCAATTAGTAACCTAGCTGATGCGGAAGGTGTCGCACGTTCTGTTGCTGTAGATTGGTTAGAAGGACAGAAAATATGGCAAATGTATCTACCACCACCTAATTAATTAAGTACGCACGTTTTTATGTAGACATTCCCAGTGAAGTTCATCAAGCAGATATTTTGTTTTTACCACATGATATTGTTAACACACGTCGATGTCAATCGTACAAATACAAATACACGTTGACTTTCGTTGTCGTTGCAAGTAGATATCAACAAAGACAGAAACTGAAGTTGCATCTGCTTTTGAACGAATTTATCAACATGGTTGCCTGCGATGGCCACATTTGCTACAGGTTGATTTTGACAAAGACTTTATTTGTGCAGTAACATCTTTGATGAAACAACATAACGTCAAAATCAGACGAGGACATACCGCAATTCATCGCGATCAAGACATCATTGAGCGATTTAATCGAACACTTGCTGAGCGATTGTTTGGACATCAATATGTGCAGGAAATGTCCACCAACCTTACGTCCTGGACAATAGATCTCGTGAATGAGTTGCAAGACTACCAAGTGTGATAGCTCCGTTAAATAATGAAATTACTCGTGGAATTTCCATGAAAGCTACCAATGCAATCACACAAAAACACATACCCGTGTAAGGACATGAGCCTTTTTCAAAACAACCAGTACTCGGTAATGTGACTGTCAAATATTTATATGGACCTGGTGAGCTTGAAGGGGGTATAAAAGAGACTGACCCAGTCTGGAGTGTAACCACATATCCAATTTCCAGTGTGGTAAGATACACGGTAGACCTGCAATTTACAAGCTAGATTCAACTGCTCCTCAACGGCGATTTGGACGTATACAATTACAAGTAATTCCTGAAGATACTCAACTACCTCCGCCTTCACTTTTGTGAAGGATTATTCTCTACAGCGCCTCTACGTCGATTACATTGAAGACAGGTCAGCATTACATTTGTGCGTGCATGAACGAGACTACTATTAATTCTATCCAAGGTAAATTGTCTTGGATTACTATTCGAATACTGTCACAACATTACTGCGTTGCCGCTCGCACATTAATTGTTTTGTTGTGTTTATCAGCGTCATGATAAAGTCAATATCAAGATCAAAGTCGCACTTACTTTTGTTGTCAGATCGCTAATAACCAGCTAATTTTTTATTATTACATCTTCGTTAACTTCGTGAATTAGATTATTTTTCACTGCGCAGTCTATTAAAGGCCTCCGTAGCTGAGACATTTTCTGACTCGAGACACTGCCAAATAAACTAAATTTGACCATTCGATGCGATCATCAACAACCCAAATATTAGTATCCGAAATAGTTAATCCTTGTGACGAATGAATTGTTAGTGGATATTATTAAGCCCATGGAGATTTATCCATTGGTAATGTTTTTTCAATATCATCAGTCAGAACTAAAACAATATCATTTAATTTTTTAAAAAATTGTTTCTCATTAATTCCAGGAATTTCAATATCAATATTTTGTCTACGTGTATCTGCTGAGCGATAACACAGTGATAAAGGCA
This sequence comes from Sinohyriopsis cumingii, assembly GCA_028554795.2. NCBI lineage: Eukaryota > Metazoa > Mollusca > Bivalvia > Unionida > Unionidae > Sinohyriopsis > Sinohyriopsis cumingii. The sequence continues at coordinate 116,397,648 of CM068840.1, read as the reverse complement.
AAATCTGAAGATTATTCTTTATGCAACATAAATAATTTCTCCCGTTGTAAATCACAAACTATCTTCCGACTTGTAAATATCAAATAAGTTGGTCTCCACATATTCCAAAAATCATTCATAGGAGTTTTTGGAACTACTTCACGCAATTTTTCACATTGCTGTACTCTGATTAACTTTTTAAAATCTTTCAACGCCGAATCAATCGCTCGGTAATCATCATTTATTCCTCATAATAATCATAATAATCTACGAATGTTTTCAGCCAGTCATGCGGAGATGATCCAACAAAATGTGGTGGTTGATCATGATCGCAACGCATGCTAACAGCAGTATTCCGAGTAAATAACTAATCAAGTAACGTTTTTAACACGACTATGGATACCGTGCATATTTCATCCCAGATAATGATTTTATAAAAATCGTTCTCGCCCATTCGTTCAGGACTCCACGCATCTACTTTCCACTGAAAGAAACTGTGATAAGTGTGAGATTTAGCTTCTCGCTCTTTCATTTCTTTGGCGGGTCTATATGTGGGCGTCAAAACAACCATGTCAAAATTCCGAAATAATTCAAACACACGTGTTGTTTTATTAGAACGACTTCACCCGTTAAGATAAACGGTTTTATATCTGGTCACATGATCATATATCGATGGTGCTGATGACAACGCTCACATTTGACTATTGTTATAGAATATATCCTTAGGCTCAACGTTGGTGGATTCAGAATAGCTAAGAATTTTTTCTCGTTTTATTCTCCATTCGCCCCATGATGCGTCGGTATCAATCTTTAACAAATCCGTATGTTTCCTATCCCTTTAAAATGAAACTGTTGCAACCTATAACCGCGGTATCAGGAAATCTGTTCATAGAACATAGTCTAACATCGAAGATCTTAAATGAGTAAACTGTGGTGAATCTCCATCAATAAAGATTACAGTCGTTCCAAGTTTAGTTTCATCAGATACGTAAGCATTCTTCCGACTTATAAATGCACATCTCTCTTATGCCAGCAATTATAAAATCAAGTTCAGAAACGTCAATGATTAATATTGTGCAGCGTCGTTTATGACCACATGGACCTACTTATATAAATTTACCAATTATTTTTCTGCCAAAATCTTTTGCATGTTTAGTTTCGTATTCTAAGCTCAAAGATCTCGTCGAGAACAGATCTCTCAACGACAGGCAGCCAAACTAGTTTTTGTGGACGATACGATATTATTGCTTCACTTACGGTTAACTGTGTACAAATTTCACCATGAAGCATTTATCGTAATAACACTGTTGGAGCCCAATCGCGCTCACTAAAATGACGACCAAACTAAATTTCAACAATCGGATGAAGGTATAATACAAACTCAAAATACATGCAAATCCAGTTAAATAAAAATCTGGCAAATGTCCATTTATTGCGATTCTCATCGTCTCGTGTGTTGGATGTCCGAATCGCTTAAAATATTCAGTACATTTTCCAATTCCAAGAAAACTTGCAGGATAGCATGCAACCATGTCAACGGAGATAACGTCCTTATAATCGTATTTAGTATTCCATAACCCGTCGTGTCGGTATTTGACTCAAATGCGTTGTATATCGCTAATAATTTCCGATCTTGTCGATTTCTATAAACTTTTCTCAAGATGAGCAGCTACTGAGGGCACGATAAAATAATTATCGAGTAATCGTTCAGCATCATCGGCATAATTTCAAAGCAAGATTTTTCATTTCGTCTTGAAGAGATTCTGCACGATAAATATCCCCAACAGGTCGCCCAAACTGATCACAATTTTATTATTCGTTATTTTGAAACAACCACAAAGATACAGGGTCACCATTACTAATTTTATTTATAAAATCAAATGTATCACCGTCATAAAATTTAACAGTTATATTTCGTGTAAATAATGTCACGTCAACTATCTCTATCGAAGCTCCCTTTGATTTATATTTTGATTCACACAAAATCTCACCAGTTATTGTTTTCACCCTTACTGAAAATTTTAATTTATTTTCCAACTCAGCAACGTTGCTGATCGTAGCTCCATTTTCTCTAACGCGCTCGGCCAACACTTTTATTTTTTTACGTCTTAGATCCTTTAACCATTTCCACATATCGCGTCTTTTAAATGTTCTGTAGCCCACTCAGCTTCACAATCTAGCAAGAAAACACCATTGCTTTAAGATCATCAACACTAGGCTTATCATTCGTCGGATATATCGCATAAACAAATGCCGTATTCAGGGTAGGTTCGCTCATAATATGGTTTACCGATACCCGTCAACATTTCTGGCTTGTAATTTGTTCTTAGCGTAACAATACTTCCAGCTCGGTGTGATTCTCGAAAAGGGTCATGCTTGTCACGGATAATCTAGATTACTTCAGCGTCATCTACCGCAACGATACATTTTATTATAAAAAAGTATCTTTGTTCGTCGAGATAATTAATGATTGTCCTTACTCACTGGTCATTCATTGCAACATCAACGTCTTGCCTAATTCGGAATGTTGACCACATATAAGCCGCGCCATTGTTGCGAAACTAATAAATTACTTTTTGGGGGATTTTTGTGGGTTTTTACTAAAATATTATCTTTGTTTTTCTGATTTTGTCAGGTTCTTTGACCCACCCGGACTTTGTCAGGGAGAGTAGTCAGGGAAAACAAAGATAAAAATAAGCCACGCCCCTTTGGTGAGCTATTTTTGGATTTCCATGTATTGGTGAATAATTTCTGAAACATATACGGGGCTCCGCGCCAAGCTCGAAATTCAATAGAAAAATATAATAATAACTGAAAAGTTATGAACACCTTCCCATCAAAATATCAGCAACGTGGTGGGTGCAATTTTGCACTCCCCGGGGTCGCTTTTGGGGGGAGATGTGCAAAAAATGTTCAGTTATCAGTATAATTCTGTTAATCGTAGAGAAGGTCCCCCTGGTGGATGTGTATTGTGTATATAGCTTAATTCAGTAAATAGATTGGTGCTGTAAATATCTCAATGCCGTAAATATCTTGAATTTGTATATAGTGCTATAAATATCTTAAATTTGTGTATTGTGCCGTCCTTAGAATTAGTTCATTTGTATAATCTGTAAATACACCAAATAATATGTATATTGTACCGTCCATTGTATACACTGTAAATACTGTAAATAATATGTGTATTGTGCCGTCAATAGAATTTAGAATGTGTATGTGCTTTCCTTTCTATATACTGTAAATAATGCAAATAATATGTGTATTGTGCCGTCCTTAGAATTAAGTATATGGATTGTGCCGCCCTTAGAAATTAGTTTGTGTATGTGCCCTCCTTTGTATAATCTGTAAATACTGCAAATAATATGTGTATTGTGCCGTCCTTTGTATATACTGTGAATACCGTAAATAATATTTGTATTGTGCCGTCCTTTGTATATATTGTAAATACTGTAAATCGTATGTGGAATGTGCCGTCCTTTGTATAAACTGCAAATACTGTAAATAAAATGTGTATTGTGCCGTCCTTTGTATATACTATAAATAATTTAATTAATATGTGTATTGTGCCGTCCTTTGTATATACTATAAATAATGTAATTAATATGTGTATTGTGCCGTCCTTTGTATATGCTTTAAATACTGTAATTAATATGTGTATTATGCGGTCCTTTGTATATACTATAAATAATGCAATTAATACGTGTATTGTGCCGTCCTTTGTAAACGCTCTGGTGGTCTAGTGGTTAGAGCGTCTGCCTCTGATGCGGGAGGTCGTGGGTTCGATCTCTGGTCGAGTCATACCGAAGATTTACAACAATGGTACTAACAGCTGCTCCGCATTAAGAGGTTAGTGTTAGGAGTGGTTGGCCTGGTGTCAGGATAATGTGACTGGGCGGGACGTCATGCTACATGCCTGCGGCACGATGCCCCAGTGCTAGACATCACTATATATTGCCACTTTGCAGACAACGTAGCGATATTACTAAAAATTGTTAAATCTACATTAAAAATTAAAATCACATAACAACACATCACACCCGTCCTTTGCAAATGCTGTACATTATGTAAATAATATGAGTGTTGTGCCGTCTATACATTCCGATATAAATTAAGGAATGTAAATATTTTTTTATTTCGAATAAATATTTAATAAAAATAATGAAATTCGAAACTATGAATGCAATTATTTCTGCGATTTTTTTTTTATATAGATGACGATGGTATACAACTTTCTGATCAACTTGATCCACAAGTGATTTTGAAACGATACAAGAATGAAAATCTGAAGGTAGATACACACTAGCAACCGAAACATGTTTATCAATTTGCTCCAGCAAGCAATGATACAATCGCCAGCTTGTGTCGACGATAAACAAGTTGAGCAATTCTCTCCACTCTCACATACGATAGAAAAAATCAGATCAGAATTATCATGCGAATACGAAACAAGAAAGACTGTGGGTGCGCGTGTAAGACAGTTGAATTTTTTAAATTTCCTATTGTGAAATCGAACGTTATGAAAGTGAAAGTGTTAACAACGTCATTGGTGACACCGAATACTAGTAACAGCTCGCGTGTTGACTTTTGTCCCTTCTTTCTGATTATAATATATATTCAGATTCAGATTATATTTTTATTTTTTATTTTTATTCCGATTATAATATTTTTTCAGATTCAAGAAATATCTAATTGGATCTTGAACTTGTAATTCGATTCTTCAACGCGAGTCGGGTTTTCTTCCGTCGTAAGATTACTATCGATAATCACGCACCAATTCATCCTTAAGGACTGGTGCATCCATGTCAAATGCTGGATCAGAAACACGCATAAACATTTTATTATATTTACTTTCATCTAACACGAAGAACACTTCTCGCTATTCAACTTGCAGATATATTTCGAGCTTTTCACGAGCTCATTCTTTCAACCGTTCACGTGCAGCTTGATTTATTAATTTACTAATATTTGCAGGCATTACTTCAGTGCTGGGTAATTTTACTGGCTGCGATTTTACTGGTTGCGGTGTGCGTATTGATCGTGCTAATCTATCATTGGTTGATGAGAATGCTTTTCTGGCAACATCATCAACAGCACCAATATCTTTATCATGAACAACGTCAATTAGCTTTCATTTCTAGTTGTTTTGCAATTGGTATTGCTTTTGGGGTTGTCCTTCTAAATAAACCCTGAACATCATCTCCGTATAACTCTTTACATGTTGGTTATAGCGAATTTATCACCCTGACCATTACAGGTCCACTTGGAGCATTATTTATGATCATCTTATTTTCTTGTCACTGATCTAATTGCATCAGTCAATGTGGTAATCATCGACAATTTCATCAATGAGGGACCGATAAACATTAATGTCCATGATACATTCTATAAATAATCTCCGACAAATAGCATCTGCTTCATTGATGACTTCAAAAATAGACGCTCCTAAAAATGGACTGTTCGCCCTCCTTGCTGATCTCTATACTGTAAGTCTCCATTTCCAGGAATGTTGTTTTAGAAAAGCACGTTGTATTTCCAGAAAAAAACCACTTGATGCATCAAAAAAGTGTGTGCGCATCGTCACATTCCAGGCCATTGGCACATTACGTTCAAGACTACAAGCACATCAACACATTCAATATTGTAACATATCAGGAATAAGAATGGAATTAAGCTGAATCTTTTTACATTTAGACTTGTGATAGGACTTTTATGACAATTTGGGATTTAATTTACAATACTAAAAGTTAATTTTGTATTTTCACTTTGTATTTTAGGGAAATAAATTACTTGTTGAATTCTGCAAAACTTGTTTTTTTCTCTCTTTTCTATATTTTTGTTTATGACTGTAGAGTCAGAACACTGCATATTTCAAATTATCAAAAAGTGTCAAGACACATTTGTAAGTTCACGACATCCGGTCATATCGGATGGAATGGGCCACTTTTGCTGCCGGTAATAATGGGGAAATACTGAAAGTAGCGACGAACGGTTTATGGGCTTTTCACGGAGTTTATCGCCGAGAAATGAGAGTTAGTTAAGTTTGATAACACTAGTTTGGAAAGAATGTTCTCATATGAACTCGTTTGCTAAGAGACACCAAACGTGTGTGTGTGTGTGTCTGTGTGTGTGTGTGTGTGTGTGTGAGAGAGAGAGAGAGAGAGAGAGAGAGAGAGCTTGTACTTTCCTCTGAAATCTGGTAGTGAAAGTTTAAAACATCCAGACAAAGTAAGAAAGACCCAGTGACTCGTGTCAACATAAACAGATAACTGAGACAGCAGCTGTGGCTTCAGCATCTGAACTTCTCATTAGTTTTGATAATTGCCAAAAGGTGCCCAACTACCTTAAACAAAAATGGCCTAAGAAACCAAAGAAAAGAAAATTCCGAGCCCGTCGATCATCCATCTACGGCAATGATGATACAGAAAAGAGGCAGTCCACAATGTAAATGATCTAAAATTCCAAACTTAACCAAATTCCATTTCAGCTTCCTAGTTTCAAATGTATTATCTGTATAATATTGTTTGAAAATAATTTTAATGATCATATTTAAGGTGGAGGACCTTCCTATTTGTCCATTACTGTTATTGAGGAGTCGAATTTGTTTAGTAAATCTAATGATAAAACCGACAAACATTGGCAATATAGAGGTACACTTATCACAGCGATCAGAAGCTGCTTTAAATTTGACGCAAATTCGGAAGAATTACATGTTGTTACAATGTTGTTGAGGCACATTCATTGCTGAGGCACACTCAGAGAAGTTCAAGTCTGCTTCCGCTTTTAATTCTTGCGACCGTTCAAATAAAAAAAGAAGAAAACGGAACAATATTGTTTCAAATTTTCATGTCAAAAAGTATCCAACTAAATATTAAAAATCTAGTCAGCAGGTTAGAAAAAGGCCGAATATTCGTTTTCATAAAACTGAATGGATAAATTGTCAACTTTAACTTAAATTCATCAATAATTATTTGTTTTAGCGATAACGTAAAAGTAGAGTGTTTGAACGAACTGTAAATGAGTCAACGTTCTATTTAGTACAACTGAACTTATTTAATTATTGTTAGTCTGTGACATTTACTCATAAATTTGCTTACAGAGTATGTATTCATTACTTTGATTGTGAGAACAAAAGTCATTTACTGGTTAAAATCATGTTCCATTTGAAATGTCAGGAAACAACATGCTTGCCTATCACTACAGTTTATAGTCATTCTTATGGCTCATACAACATTTTTAAAAATTGGAAGCTAAAGAGTAAATAACAATATCTGCATTGCAGACAGACCGATGACACTACCGCACATTGCATATCTTGGCCTGGCCCCAGTTATGTACATGGGGAGTTTTCATAAAACGCCTATTGCCTGATTCGTTTCATTAAACGTTTACGTTAAAACAATTAAAAAGAATTTGTGAATAAATAGGAAAAATATAATAAATGCCAAAACAAATAAATGATTCGAAACCAAATAAGTTTTTTTTCCTAATCGCGGAAACAGAACTCGTCTGATAATGCGTAGGAACATACGTCTCGGCTAGACAGCCTTGATATTCCTACACCGTGTCAAAATCGTTCTTTATGTCCACTCAGAACAAAACACATTTAGTTTTGTCAATAGATCGGTGTTATCATCATTAACCTGAGATCAAAGGAACATTGAGGAGCGATTACCTAAAAGGAAGGTTTATTTGCAGAGACAACGATATCGCCCTAAAGACTGCTTTCAGATAGTTTATATATGTACCCAAATACACTTTAAAATTATCAGAAGGTAAAGATTTAATCAGTCGATTTTCCCACATACTCTTTTCTTAGCTCAAAGGATCTTTTATCATGAAAAAATATTAACATTGGAAAATCTAAAGTGTTTTAAAATATCTTTTTGTTTTGTAGGATTTCCAATGTAGACTGTAGGTATTGCAGAGTAGACTGAGAGTAGTAAATGGGGTCTTTATATTGTCTATGGGGTTCTTAGTTTTAAATTTGGTCGTTTGTACTATGGGGTCTATGGGACTACTAGACACTGGCAGCAATGTTGTAAGTAGCTGACCTCAATCGGGTGGAACATTGTGGCAGGGCGCTGATCTGAATACGCGTTACTCTAGGGGCAAATAGAGACAAAGAGACAGGGTTAGAGACACAGACAGAGACATAGACATATCGCACAAACATTTATGAACAAAAATCTCTCACACCAATAACCATTTTAGGCAAGAGAGTAAATCTTTTCGAGGCAATAAAGTGGCCCAGAAAAGGCCTTTCTATTTCATCTTCTTCTAATTTCTGTCTTCTCGTCTTCTTCTCCACCAAATTTCAATTTTTTTCCTCACTACATTATTCGGTTTTTGTCTTCTCATCTTTCTTTTATTCTTCTTATTCTTTTACCTCTATCTCCTCATTTTTCCTATATTTCATCTTTTGTCATTATTTTTTATTCCATTGTCTCATCCTCTGTTTGTCCTCGATGTCATACTTTTCTTCTTCTTCTTGTTTGATTAGTTCTCTTAGCCTTTCCTTGGTCTTCCTTAATTTATTTATCTCCTTTTCGAGACGGTGAGGACTATAACAACCATCCTCCAATCTCATCAACATTTCTTCCACCATCCCAATATTGAATGGCGAGAATGATGAACGCTCCATTTTATATCTCTCAGGCATAGACGTGAAGGAAAACACGCCCTCTCACCAACTACCAATGTCACCTACCAAACAATCCACAGTGATAAGAGTGCTAACATAAAATAAATTTTTCTACAAGAAATCACACTAACACTAACAAAATCCGCGTTATTTACTTTCAACACATTGTGGAAATTTATTTACAACACACCATTGCCTACAGTCACAACATTAAAGGAATCGTCTTTTTAGTGGAAATACTTTCCTACATAACAAATATTATGTTGTACTTTGACGAGGGTTTTGTTAAGGGAAAACAAACACACACACACAAACACATAATTATATGATTGGAAACTTGATCAATCTCTCTTTTCTAAAGATTTGGTTAGCCATGAGAAGGGCTGATCTTTTTCAACTCCAAATACACCTAGTTAGTGGTGACACCTCCCAGGATTGTTCTTGGGAGCGCAGATGGGGCTTGAGTTGCTTCGCTATCCCATTCCTCCGTTTGAGGGATAGTGAAAACTTGTTCCCTCTGTCTTCTACCCCAGACCTGTGGATGCTGTGGCTGTAGTGCACTCTTGCCGCTGTCTTTCCAACTACTCCTCAAAGTTCTCTATCGGTGGAACCAAAGGTCTTTGTGCTGGTAGTGTTGTGTTGCTTAGCGCTGTGGAGGTGTCCTCACCATTGGCTTGATTTCCCAACTCTGTCTTAGCATCAGGTGAGGCAGGATCATTTCTTTCTTTTCCCCTTCTTTCTTTTTTCTCCTCCGCCTCTTCAAGCCTCCATGGCAAGCTCATCAGGGATTCTCCTGGCATACTCCAGGTGCATTTGAAGTTCAGGACGTTTCGCTAGTCTACTCATGTTAACGAGTGAGCGCTGGGATAGCCAGACTTTATATCCCTGAAAAGCGACCGTGAAGGAAAATATCCCCTACACAAAAATCTATCAATACCGACATCAAAATAAAAAATTGGAAAACGCGGACCCCTTGTAAGGTTCATCTTTTACCTACACACACACTTTATAACCACTCATACATACAAAACACAAAGACCATTTTCAAGTCAGAGAAACGAAGTGTTTGTAGGCACACTTCTATTTTAGACCAAAGACAAACACAAAGACAGACATATTTTGGCAATTTGACTACTATCTCTTTCTTGGATTGTTGGGGTCGTCCTGAAAAGTGCTGTTTTGTTGGGGAGTTATGGCAAACTCTTATCTTACAAGACTGCGTTCCCGTCTGGCTGCATGCTTTCCGACGAGATATGGTCTGCTTCTGATGAAGGAGAAGAATAATTTGTTCGTACCACAAAGCCTCTGTCTGGCTCATGTTATTGTTGCTGCTGCTGTTTCTGCTTCTGAAGTCGATACTTCTCGGTTCAATCTTTTGTTCATTCCTGATTTCGTCTTTAAACACCTCTTGTATCAAGTCTAGGGCCACTTCTAAAATCCTGGCATTCGTAATCAAATCAGGCGTGGGTATTAAGTTTTGTATGACACCATGTAAATTCACGTTTAGCTTAATTGGAAGTCATCTTCAATGATAGACAAGTCAACCATGGATGGTCAGACTGAAGACCGCCCCGCTTTAAATGGCTCAAATGCGGACGCGATTGAAAACTTTCTTACGGTTTTTTGGGTATTAACGATATAGCTCATCTTATGGTGAGTGTTAGAGTGAAGTCAAAGAGCATAGATATTGAAAACAAAAATTTGTTTTAAAACAGACCACCAACACGTTTTCGAAACATAACATTTTTATTTAAGCCACAATTAACAACACATAATATAACAATTCAAACAATATCAATAACATATTTTTGACAAGGTTGACAACGTTGTAAAGTCAAGTTAGACTTCCAGTGATGGAGATCATTTGGCCAGTGATGTGAACTACGTTGCCTAGCTAAAGAGAAGAGATATAAATAATGGTCACAAAACCATCGATCTACATTTTGATAGTTTCTAGAAGAGTAACGATAAAAAAAATGTTCTAAGGGATGTACAAGACTGCGTTGATCAAGAAAATAAACACAATATTGTCCACAAACCATGGACTCTGTGCCTTGTAATTTCACTTATTGAAGCGAGTCATCTGGGCATTTCCTTTCATAAAGTCCATGAATTCGTTTTCCAAAGGCGGTAATCCATGCGAATCAAAATACTCCACACAGGCACTGTGGGCAAAGTAGATTGCTACCAAGTGGGTTCCTGGCAGATGACTGTCGTCCGTGTTGATGAAATAAGCATGATGTTCTTTAGGATTGCGAAGTGGAAGTTCATCTTCAGTACACACGACAGGATTCCAAGAAGCAGTGTACAAACTGTTTTCTTTTCAAACGGTAATAAAGTTGCCAGGTATCCTTTTTTTCTGGTGTCACATGGCATGATAAGGCATCAGTTCAATCCTGACATTATGCTTCAAAATCTGTTATGCAATAGTCTCGCCAAGAGAGATACCAATCGATGGATCTCTAGAGCAGTCAGTGGAGGGGACAAATAGATCACAAAAGTCTTTATACCACTGACGCAACACTGCTTCTTCCGAGATGAGACAATGAAGCGTCATCCAGATACCCATCTGAGTATTCTTCTTGACTCATCAGACATTGATCGTGTTGAATATGACTGGGATGATCGTTTTGACATCCATAGCAATGTATCTTGCTCATGCATGTAATGTTTTGTGCCAGGTCTTTGGCAAAACAGGAGACTAAATATTTTTCAGAGTTCTGCTGTCCGAGACGTACATGGAGGTCAGAGAAGTGTCTAAAAAGGATTATTGTTGTTGTGGTGGTGACTGGAGAGTGAATGAAGTTGGTCGCAAGACTCCCGTTGTTACCGTTAGAGTATTTCAGGGAAAGATTGAGGTGAAGGTAACCGATGAAACTGCTCATTAAAAAAAATGGTCAACAGTTGGTTGTCTCCTTGTTGCAAACTCAAATTGGCAATGGCAGCGCCGATGACACAATACATGACAAAGGTTTTGGCTGTAAAAGGCAATTTTCTTTTTAGGCATACGTTCTCCACACCACCCTTACAAACGGTTGCTTTTGAAGATCTTGCACAGAAGACATCGATGGTCACTGTGGTGGTTGAGGCTGTGTTGAAGGGCATGATCATCATGTATTTTTTACAGTCTATAACTTGCGAAGCGTCGATTCAAGAATCAAAACTTGGAGGATATCCTTTCCAACGTACTTTACTTCTTTGATACTTCGTTTTCCCACTTTACGAGTTGTTTGATCGAGAATGTTTTCAATCTCGTACACTTCGTCTTCTCTTTTGGTCACTCGATAGTAACTCGAGCACGTAATACGTTCCATTTTACATTTCCCCATTCATGTTTTCCAATTTATAGACGGCAAGATGACAGCCACACACGCGTCCAGTCACACGAAGCAATTCGGTGGTCCAGTTGGGTAATGAACTTTTGTCGAAAGTGCATTTGGTTTTGCCAATGCGCACCCAATATCCCGTCGTCATCACTCTACCTTTCTTGGGGACAACCACAGTCAGCGACGTACCAGACAGGCCCTCAAAAATGGTCAGTTCTTGTAGGGAGTCCCTTCTTTGGGGCACATCGGATGTTCCGATGGTAAGAATGGTTGAACGCTTTGACTAGATGCGGTAAGATGTCGATGTACTTGAGAGTGTGTTGATGCGTCTTTTATCTTATTTTTTTACTGGTGGTAATATACCAGGAATACTTCTGAGAAGCTGTAGTAACAAAAGAGGCATAAAATCCTATTTTTGCAGCAAACTCTTTTTTGTGGGGGACGACTGGGTCTTTTCTGGGGTAGACGTCCACGCTTGGTTAAGCATTTTTTCGGATGCAGACTCAAACGACATGACTGTACTTAGCTTCTTTCTTTTCCTTTTTAAACAGGCGAACGACGATGGTGATGGTGTGCACTTGTTTTAGTTCACATCTTTCTGCGTTCAGAAGCACAAAAACACTGATACCCATGTTTGAGGAAATCATTTATATAGTGGAATGCGTCGCCACTGATTATCCCTATGTCGTATCGAATTGATGACAGGCATCACGCGCCAAGGAAGGGTTCGCAACGGACTAAATCGGGACAGTTCCTGCTTGGATAAATCAAGTTTACTCTGTAACATGTTCGATCTCTCTTGTACTTTGATTTTGGAGGCAGACACTTTTAAAGCAGCTGCCGCTGCGGCTAAAGACGAGGAGGGTGTCATCGCTGAAGAAGTTCAAGGAGACACGGGTTTCTATTTTTTCATCAAATGGGGAAGAACGGGTGTTAAATTGGGTTTGGCTGTCATCCTTATCAACGGGGAAGTGGAACAACCTGAGGCTATTGAAGACGTTGTCACCGTCGCTGTTGGTGGTGGCTTCGGGATGTAAGGTTGTGCCCGGACTGTAGTGACTCTCTTGCGGGAAAAAACTGTTTTCTGGGGTCTTTTCTGGGGACTTTTCTTTTTCTGGGGCTGTGACCAGGTCTTGACAGCACTACTTTTGTTTCTTCCGGGTACGTTTGGGTCGGTGAGTGGCTTATTTCATGAGGATGACTTTGGGGGCATTGGGATCCCATTTTAAGAGGGAACGAATGCTGACACCTCCTAGAGAACCTCTACGTCCAGGTTTCAAAATGATTTGCTTTTTGATTTGCGTTTCAGTGCGGAAACCGGCTAGTTGCGTGAAGGCTACTTTGTTCCTCTCAAAAAATGTTTGGTTTGACGTTGAATGTGAAAGATACCTTGCAACAATTGAAGTGATGTCACCGTAAACCATCGTAATACTTCTCTGAGACAGGTTTCTAAGACACGAGCACGTATTTGTGGATTTTTTTGTGACTGATGCCGTACAAAGCACGTATCAATGTGACGGTAAGATGAGACTGAAGTGACGTCATGATTACGATGTGTGAGGCAGACCAAATGTGTCCGAGTTTTCATTATATATTTTTTAAGTCGACAAGGACGTGTATACGACAAGAACTCCGTCTTGGCATCAGTGGTAAAACAGATGGGTACGAAATCGCAAATAAATGGAGGTGGGGAGGCTTTTAAATACACGAGTACATAGGCGTGAGTGGTTTGAGTGGTATTGTCGCATGAGTTTGCTAAGGAGTTCCTAACTGTTTGGCTAACACTTGCACTTGCGATTTATCTTTAGTACTTTTAAACAAGACCACATTCTTAGCATTGAAACTGATGGTGTTGTGGGCTTTACTTTGTTGAAAACACGTTTTGTGTGATACAAATAACATTGGCATTACGATGATGACCTTTGCGCGTAAACCACAGTTTAATGTCTGCTTCATCTTCTCCTAACATTTCGTCGAAGATAAGCAGATGGGTTTGACTGGGGTCAGTCACGATCCCGTCTTCCACAAACACGATGGAATCGCCTTGGCTTTCTCACAAGAGGCAGTATCCCGATTGATACTCTTTGTAACACCACATCATACGTTGAGGTGGACGATCGATCAAATTATGTTTATGTTTTATCAAACGTTTGGCAAATTCGGTTTTTCCTTAACCTCTCGGTCCAGCAATTACCAATGTTAAAGCGATGGAGAAGATACAACGCCTCACAACTAGCATATAGAAGTATTCGTCAAGTGGTGGAAGAGGGAGCAGAGACAGTAGAGGTATTGGCAGTGAAGGGAATGCCACTTTTGAAATGAACATGGTCAAGACAAGAGAGGTTATACTTTTTCAGGACATGTTAATTTCAAAACATTTTACAAACTGAACACGAAAGACAAGAATACCTAAAAGCCAAATGGTTAAGTACATCTATAAAATGCACATCAATACGATCAACTCTCGTTAAATGCGTTCGCTCAGTTCCAGAGGTAGATTCTGAATGTACTCTTCTAAACTAGAGATTCACAAGAATGTCTTTCTTTTCGGAGGTAATAATTGTACTTTTTGCACAGAACTGATCGTACTCCAGTGGCGTATCCAAATTGTCTAGTGACTAGCTCACACACTACATACCACACAGAATTTTCCTCTACAGACACAATTTTATAGCGTAACAGATTTTGGTAATCCTCTAAGTCTTCTCTGGAATTCGTTGTAGTATGGCTAGCTTGTAAGAAGTAGGATGAGTAGGAACCAAAGGCTTCTGACCCTCGTCCTGTTGATCAGTGTCTGACTATTGGAACGCTTTCAAATGAATCAGTCCTCTTATAGCATTCAGGTACCAGTGGTTCCAACATTGTTGACGTAACAGATACAATTGTTCTTTGCGCTGGTAAATGCGTTCTTTCAACTCCAGAAGCAAACCACGAATGTTCTCTTGCATAATATCCATCAAGAGATCACAGAGGTCGTCCCACTAAAGGTAGTTAATGACAGTGCGGAGAGTATCGAGAATCTTTTAGGTATGCTGAATCTTTCTGCTTCCACTGTTGAAGTGACACACCGCAATTGAAGCAGTTGATTTTATCATCTTCGCACAAGTAGATAAATTCGGCTCTGGCTAATTCTACGGGGATAGGATCTCCCAGATATTAAGGCCATTTTTTCTTGGAAGGTTTAGAATCGGCTTTCTAAGTGGCATTATTCAGACAAACGCACAGGGAACTAGCATTCTTCTTTCACAGGCTCATTTCGATGAGGGTACGGTGAAACCCGCAATAGTTTGCTCATGTAAGGATGACACCCGTAGGGTGGTGGATGCAAGGTTTCATGTGGAGGATGACATAGTCAATGAAAACCAGAAAAGTGATAATGTGTTCTGTAACGAGTGGCATCGTTTTCGCATCCGTCAGATTGGACACGCACATCGTCACTTTCTATGGTAGGCATATAAATAGTAGTAATAGCAAAGTAGAGATGATGTTGTACTGAATCGATGAGATCACAGCGTACGACATCCCTGCGATCGCAAGTCACAGCATCTCACTCCACTTGAGAATCACCAAACGTGAATGGTGTCTGTTAGAATTCATCTTTCTCGCTTGGCAATGGTAGTCACAATGAACTATCGATCTTTGGACGTTTTCCCTTTTATATGCTGACCTATATTAGTGTGTCTGTACGGTAAAGTGAAGTGCTTGGGAAGCGTAACTCACTTCTGGTACACGATTTGATACACATTTTTCCCAAGGCCGACTGGCTATTTGTTGTGTGGCTAAACGTACAATCGTGTGAGCTTGGTAGGTGGCCACTTTAAAATGTTGATTCTCTCCAGACTTCAAGGCTTCTTTGAATACTCCAAAGTTCACCACTTGACTGGAGCGATAATTGAGAGTCAATCATTTCACTTTACACTCGATGTGCACTTCTCATTAGGGGTCCCGGTATTCGTTGCCGTAAGTATTGGGACCGTCACTATCAAAACTTAGAATCTTGTCGTTGGGGTGCTCGTCCTTACAGGCTTCTAAATGGTCTCCTTCCACGACAGAGTGACTGTGAGCAAGGCGGTCGATGTAGATGCAACTGTCCGTGTCAAAATACAGCACACGATCTCCTAATAGGTGTAAGGTTTCGAACAATTTTAAGCTAGCGTGGGTTGTCACTCAGGCTACAATGATGACATTTCGAAATTCGTCGGCTTATATAAAGTCCAGTTCTTCTTGGTAATTGACCAGGACTAAGTCTTCACGAACGACGTCCACGTGTTTCATGTGTATGGTTTTGTTGTGAATCATCTGGAAGTAGCGGGAAGGATCGGACAAATAATCCGTCTTTGGTAAGTACAGTCGTTGTCATTTTGCCCCACAAGCAATGCAATTCAACATCACTTTTGCAAACGATCGTCCTCCTTCGTTTTTCTCGATGTTGTCTAAAGCGTCTTATTGATCAAAGTATTTATTTTATGATTTGTTTTGTCTTCGCGAGTGTGACACCAGGAAGGATAGCAGCTGGCTTTTTGTTTAGTTTCAAATAGGCATCCACGTAGACTTCGAAAACGCTTTTCTGAGACTCGTCACACTTGTGGTACTGTTATGTCTTGGGAAAGTGGTACATTTTGTACATTTCTAACAATTGGTATCCCAGGTCCAGAGCTTTCAACAATTCCACGCTGACCCACAGTTCCTGTAAAGACTCGTTCTTCCTGGGTGTGCTGATAAGGTTGGTCTTGGTTGCACGTTTCAGCACAGGTGCGACACAAAGGAAACATCAGTTTTCCTTGCCAAGGTTGAAGGAAAACAGGTTGATGCAAGTACGTGGGAGACAAGATTTTAAATTTAATCAATCCTTCGTATTGTCGAATGCTGTCCATGTCAATGTGTTTCGTCAGCATTTGAGGGTGCCCTTCTGTAAAGTGACAATATTTGCACACGTAAGGATACAGCAAACACACGTCCAGTTATTTGATTTCCTCACCTGTCTCTTGGTCGGTGTGGTACAACAATCAAATAGCATTCGTTTGTCCTATATACAAACTGTCTCACGGGTTCAGAGGGTTCACCAGCTTGTAACTTTCCACGATGCGGCTAAGCTAGTGATAACTTTTCAAACGGTTATCGTACTCGTGTTCCCATATTTCCACAACTTGGTATCCTTGCTGTTTTAACTTCAAGCGCCGTTGAAAAGTGGCATCGTACAAGTCTTCCATGGTCAGTTGTAAAAACTATTTTTAGTGTTCCGTTGAGGGTAACAGGTGGGACATCCGTGAAATAAGCATCCGTTAAACTCGTACACGATCTTAGGGTTTTCTAAGTCCCAATCATCCATCGAATACATTCCAGTGGACTTTACGCCTCCTCCGTTTCGGGCATGTTGGATCCATTTGTCTTCCTTGTCTCATGAATAATGTAGACATTTTAGGGCTTTGACGGAGTATTGACGTTTGCCAAAATCGATCGTCTGAGGCAAAAGATGGATTCTTGGATACACTTCTCTCATGCTCGCAGAAATTAGACATGGGAACGCCTGTCTCTTGCATGCATTCACACTAGAAAAAGATGAAATTCCTTTTCCTGTTCTGGTCATCTCCCTCCTCCTCCTGTTTGGGTTGGTATTTTTCAATGTAGCATTCGTTTTCTAAGTACACGTTTTGGTGCCAAATGTGACATAGTTTCTTTCCTGAACATACGCGAGTCTTGGTACTATTGGTACGTATGCCTTATCCACAAGTGGGGCACAATCTCAGGAGCTGACATGCACTTTTCTACCGTGAACCTTACGTCTTCAGAAGTTGTTGGTAACAGGTAGGGATGACATTACGTTTGCTGACAACCTGGATAATGCACTCGTTCATGTTGTTCGTCAAGACAGGGTTTAGAGGCCAAACAACCCTCACATTTCGATCGATAATGCTTGTATTGCTCTCGATTGTGATAGCCAAAGTCACATTGCTAATAATATCTGTATCGCAGGAATCATCGATACTGGTAATGGCATCGAAATGTTCATCATGATGATAAACGTGAATGTATTTTCCGTCTCTGAAATTGTTGTTCGACACAACAGACGTCCGCGCACTTTTTGATGGTGCACTTTCAAGGGTTAGCGTGGAGACAAGACGTCTAGTAATTTTTGCATTTCAGGAATGCCACAGGGTGTATCTTTGGATAGTCCCGCTTGCTGTAATAGGTGTTCTGCTTCACTTTGTTTTTTTGGCTTGGTCCGATTGTTGAAAGTTCTCCTTTGCTCTTTTCCATCTGCTCTTGAGGGCTGTTAATTTGGACGAGGCTACTCTTGATGCTACGAAAGCCATTCACCAATAACACCTTTTTGCGTTGTCCGGTCCTTTTGGGAAGAGAAACGTGGGCCGTGTAAAGTTTCACTTTTCCATCGGTGATGTGAAACTTGTCGTTGGACTGCCGCACGTGCTGAAGCTTGTCGATGACTTTGGAAGGTGTCAGTTATGATGGCCTACTAAACTCGATCCAAACGGGGGACTTCAGAATGTCGTGATAAATGGAAAGTATCAAGCGATCGTCTTCGTTGGCTCGACATTGCCGTTTCGGTATGGTTATCAAAGACTCAGATAAATCGGTGATGAACCCATCTGCTTTCTCCAACGGTACGTCGGACTTGAAATCTTTAAACTTTACCATGTACGTGTAGACCATGGTTCTAAATTTTCTAGAGGAGCTTTTGTCCGTCTCTCATATGTGGTAGTACTTTTCAGGAATTACTGGTGGTAGACTGGGGTTTGACTTTGACTATCTGTGTCTGGATTCTGGTTCAAACATGTCACGTTTCTGCGTCTAAATTTCTTCTCCTTTCGTCACGAAATGGTGCAATTGTTTCATATTGATTTCAAAATGTCAAACGACAAATTGCCATGGCCCCCTACATATCACTGTTAGGTCGGTGTCTCCTCTCAACGTATACATTTCACTCTTAATCCTACCAGAAATTTCGAATGAAGAGCCAACACAGATTAAACTTCTAATCAGAGCTTTGCGAGGTGTCATACGACTAATCCCCCTCCTTTCGTGATAAAAGTCAAGATACTTGCTATATCTGTCAGAACAACGGACATTGTTCTTCAGAATGTCCAAAACGTCAAAGGAAGACAAGTGTCAAAAGAGACAAAGGTAAAGATGCCTGTTATCATTGTCAAGAGAGAGGACATTAGTCTTCAGACTGCCCTAGGAAACTGCACGAGCAAGAGGCACAGACGGGTTAGGAACAGGTAGAAGAGGTACCCTCCGAAAAGGTAGAACCCAGACACGTCCAGAAAGAGAAGAACAGAAGACGAGAAGACAGCGAGGAACAAGAGGAAAAAACTGAGGGCGAAGAAGTTAAACAAAAGGAGGGAGTGAAACGATAAAGAAGACAAAAACTGAACTTTTAAAGGGATGTGTTGTGCAATTTAATTGTAATTTGTACCAGAAAATATACCAGAAAGAAAAACGTAAGTGTCTCCTTGTTTTGATTTTGATAATCATCATTAGGACCTACACTCAAGCACTCACACACGTACATCATGGGAAAAACGGGATTTGAGTTTTATTTGATTTTGCCAAACAATGAGTAGTCGCTTTTCGAGAGAGGTGGGTGGCCCTGAAAAGGACTGTTGGGTGTTTGTTCTTTAAATTAATAAAAGACAAACTTTGAACGGGAAGTAATGAGCTTTAAATGTCTTATCCCTTTGGCACGTCCAAGACCTACTTTTGGACCTGATGATTTGGTAGAGATGTCTAGTGTTCGTATCTCAGGCGGAGTAGGTGTGTGAACGAGGTTGGAGTGTTTGGCTCGGCAATGTCTTTTTCAGCAGCAGAGAGGGTGAACAGACCATAGAATTCCGACAAAACAAATAAAACAAACAAATAAATCATCTCGTAGAAAGGTCCAGATTTTACAAATGAACTTTCCTTGAGATGTTTATTTTTGCAATGACCGATTGTGCTAATAAAACCTCAGTTCGAAATAGTAGCTGAAAAAATAAAGTACTCTACGTGTTTATTTATTTCTTGTTTATTTTTTTGACGACCAACGTTGGTAGGTACCCTCTCTGCTGCTATTAATTTACCACCATACCAAGTTTGATGAATATTTTTCAACGCGTTCTCGCTGTACTTTCTCCTCATCTGTTTCATCTTCATCTGAATCTTCGGAATTTGTTCTATGTTTCAAGTAATATTCAAGTTCTGATGGTGGTTTTTCTATTTTGGGATTTATGTTTTTTCTGTGTTTATAATATATCATCAAACTTCGATATCGATCTCCACCGCAATTTTTACAAATCTGATATAATCCTCTAACGCCGTTGTTACATCCAACACATCTTCGTGGACCAGCATGAGGATTTTTCTTTATAAGATAATTATGTTTCTTGCAATATTCTCCACGGCACCTTTTGTTGCATTTATCTGTTGTTCCTTGACGCAGCCACGCACAGTTGTTCATTATATTAATGATATCTGTTTAATTAAATTTAATTTTATCATCACCCCTCTCTGCTGCTCCCCCTGTTACCCAAATATTTTATCAATACCCACACGATATCTTGTTCTTGGATCATGTAAATTTATTGTTATAAATCCATGCGGGGTAGCTTGCGCTCGTGAGAAGAAATTTTTGAATTTAATTATATCCATGTCACCACCACACCAGGTTTGATGAATATTTCGCAACGTGTGTGTGTCTACGCCATTAAACACAACTAAAATGTTGCAGTTGTCTCTGATCACCTTTGGAATTTGTGTATATCGTTGAGTAACATAGATCACGTCTGTATTTTTATGTCTCCCTCGGGAAAATATTCTGGCTGGATTTGATTGTTTATCTAGCATCACATCGTCGTATACAACTAAATTATTAATAAATCCGTCTATGGAATCTACGGATGGTGCTTCATCAATATCGGTTATAAACTCTATAATATCATTATCTTCATCCAGTAATCGCGCGTTTAAGTACATCATAACATCGTTGATCATCAACGGATGGTGCTACTAAATACAACTTATCCCATTTCAACCATCTCATTATCAGATTAAGTAATAATTGCGTCTTACCCGATCCAGATGGTCCTATGATAATCATTCTGATGGAGTTCGGTAGCGCAGGATGATGCTTAACTGGCTCTCGCTGCCGAGTTGCTGAGAAATCAATTATATCCATATATATTATAACATGAATTTATATTGTTTACGCTGTAAAGTTAAAACTCCAACTATTGATTTAGCTACGGTTACAACAAAAAATAAAAAAATAGCGTACGGTGGAAAATGTTCTATATGGTGTAGAAAGAAATTTTCGTTTTTACCTAATAAGCGCGGTGGTGATATTGCTAATTTGATGTCAAAGTTTCCAGGTGCTCCATGGGCTAAATACAGCGGAGAAAAACATCTACCAGGATATAATTATTGCGGTCCTGGTACTCGACTTGATATCAGGCTCGATAATCAAGATCAACCAAAACCAGGCGAGGAACCAATAAATGCTATTGATCGAGCTTGTCATGCTCATGATGTAGCTTATAAAAGTCAAAATCTACAACATAGGCATATTGCAGATGTAAAATTAATTCATTCATTAAATTCTATAAAAAATAAAAATATTAGAGAATCATTAGCTAATTGGTTAGTAAGATCCTCGATGAAAGGTAAATTAGCGATTGGGGCTGGTAATTAATAATGGAATCAATTTATTATTCACCGAGAGGATACTGGAGAGGCAAAGCAGCAATTGGTAAACTCGCTGATGCAGCATCGGTTAAACATTCTACTGCTAAAACGTGGTTATCCAAACAAGCAATATGGCAAATTTATCTACCACGTCCTAAACGAATTCAGTACTCGTATTTCGATGTCAGTGTTCCTAATGAAGTTCATCAAGCTGATATTCTGTTTTTACCGCATGATACTGTACGTGGAAAAACGTACAAATACGCGCTAACCGTAGTTGATGTTGCAAGTAGATATAAAGAAGCAGAGCCGCTATCGGCGAAAACATCATCTGAAGTAGCTGATTCGTTTGAACGAATTTATCAACGAGGACTTGGACCACAAGGTGGTCTACGATGGCCACAGCTACTACAGGTTGATCCTGGTAAGGAATTTCTTGGTCCAGTATCATCGCTGATGAAACAACATAATACCAAAATACGACGAGGTCATACTGCAATTCACCGTGATCAAGCAATTGTTGAGCGATTTAATCGAACACTTGCTGAACGGTTATTTGGATATCAATACGCGAGGGAATTTATTCAGGATAAGAGATCTCGTGAATGGGTTGCAAGATTACCAATCGTGATAGCTGCATTAAATAATGAAATCACACGAACAACCAACATGAAACCCATTAGCGCGGTCACAAAAAAAAATATACCAACACAACAAAAAGATGCTGGAAAACAAAAAATATTAGGTGATGTCACAGTCAGATATTTATATGAGCCTGGTGAACTTGAAGGTGGTAGCGCGAGAGCAACTGATCCTATTTGGAGTGTTACCACACACAAAATATCTACCGTGACAAGATCCACTGGAAGAAATGTAGGCGTTTCCAGACCTGCAATCTACAGATTAGATTCTGCTGCTCCTCAACGTGGATTTACACGTGAACAACTACAAATAATTCCCGAGGATACACAACTACCGCCGCGATCACTCCGGTGATTTCGATCACTTAACTAGCACTGCACCCAAGGCGCTAGCGCCTCTACGTCGATTACACTCAAGACAGGTTAACATGGTATTTTCTCGTGTATGACCGCGACTATTATCTTTTCTATCTACGGTAAATTGTCTTGAATCATTACTCGAATACCGCCATAACATTATACAATTACAACTGGTGCAATGATTGTTCTGCTGCTGTTTTAACTCAATAATAAATTCAACATCAAGATCAAAGTCACGTTTATTTTTTTTGTCAGATTGTTTGTATCCGATTAATTTTTTTCTTATTATATCATCATCGATGATGTTAAATTTATCAACGATTTCAGGAATTATAATTCTACGTAATTGAGATATATTTCTGACCCTCGATACCGCTAAATAAACTAAATTTGACCACTCGATTCGATCGTCTACAATCCAGACTCGTGTATCAGAAATAGTTAATCCCTGAGACGAGTGGATCGTCATGGCGTATCCCAACACCCATGGAGATTTGTCAGCGCGTAATGCATCTTCGACCACACTGATATCAACGGCGACAATATCATTTAATACGAGATTTTGCTTCTCAGTCTGTCCTGGAATATCAACATTAATATTCTGTTTTCGTGTATCTGATGGTCTATAACACAACGGTACGGGTAGTTCTGAATATTGTTCTTTATGTAGCTGAAATAACTGTTGTTGTAAAGCGTCTCTGATTATCTTTCTACTTGCTACGATCAAATCGGTGGGTCTCCATGAGTTCAAAAAATCACTCATTGATGTCTCTGAGATCACTCCACGTAATATTTCACACTGAATTTTGTTTGATTGTAATCTGATTAATTTTTTAAACTCCTTCAAATTTGCATCAAGAGCTCTATGATCATCATCTATTTCTTCGTAATAATCAACGAAATTTTTTAACCAATCATGTGGAGATGGTCCAACAAAAGCCGGAGGTTGACCATGATCGCCACACATTATTATAGCGGTATTTTTCGTCAACAACCAATCAAGAAACATTTTTAATGTATCCAATGAGACCGTGCATATCTCATCCCAAATAATTATTTTAGGTATATATTTTTCCCCCATCCGTTGAGGAGTCCATGTATCCCCGCGCCATCGGAAGAAACTATGATACGTGCACGATTGTACTTGCCGCTGTTTCATCTCACGTGCAAGTCTATGTGTGGGTGTCAGCACGATTATATCTGAATTTCTAAAAACATTAATCGTTCGAGTTGTTTTGCCGCATCCACCAGGTCCATTGAGATATACTGTCTTATATCTGGTTATTGGATCACTCAACGATGGTGCTTTCGACATTTCTGATATTTTATTACCCTCACGATAAACATCTCTCACTGGAACATCTGCTGATTCTGTATAATTGTGTAATAGTTCCTTTTTTATTCTCCACGAACCCCATCGTTCATCATTACTTGTAAATTTCATAACAGATTCTAAATATTTACTTGAAATATAAAACGAGTCCGTTGCGACTCTGACTGCGGTCTTGGGAAATCTATTAATCATCGATAATAAATTTATAGAAACATAAGCCAACATGGAAGATCTTAGATGAGTATATTGCGGGGATACATCATTTATGTAACTAACGATCGTACCTAATTTTGTTCCGTCGGATAAATAAACACTCTCTCGATTTACAAATGTATTTTTCGCCGTTGTATCAGCGATTATAAAATCGTACTCGGCATCATCTAAAATTAATCGTGCGTGATGTCTTTTATAATCATATGCACCACCTTGAGTAAATTTACCTATAATTTTTCTACCGAGATCTTTTGCGGTTTTGAGTTTATTAGGAATATCATCCTTAAACTCGCTGATAACTTCAGAATCTGACATGGGCAACCAAATTTTGGTCTGTGCATGATATGATATAATTGCCTCACTGACCACCAACGATGTCAGTATCATACAATCTAGCATATATCGCAACAAAACTATAGGTGCCCAACGTTTTTCACAAAAATGTCTGCCAAACCAAACATAACAAATCTTGTGAAGATTTTCGTTAAACTCGAACGACTCAATACAGGCGAATCCAGTCAGATCAAAATCAGGTAATGGTCCATTAATTGCCACTCGCGTCATCTCGTTTGTAGGGTGACCAAATCTTTCAAAGTACACAGAACAATCTCCGTATCCCAGAAAACTTCCTGGATAACATGCAACCATATCAACCGAAATAACATCATTGTAATTGTATTTGGTATTCCATAATCCGCCATGTCCATATTCGACGCAACTTGCACGTACGTCCTCGAGTAAATCAAATCGTGTTGGTTTCCATGAATTTCGTTCTCTGGCGAAATGAGCCGCAACAGATGGAACGGTAAAACAATTAGTTAGTAATTTGTCAGTATTTTCCGCGTGCTTGCACTGTAAAAACGTCGCAAGATTTTTCATCTCGTCATGGAGGGATTCTGTGCGATATATTTCACCGTTCGGTTTGACAAACTGATCAAATTCACCCTCCTCATTACTTTTGAATAACCATACCGATACAGGATCGGTTTTACTTATTTCGTTGATAAAATCAAACATACTCATATCTGCCACAGAATTATCTGCCCCAGAATTATCTGCCACAGAATTATCTGCCACAGAATTATCTGTGGGGTAAAATCTAACAGTTCGATCACGTGGAAATATTGTTACTGCGTTAGTCCATGCGTGCGCGTTATGATCGATAATATTTATTGGAGCTCCTTTCGATTTATATTTCGACTGGTACAGTACGTCTCCCGTTATTGTCGCTACGGTTATTGGAAATTTTAATATTTTTCCTAACTCAGCAACATCTTTTATTGTAGCACCTTTATCCTTAACTGAATCAGCCCACGAGTTTATTTTTTCATGCCTTAAATCAGTTAATCCATTTCCACGCATCGCGTTTGTAAAATGTTCTATTACTCGTTCAGCTACACAATTTAACCTTGACAAGGTCAAGGATGATAATTTCATCGGCGCTAGTTTATCAACGTTAGGTTTTTTATTTATCTCATAAATTCCATAAATAACCGCCGTTACAGGATATGCTCGTTCATAATACGGTTTATCAATACCAGTCAATAGACCCGGTCTGGAATTTTTACTTAATATGATAGTTTTATTATTACCAAGGACAGGATCATATTTGTCACGGATAATCCAACTATCTGTTTCTGTTAATACAATAAATTTTACTCTGAAGAAATATTTTTGATTGCCCTCGTATTCAGCGATGTAGTTAATGATAGTTGCCGCTCGCTTGTCATTCATTGTAGCGTCCTTGACGGAGTCAGTGCGTATAATCTTGAACGTTGACCATGTATGAGATGCACCATCCGTGTAAAATTCTTTCTTAGCGTCATGAATTTTCGAGATCAAACTTTTATTTTTCGGATCAACCAGATCTCGTACTGGCAAGTCAGAAGATAATCTGTCAAGGTTGAATTTATACTTAACAGGCCTAGTTTGGGATAATCTCTCAAACTCGTTCATATAATTAAAACAAATATTTAAATAAAGAAAATTATATATATATATACAATGTCCCAATGTAGATGGTTGATGATCGGCTCAGTAAATCGATGCAACAAATCCTGTAGAAAGGAATTTTGTTGGATGCACTCACAAAACATACGACGAGGAAGTCTAGGACCAATACCATGTCTACGGTGTGGTATTGGAGTACGTGGAAAGACAAAATTATGTGGGAAGTGCGGCGGGAAACGGTTCAGAGAGCTCAAAAGATATTATGACAAAAAAAATAATAGCGGTGAAAACGCTATAAAATCCGTGGAGGATTATATATCAAGATTTCAGACAAACAATGATTTAAACATATAATATTATTATAATGGAGCAAAATATATTTGTCCCACATCCTGTCATAACAAACTATGAATCAAATATTAATGGTATCATCAGACACTGCAAGTTAAAAAAACCAGTTGGTTATGTTTCTAATACTGGCTATCTTAGATTTGTAGTTGGAAAGAAAAATTATCATTGTCATCGTTTCACATACGAGTGTCACAGGGGTTTGATCAAAGACGGTCTTGTTATTGATCATATTGACGGAGACACTCAAAACAATAATTTATCCAACCTTCGTGTTGTCACTCGAAGCGTGAACTCTGCATGTGGTAATACAGGAAGATGTAAGACAATCGGAAAGAGGGCGGTAATTTCTACAAACATAGAAACCGGTGAAGAAATTATGTTTCAGTCTATGAACGCTGCTGCGACATATTTTGATATTGACTCGCGTGTGGTAAAATACGTCGCAGATAATATAACCAGATCTACTTTCTCGAAAAAATATAAGCAGAAAATTACATTTCAGTATCATTAACTATCATCACCACATTATTAACTATCATCACCACATTATTAACTATCATCACCACATTGAATTAATTTTTTAATTTATGTCACAGTAGGTCCTCCATACACTACTGAATTTTTGATTTAAGGGGAGATTACTTTGTAATATATAGTTTTTTTCGTAGATGGTTGGTTTTTTATGATCGTAATTAGTCAGTTTAACTAATTACATCGTATAGTGCCGACGAACAGACTCATAAGTTTTATGGTTTTTAAATATTTTCCCATCATACAACACATGATCCGTAGGAAGCTGTGTGTGAAACAGAAACCGTTACTCATTGCAATCAACCTGCAGTTGTGTGTTCACTGAACTTACACTCTGGAAAGTTCTTTGACTGGTGCATTAATGCTACTGTTATTATTGATTTTCGGTCTGCTACAAATACAGAAACTATTATTCAGAAACTGTTATAAATACAGAAACTATTATTCAGAAACTGTTATAAATACAGAAACTGTTATAAATACAGAAACTATTATTCAGAAACTGTTATAAATACAGAAACTGTTATTATTCAGAAACCGCTGTTTAGTGTAAATATTGGTTCCTTAGCTATATATTAACTTCCGAAACATATGTTCGTAACAATGTTTGATAGCTCGATCAGTATGGTATTGGACTGTGACGCTCGCGGTCCAGGATCGAATCCCCATGGCTGACAATTTGTCGGTGGTGCGCATAATTGCGATTTTTATAATAGTGGGGGGAACCGCAAGAACCCCTCCGCTCAGCAAATTCACAACCACAATATTGACTTGTGGTTGATACATATTTTCGTATCACCCACTGGATTAATTATTGTGGGTGTGATTTTGCTGAGCGTATATGTTTGTACTGTCCTTAGTTAGTACCGTATTCATAATCTGAGCTCGCTAATACACTCGATAGGGGCTCTTCATTCATTGTATATAACCATTTCATTGTATATAACCATTTCATTGTATATATGTATGTCCGATAAACTTGGTAGATTGCGGTGGCAAGCTACGAGTTTAATGAGGACTGTGCTGTCCTTAGTTAGTTATATGTTATGTGTATACCTCTAAACTTTGTAGATTGCGGTGGCAAGCTACGAGTTTAATGAGGGTTGTGCTGTCCTCCCTCTTGGGCCTCTAGACCGTTGTTTGGCGGGTTAGGGGCTCTCGTAGAGGGAATATTTGCCTAATGAACTTGGTAGATTGCGGTGGCAAGCTACAAGTTCTTGGTTGTGCTGTCCTTGAAACATCCCGACGAACTCGCTAATACACTCGATAGGTGTTCTAGGGATATTTTTTTTATTTTAAAGATTTATATATTATATAATGAACATGAAAATATCAATGATGTAATTGTCGCTATTAAAAAATTAAAAAAAGATGGAATTAATATATCTGATGAACTTAATCCTGAAAAAATAGTTTCTGACTTTGAGATTTTACAAGAACGTAAAACCATGGGGACACACACACTATCATCTGAATACAGTCTCATGAAACGGATTCAATCGGCAATGTTTCAGTCGCTAGCTACCGTAGAAGATGATCATGTGAAGGAGTTCGTTCCTCTTTCTACCGCCGTAGAAAGAATTAAGTCGTTATTATCCCACGAGTATGAGGCAAAGAAAACGATTAGTACTCGCATAAGACTATTAAGAAAAATAATGTCAGATCGTGAAACGATCCAGAGTAACTTCGTTACTGGTGAAACGATCCAAGGTAACTTCGTTACTGGTGAAACGATCCAAGGTAACTTCGTTACTGATGAAACGATCCAAGGTAACTTCGTTACTGATGAAACGATCCAAGGTAACTTCGTTACTGATGAAACGATCCAAGGTAACTTCGTTACTGATGAAACGATCCAAGGTAACTTCGTTACTGATGAAACGATCCAGAGTAACCTCGTTACTGATGAAACGATCCAAGGTAACCTCGTTACTGATGATAATGAAAATGAAAGTTTTGGTAACTGGGGTCCATGTCAACGCTGACCACGTGTATTGGTAGTCAAAATCAAGAAAGTTCTAACCTTGTCAAATTTGTTCCTAATAAATTTTATTTATTATAAATTTTATTTATTAATAATATTATTTTTACTGAGGATTTATTTTTTTTTTACTAAAATCAAGAAAAATGCACAAATTACTTGATTCTGACGGGGTAGTTGGTAGTCAAAATCAAAGAAAAATGCACGAACTACTTGATTTCTGACGGGGTAGTTGGTAGTCAAAATCAGGAAAATTGAGCAATTTCGTTGTATTTTAGTAAAAAAAAAATAAAAATCTCAGTAAATAAATAAATAAAATTAATTTATAATAAATAAAATTTGTTAGGAACAATTTGACAAGGTTAGAACTTTCTTGATTTGGCGGGGTAGTTGGTAGTCAAAATCAAGTAGTTCGTGCATTTTTATGTTTCTGAGGGGGTAGTTGGTAGTCAAAATCAAGTAATTCGTGCATTTTTATGTTTCTGACGGGGTAGTTGGTAGTCAAAATCAAGTAATTTGTACAATCAGGAAAATTAATAAATATTATTTTTTTTAAGTTGATCGAATTTGATTCTGATCTCTGTTACAAATGTTCTTCTAACTGTTAAGAAATCCTCGCGTGTAAAAACCCTCCTCCACATGAAGATCTACGATAAAGTCTTTACGACAAAAGTCCTAGGACAGAAATCCTTACGACTTTACATACAGATTTATTACAAGCTCTTCTTCACGTATGTCAATTAAGCGATTAAGGTGGTCTGTGAGCTTAAAATTGATTCGTGTTAACATATTATTGTGACACCGCAAATACACGGGATTAGTTGGTTCTTGCACGATTAAACTTCCAGGGGGAACTTGTGGTGTGAACGTGTACAGGATGTATCCTTGTTGAGCTTGATTTGATCTTCCGAGATCTATTTGATAGCTGCCATCGATTACGTCACAAACCAGATTGACCGCGACCGTCGGTGTTATATTAACGATCCGCGGAGATACGTGTCTTCCGCCGCCGTGTGGATCATTATCATATCTGAGAGCAGTTGAAGGTGGTGGCAGTTTTCTCCATGAATCAAGTATTTTAGGGAAGTTTTCGTTGATAAGATCATTGAGAGATTTTTTTGAGTCAGTTGTGTCAAATTCTGGTAATGCAAATTTTAATGCTTCCTCGGAGGTTTTTTTGTAATGATTGGTAAATAAATCATCATAAGAATCTGCTAACCTTGAACCTGTTTTTTTACCATTAAATTCAATTGTTATGACTGATCTGTTAATAATTGTTGTATTAGCATCATGAAAATCTGATATAACCTTATTTAAATGTTGTATTGACTCAATGATTTGTTGTTTTACATCATCGCTGTAAAATTGTGTAATACTAGAAAATAAATTCTGTGAAATTTTAAATCGAGCTTGATATTCATCCTTAAATTTTTTACTTATTGATTCAATTACTTCTTTGGTAATTATTTTATTGGAAAGTTCATAATCAAAAATAATTGAACCAGCGTAATCATGAGCGCTGATTCCATCAAGATAATTTAATCCGCTTGCATAATTACTCACGTTCGTAAGAAATTCATCTAACTTCGGTTCTGGTGATCCTTCATACACCGGGGGAATTTCAGGCCATCCTAGTACGGATCTGATTGAAGATTGATAAATATCAACGGCATAATCAGGCGAGTTTATTTCAATCGTCGAGGACAACGTCGGCTCATGAACATTAATTGATATTTTTGATTCCTTTCCCGTTATTGATTTTATTCTACGCGCAAATTCCTCACTGATTTGTTCGATCTCATAACTGCCAGTTGGTATTCCAACAACAACCCAGTCAGGTGTTCCATCGGATTTCTTCTTGTTAGTAAATACTAGCGAATTATTTGCTGGTGTACCATGAAACGATTTTGATCTGATATTTGGCCAGCTGTAATATACCCGTAATTGTGCTAGTGCTATTTCTTTTACTGGAATTGCAGTAGGAAAATTAACACTAAATTCAGGATTAATTGAACTTACCGAGATCATCGTTATCTTTGGCGGAGTTGTGTTGGTCACGATCTGCTGGAGTAATTATGTCATTATTAATACTTGTATCTTTAATACCTTCATCGTATATTTTGGTCATCATTGAAAATTCGAAATCAGATATAATTCCATCACTGAGACTCGCTGATAACAACGAGGATAATTTCGAGTATGCTACCGTCTCTGTATGTAATTTTATTTTGTAATCGGATAACTTTTCGTTCGTACAAGTACATATTTTTTTTGTGATGATACCAAGCACACCTGCAATAGTTGTTGCTGCTGAAATACAAATAGTTACAGCTACTGGTGCCATCGTTGTCAACGCTGATAATATTACACCGGTTCCAGCAACAACAGCGGATACTGAATAAACAATCACATCAACGATAACCAATCGTCGTCGATATTTTTTTACTTTTACTGTATATTGATCGACTTGATCTTTTAGCGTCGCCTGCCATTCACGCGCTTGATTGTATCTGTATTGTGCACCGTCCATATATTTTTATGCAGTAAACAATTGAGGTGTTTCAGCTACAAATTCCAAACACCACCAGTAAGATGTTGCGGTTAATTTCTTATCAGCTGCTTCCAGAATAAATATTTCTTCGGTTCCGATATTTAATATAACAGATACAACCCCGGAAAACCTGTCTGTGGAATGACGCCATGGAAACGTTGTAAATATTTCAAATTTTGCAGAACTAAACACAGACAGCCTGTACACGCCAGTGACTGTTGCGGTATATTTGATATTTTTATTTTGCTGCGACCATGTTGCAAATCCCGATGATACCGTGCATACGATGTTTGTGATATGCCCGGGAGTTATTTCAGCTGGAATTTTAATCAGATTGGTTTTATTGATAATCTCAGGAATTCCCGCTACGATGTCTAGTTGTGTTCGTTTGATCGTGTCTAGGTTACTTTTGATATCAACGAGTTTCATGTCAATGACGGAAGGAGTTCCAAAGAACTTATTTATGGCATCATCGGTTTTTTGAAAATTTCTTCGAAGCCTTGTAAAACCGGTTACGTGAACGTCATACTCGGCCCGTAGCGTGGATAGTTTTCCATTCACGTCGTCGACGTATAGTTTGTTTGCGACGTCGTTATCAGATTTTGGAGCTGTTACAGCTACTATTTTGTTCCCGTTCATGTTAAGTTCACCTGTCATTGTGTCACCGGTGTTTCTCACGCGATTAGCAACACTTTTTGCAATTTCATCTCTGATGGTTTTAAGTGACATACTTGAATCTCTGATTTTGCCGCTATCAGTAAACACGGGAATATTATCCGTAACTGCACCAAGTACTCGCCGGACTATATCATTCCATTTGATATTGCTGGTTTTTAGTTTACCATATCGATCTTGAAAAATAACAACTTCATCTGGGGCAACTCCAGCAAGGTTCATAATATCAGCGAGGTCATCCTTGGTCGCATACTTTGACAGATCAACGTCGGATTTTATTTTCTTAACGCGTGAAGATCTTCCGTAAATATCAACCATTATAATAAGATCCGTTGTTTAAAATGCTTTACCCGCAACATATCGGTTGCTTGTATAATCGTGCACAACTTTATGTGGCGGCTTGGATGATTTTGATATAGCGTCGAGTACATTACTTACTTCACGGCCGCATATTGGCGGATCTGTCATTGTTTGTGTGGGTAGCGTTGAATACCAAACTTTATAACCGCTAGTTGTTGCATGGAGTGGTGCGACATACTTGATAAATTCAACAGGTGGAGCTAACCCGTACGAGTCAAAATAAACAATTCCACGCGGATCAATCGCGTATGATACCCAATGAGTACCAGGTCCGGAACGTTTGTCAAGATTAATAATACCTGTTTCTAGTTTGTTTGGTTGTTTCGGTAATTGATCTCGCATAAAAACACCTCTAAAGGCAGATATTTTTAATTTTTTAGCAGCATCAAGTAAATCAAAATTTGATGATGGAACGTTTAACGAAATGACCCTGGAAGCCTTAGGCCTCTCCCCCAACGAGATCCCGGTAATCTTAGACCGCGTCCCTTTTTTTTGTTATATCGTCCACCAGTAGCTTTTTCGAAAAATTTTTTACCCGCCGCTCCAGCAACACCTCCAGCAACACCTAACGCGGCCGCTTTTGCTAAGGCCGGAGCAGCCGCAGCTAGTAATGCCGGAATAGCCGCAAATAGTGGGAATATACCACCCGTTTTAACCATGTCTTTGATGGCGCTCGGGGAGAGATGGAATTGAACTCCAGTTTTTGATTCTAGGGCTTTATTGAAATGTTTAATCTGATTATTTGTCAACGATAATTTGTTTGGACCACCACTAATCTGATCTCGTTTTAGTGATATTTTAGTTCCGCATTTGTTGGCGGTTTTTGATTGAAGCTTTTTTACCTGACCCGGGGTCAGAGTAACATTAACATGACCATACGACATTTTTATATAAAATATATTTTTCTAAATAACACGATTAAAGATTTTCCACCGGTGCATCAACGACCCTCATTCGACCACTGCCACCTTCAAGTAGCATGGCCTTGTCGCTAAGTATGACCGCGATCGCTCTGTAATCAACACCACCACCGGTATTTAATGTTGCTTTGAGATGTATATCAACGACAGATTGTTTTGATAAATCAAGATGTTCTAATGAAAAATAATAAATCGGGTACAATTTTTTAAAATCTAGTTGTGATATTTGCAACCCGGTATCAACATTTTGATCACGTCCCATAAATGACATCAAACGATGATATGCACGTCCTATGTGATTTAATTCATAATTTAGTTGTACATTTTCTGTTGGTTCCTGTTGTCCGTTTATCCGTAAAGAAATATCTGTGAGACCTAGTTGGTCAAATATCATATGAGAGTGAGTTTGTGAGTTTAAACGATCAGTTCTCTGAAAAGCAATAAAAATATGTCGTGGTGCAGAAACACCCTGTTGTGATGCTATATGCCATGTAAACTGACCGTTAACGTTAGTTTGCATGCTATCCGTGCTTGTTGTTAACCATGACAACAAGGATTTACCACCTGCATCCATGAAAGAAATTAATCGCTGTTCTTCTGCGATCGTTGGAGTCATTACCGGCATCCACAATGAAAGTTTTGATAATATTACTTTACCAGCATCACCAACGGGTCTCCACAGAGCATCATTATCATCGTTCTTTCTTACAAGAACAACCGTGTGTCTAGCTCCAAAAATAACCTTTTTAACATTCCTGCAAAATCCAAAAATATGCGATAGTGGAATTGTACATGAAAAACCTCTATTGCCTCCTAGCAACATATTTCTACGTGCTGCAAATCCCAAGTTGAAATTTTCATTAGAACCATGAATCACTGGAAACACATCAATATCAGCGGTATTGGCAAAATTTCTTGGTCGTATTATATTATACGGATCACTTTCAGGGTTATCGGAGTTATCTTTCACAAACATCATTGTGGGACCTGCTGATCTTGTATAATCATCAGAATATCTCGCCAGACCAATTATTGTTGTAGCAACGTCGACATCATTCTGAATTGATTCAATATTTTTTCCATCAATCATGTATGTGGCGCCACTAAATAATGCTATGATCCCGTTGTTGACAAAACCAATTTTTACTGGATCTAAGTAATTAGTATCATCCGTTTTTATAATTGTACCTTCTACCTCAAGAAAGGCATCAGCGGGTAAAAAGTATCTACTTGTGTCATGAACTTGTAGTTCAATTCTTCCACGTTGATCTGGTTGTTTTGCGTCATAGGAATAAAATTGATAATCACGTACAGATTCATCCTTAAGGACGGGTGCTTCCATATCAAATGCTGTGTCGGACACGCGCTTGAACATTTTATTATAATTATTTTTCGTCTAACACGTTGATCACCGCCTTCGGAAAGTTCCACCTCGGGAAGTTCCACTTCCTGATATCAAACTTGAGATATTATTTCCAGATTCACCGAGTCCTTGATCTGCTAACGCCGCTAGTTTTTGATTTGCAGCCTGATTTATTATTTTACTGACATCTGCAGGCATCACCTCAGTACTTGCCAGTTTCACCGGTGGTTGTTGTTTTCGTCGCAATAATCGTGATAATCTTTCTTTGATCGCCGAGAACGCCTTACCAGCAACATTGACAATTGCACCAGGAGCTTTATCACGAACAATATCAATAGCCTTCATCGATAATTGTTTTGCTACAGGTGCTACTTTGGGAGCTATCCTCGTGAATAATCCCCGAATGACATCACCAAGTCCATCTCTGTAAATAACACTATAGATTGGTAATCGTGAGTTTACCGCTCTAACCTGTGTGGGTTTACGATGATTATCATGCACAATCATCTTATTTTATTTACCATTTATCTAACAACTAGTCATCAACGAGCTCATCAATAAGTTCTCGGTAAACGCCAATATCCATGATACCACCTTGAAATAGTCGCCGACAAATATCAGCTGCTTCATTGGTTATTTCTGGTGAATTATTTCCAGCTCGTTTTCCTCCTATGAGAACTTCTAACCGTGATACGTCATTGATGATATTATCAGGACATAAACCAGATCCTGTTTTAGGTTCATCTTGAGGTGTTTTAAATACTGGTGGTTGCATTACCGAAGTAAGTACTTCAGTGGTGTCCGGGGGTGAGTCACCTTCTCGAAATCCATGTGGTGAACCTGTCGGTGTAAATGTCATTTTCGGTGCAGAAATTTTCTTCGAGAAGGGTGATTTAAGTGACTTTTTAGCCTTTTTAATTTCCGACATCAACCTTTGTTGTGGCGAAGAAGATTGTTGTTGTTCTATTTGTTGCAGAGGTGGAGGAAGCTGATACTCGGAGGACTCTCCTTGTTCTGGTTGTTCCCGTCTCCCTCTAAGTCTTTCTACTTCTTCTTTAAGTCTTTTAAATTCTTGACCTCTAGCTTGTTTTTTATTGTAATATACGCGATATATCCATTTAATGAAATTATCATCATTTGTTTTTTCATGACCGGGTTTTAAAATACTAGATTTATTAGATATACTATTTAATATTGCTTCAGGTAATCTCTCTCTTTCAGTTTTTCTAATTTCCTCAACAACTCCTTCTTTAAATCTTGCAATTAATCTTAAGCTTTCTTCTGCTGATTTGGGTTCAGATGCAAGTTTTTTTCTCACATCGGCGACTTCAGCACGAAGTTCTCCAATACCTTCAAGTATTTCCTCACCAACAGGTGGAGGCTGAGCTGCGGCTATTTCCCTGGCTATGCCAGGTGGAAGGTCTCGTAAAATCTTCTTTGTTTTTTTAGTTCTCGCTGCTATTTTTTCAGCCTGCACTGCAGTTTGTTCTAATACCGGAAAAATACCCTTTTTCCTCTTCTCATCTTCCTCCGCAATATCTCCCCATATAGTTTTTTCAACAGCCGATGCAGCTTTCTTAGTAGCTGCAGTGACGGCTTTAAATAGTTTTTTAGTGTCTTCTTCGTACTCAACTTTTGATTCTTGCTGCGCTTGCAGATTTTTTCTAAATGAGTCTCTGACAGGAAGAAATTTTTTAATTGTTTCTAATCGTTCTCGTGCTGTTCTTGCAGTATGAGATTCTGGATGTACCATTTTATTATAACATAATAATTTAATTAATATCAGCAGAAGAGGAGCAGCAGAGAGGGGTGATGATAAAATTAAATTGAATTAAACAGATATCATTAATATAATGAACAACTGTGCGTGGCTGCGTCAAGGAACAACAGATAAATGCAACAAAAGGTGCCATGGAGAATATTGCAAGAAACATAATTATCTTATAAAGAAAAATCCTCATGCTGGTCCACGAAGATGTGTTGGATGTAACAACGGCGTTAGAGGATTATATCAGATTTGTAAAAATTGCGGTGGAGATCGATATCGAAGTTTGATGAACTATTACAGAAAAAGAAAGAACATAAATCCCAAAATAGAAAAACCACCATCAGAACTTGAATATTACTTGAAACATAGAACAAATTCCGAAGATTCAGATGAAGATGAAACAGATGAGGAAAAACGACAGCGAGAACGCGTTGAAAAATATTCATCAAACTTGGTATGGTGGTAAATTAATAGCAGCAGAGAGGGTACCTACCAACGTTGGTCGTCAAAAAAATAAACAAGAAATAAATAAACACGTAGAGTACTTTATTTTTTCAGCTACTATTTCGAACTGAGGTTTTATTAGCACAATCGGTCATTGCAAAAATAAACATCTCAAGGAAAGTTCATTTGTAAAATCTGGACCTTTCTACGAGATGATTTATTTGTTTGTTTTATTTGTTTTGTCGGAATTCTATGGTCTGTTCACCCTCTCTGCTGCTTTTTCTCTTGTGTCGTATTAAAAAAGTCTGATACATTTATTTTAGACTCCTTAACTCTGCCAAAATATCTAAGAGTACCGTCACCGTTTGACTTTCACCGTCCTCCTTCTCTCCTAGACATTGTTTCTTTGTCAAACTAAAGACTTTGTTGTCAAACTAATGCCCATCTTTCTTTTAGAAATCTCAACTGAATCCATAACCTTTAGTATTGATCACTGAAAAATAGCCAGATTATGTTATTTAGGAACTAAGTGGAAGCTACAGAGAAAACGAAGAACCTGAAGCTGATTGCCAGGTTAACGTGAATATTATTTTCTCTCTCTCTCAAGTCTTACTGCACTATAACATAATCTGTAACAGAGGGAGCTGCATTTCGAATCTAAACTGAGTGATGCGTGTTATAGGATTGATATAATAGTATGTAAATAAACTAGTTGGTGTACATGTGGGTTTTTTTTAAATAAATAACTTGGTTACAAATAATCAAACGGACAGGTAAACATGCATATGACGAGGGAACAAACTCCTACAAGAAGAACCGAACTGAGAGTATTAGTATAAAACAATGGGTATACAGTAATTTTGAGGCGCAGAATGGGTTTCCATCACGTACTCAAAACATAGCCCTGACGAAACCAATCATTTTATTCTAAGAATAAAATAGAAAAAAGTTGTTTACTTCACTAAAAACTATTTACAAGCTTAGGATCACGTATCCAGTACAGCCTCGATTTCATGAATATCATCCACACATTACAAATTAATAAAAAGAAAGAAGTTGTTTACTTGACCCCTCAATCAAGGCCAAGAACTAAGTCAAAATTAGAAGCAGTGTTTCTAATAATGGGTATTGATGAAAAGATCCAAGTCAAACTGAATTTTCTGGAAAATATCAAGTTCCTAGTAAACAAAACTACATTATTTGGACATATATTGAAATTAAAAGAATAAAAAGATTTTAAAACTTACAAACAATTAAATCAGATATAAATTAATTCAAATGTACATAACACACCGAATTACAATAATCAGACAAATAATCACAAAAATCTAAGACTTCCTTCAAAAGGGGCGCGCATACTCCAAATTGTAGTACACTATATATGTTGATTTGCTTTAAAACATAAATTGTAACTTACAACATCAGTTGAAATCTATA
The DNA here is from genome assembly GCA_028554795.2 of Sinohyriopsis cumingii. Taxonomy (NCBI): domain Eukaryota; kingdom Metazoa; phylum Mollusca; class Bivalvia; order Unionida; family Unionidae; genus Sinohyriopsis; species Sinohyriopsis cumingii. The sequence continues at coordinate 116,359,143 of CM068840.1, read as the reverse complement.
TTATAATTAATTACGTATTGAAATCTCACATCCACTGCTTGACATGTGTTGGGCTTAAGTCTATCCTTTTGCTTTCACCGCAGTTTGAACTATTCTATTGGCAAGCAATATAAAACCCCATAAGTAGCTGTACTATTTCCACTTAGCAACTCACGCGATTCAAATGCAAGTGTTATTAATTGACTAATTCAATCCCCATAGACCGTAGTGTCAAATTACAATATTTTTTTGTTGTAAGACCTGCAAATCGCGTCAATCAAACACGATTTTTGTAAATGATGAAAATGATATTCCACGTGCCTTGTATTTGAGAAACGTTCCACTCTACGTACCCACTACAAAATTCAGGCCCGGTGAGATCGTCCTATATTATTACATCCACTAGCACGTGTTGGGCGACAGGAACACCGTGTAAATGCATTTAGGCACAAGCCTATTATTGTGTGCGATTTACCCATACGTACTTTTCTTCTGAAACACTACGTTATTTTTTCAAGTGATTAGTTTCTGCCAATCAGCGATCGTTATTATTTTTAAATCATTTATTCAGTATACCACCACACATAGACTGGTTATATAGCTGATAAATAATTAGTCGCTTGTTACTGTCTGAGTATAAGTTGATATTTCTGTTTTGAAAAAAAAATTAAAAAATCAGTACCCATCAATTATGTACTGTGAGGAGCCAAAATGGCTCAGTGGTTAGTGTACTGGACTCAAGATCGAAAGGGTGTGACTTCGAATCCTACCATGGGGACCAGATTGGGTCAGCTACTGTGGTGAGTCCTTGGGGAAGGCACGTTACTCCCATTGCCTCTACACTAAATAACCTACTTGATTTGCTGCGCCGTAAAGCGTCAAACAAAACGTAAATTAAACCAATTTGTTTTGTACCGGGATACTTTTCTCGCATATTGTGTTTGGTTTTTATCTGTGTAAGTTTCTTACTTCATTTCTAGATTTGTATTTAGCAAATAAATATAGCAGCTACTGCAATCCCTAGAATCCAAACCTCAATCCCTACAGTCCACACTAAAATCCGTAAAATCCACAGTGCAATTCCTAACATTAACACTGCCATCCCTACCAACCACACTGTAACCCCTACATTCCACACTGCAATCCCTACAATCTACATTGCCCTACAGTCTACACTACAATCCTACAATCAACACTGCAATCCCTACCATACACACTGCAATCCCTACAACAATTGTTACCATGATTATGTGGACGCTTCTAATCCAGCACAACCACTCCGGTGGCCTAGTGGTTAGAGCGTCCGCCTCGGATGCGGGAGGTCGTGGGTTCGATCCCTGGCCGAGTCATACCAAAGACTTACAAAAACGGTACTAACAGCTGCCTCGCTTGGCGCTCAGCGTTAAGAGGTTAGTGTTAGGACTGGTCGGCCCGGTGTCAGGATAATTTGACTGGGTGGGACATCATGCTACATGTCTGCGGCATGATGCCCCAGTGTTAGACATCACTATAAACTGCCACATTGCAGACATCGTTATTGTTAAAGCTACGTTAAAATCCAAATCACATCACAACACTAATCCAGCACATACGTAAGAGAGAACATTTCTGGTGTATATGCAAAGATGGAGAAGTGCTTTCTTTTTCTACTCTCGGCGGATGCAAAATGATCTAGAAGACAGTAGTACAGGAGTTTACATCGTATCATTTTAAATGAGTAATAGGGGTACTTAACACATTGGATTTCGTGATGTTGGAATGTCCAACGTTTCTTGTGTACTTTTTTCCACATGGAAGCAAAAGTTGTAAACACAGGAGATGAAAATTCATTTTCATTGCTAATAAGAGGAGCAAGTATCGGGACATCATTCCCAAGACGGTATTGGAAAATTCAATACCAGACAATGAATCTATTCACATGTAATCGATCAATAATGTGGAACCAAAGCCTATCCCGATCTGGTGTAAGGAAGCTACATGTTCCAATGAAATGATCAACAACAGAAGTACACAAGGTATGACTGCGAGTACAAACGGCATCATCCGCAGATGAAAACAACTTGGTCACAATACTGGCAAATATTCGACACGAATCAAGAGAATACAATATTATATTGTTAATATTATATTGTTATACTGAGAGAGAGAGAGAGAGAGAGAGAGAGAGAGAGAGAGAGAGAGAGAGAAGGACAAGGATATTTTTTTATCGGTGAAGTCTTTGGTCTTCTTCTGGAAGACGGCACCTCATTATTACGTTATGACTTTCAAACCGTGTACTTAATTCTGTTGTCCAAAAGTGTATATATGCAGCCATCTGTAACAAGTCTTTGCTTACTTCTCATATGCTGATAACAAAACGTTTTGTGCACATGATGAAATTATTCGGAGAGCAGCTCATATTTAAAAAGTTTGATGGAGTGATGTCACGTAAGACGTCATCGGCATCATTTGGAAACAGGTATGATTATTTTGCATACCGACAGTAAAAGAGGTCTAAGTTCAGGTATTGATGACTTAATATCCGAAAAATAAACACTGACGATAAACAACGTTGACTCTCTGTACACGGCGAAATATGATTGGCTCAATACGTTATAATTTAATGTAAACTGTCATTAATTTAACACATTCAAATGATTTCAAACGTGATGCAATCATATTATTACCTATTTTTACCAGGATACAAATAGTATACATCGTGAAACGGTTCTCTAATGTATGGATCATAAGTATAACCTTTTGAGCCAATCATATTTCGCCGTTGACGTGTGTGCCCCATAGTGTACATGTTTTTGAAAATGAGAGTCGCTTGTATATGATGTGTACAGTGAAGAAGATAATATCCAATTCTTCCATGGAACATGATTCCTAAAGTTGAATCGAGTTAATGGTAAATAAAAACTTACTTTTGCATCTACCACTGTTCTGTAATTAAAGAAGAGATGTATCCTAGAGTCGCAAGCATGGTGTAAGTAGCTCTTTTCACTGGTTCTCACATGAGCGAGGCGTTGTCCCGGCAGGCAAAATTCGCGAAATTCGCACGTTTCGAAGCCTGTAACTTCAGTTCGGTACAACCCAGAAAAGTCAGTGATGGCTTGATGAATAGAAAAATATCTCAGGAGTAAAACTAGCCATAGAGTATGTTCATGTGCCTTTAAAGACGGAAATTGCAGAAGGAAATCGCGGGTCATGGGTGGACCCAAATATTTGTAGGTTACGTACCTTCTCCCTTATTTATCATTATAGAGAGGGTCCTATGTCAAAACGGGTCATGGGGTAATCTAAGGTATTTTTGTCACTCTGTATGTTTTTTCCCTTCAGATTATTGTTGTTTTTGTTTTCTTCTCAACATCATGCTCGCGTCGAGCACCTGTGGGCTGAATCAAAGGATAAACGCCATCGATTAGCCATTAATATCAGTCTATGGGAAGTAAGCCAGATGAGCAAGTGAGTAAACAAGCTTTGGATTCCTTCCCTTAAACTGTCATCACTGCTTTTTTATTTTTTTTATGTAAGTTCAACAAAGACTTCCTTATCGATGACGTCGATGGTCTTTCTCAAAATACACCTCATTGTTAAATTGTCTTTTGAAACCGTGTACTTTAGTCTACTGTCCAAAAGTGTACATATATTGTTTACTGTTGCAAGTCTTTGTAGCAAGTCGTTGTTTACTTACCACACCGTGATAACAAAACATTGTGCTTTCACATGCCGATATTGTTCGGAAAACATCGCGCATTTAAAAGTTTTCATGGACTGAGGTCACTTACACGGCATCATTTGGAAACAGGGATGATTATTTTGCATACCGTCAGTAACAATATAAAAGAGGTGTAAGTTCAGGTATTGATGAGTGAATATCCGTTTAATAAGAGTACAGTTGTGATAAACAACATTGACTCTCTGTGATTTCAATACAGGAAAACGCATAGCTGTGGTTTCTTCTTTCGCATCTGTTTGAGTACGGAAGCATGAAAGGGACATCTATGAAAAACAATAACATAAATATATTTTCTTCATCATTATCTCGCGGGCGCAACGTAACATCTCGCGACCACGAGATAATATATTTTTTTATTATTTCCGCATTAGATCGACAGGACAAGTTTTGGAAAAAAACAACAGTTACCAATAGACGTAACAGCAGCATTATCCGTTGTAGCTGCGTTACAGCCCGTGGTGGTAGAGAGTGAAGAGACATTATGTATCTACGACGTAATATTTTGCTGTAATATTATTAGCTTGAAACTGTCTTTGTCAAAACGTATCCTCATTTTCGCGCGAGGTATTTATTTATTTATTTTATTTCCACGGACTCGCCTGTCTTCTTAGTTTGATTGTCCTACATCAGCAGATTGGCATTAACAATTGAGACTACAAAAGGCAAATGGCAAATGTTCTATTTAGAGTAGCTGATGTTTCCTCAATCACGAATCAGCTAAAAGTCACGGAATGTGTTTGCTCTCGTCATTTCGTCTGTCCCTACGTCATTTCCTCGTATCGTGTGTGTGTGTGTGTGTGTGCGTGTGTGTGTATGTGTCTTCTTCTATAATTAAGCTATGACGTTGAAAATTACCTGGTATAAAAAGCTTATGATTTAATTTTCGCATTTCGTTGATTCCAAATTTATGAATAACCTCAAATGATGATCCAGTCCCTGCATATGATATTCCAATCCCTGCATACGATGTTCCAGTCCCCTCAAGTGATGTTCCAATCACCTCATAACCAATCACCTCAAGTAATGTTCCAATCACCTCAAGTGATGATCCAATCACCTCCTATCCAATCACCTCAAGTGATGTTCCAGTCACCTCCTATCCAATCACCTCAAGTGATGATCCAATCACCTCCTATCCAATCACCTCAAGTGATGATCCAATCACCTCCTGTCCAATCACCTCAAGTGATGATCCAATCACGTCCTATCCAACACACTATACCATGAACGCACCGTGTATAACGACCAATTCCCAGTCATCTATGCCTCATATACTATCAAACATGCCGTGTTTTATGACCGATACCCTGTTCTCTGCTATGCGACACCCCACACTATGCAATCAACACGCTGTGTGTTGTGACCAATTTCCAGTCACATACTATCCATACCGTACGCTACACACCAATACTCCGTGTGTAGTGAGAGTTATCTATTATCCACAACCCACGCTGTACACATCACTACTCCGTGTGTAGCGAACAATACTCGGTCATCTATTTGCGAACACCACACACCATAGCATCAACATCTCGTGTGTAGAGACAAGCGACCTGCTACATCAATGGTTCCCTAGGTGAGCGGTACCGCCCCTGGTGGGCGGTGGGATCACAGAGGGTGGTGGTGCTAATGCTGAATGATGCTTCTTACGGGGTAAAGTGGGGGGTGGGGGGCGCGGAGGAAAACTTTAGGAACCATTGTGCTACATATTGCTTTTAATGTATACAAACACTACTGTTATGTATATTTAATTTTGCACTGTTCGTTAGTTGAGGTATTTTTTCTATTTTTTAAAATTGCATTATATGCTATTGTAATGTAACATCGTATGTCGGACTTAACCTTGTCCAAAATCAAGTTTATTTTCTACTTACCTGATCTATTTATTTTTTTTAATTTTTACTTTGTTAATTTATTCTGCAAACAGCTAACACATTGCTACAATATTTTCTATGTGTATGTGTTTATTATCATGATCATTATTACTAGAAGTAAACAGGTTTATTTAGGTCTGGGTCTAGGTTATTGTGATTCCCCTACACTTTACTTGGTATACCTGAGATTGTCCAGGTTAAATATTATAAATTTTAGTAACAGACTTTCTAGTAATAACTAAAATTTTATTTTGTGAACATTATTAACTTTCTAGAAGGTTATTTTCCGTTAGGTAATTTTTACTTTTATAAAATGTTAATTGTGACCTGAGGTTAAGTAGAGGGCTATATAATCTTGACACTGGAAAGATTATTCGTTTGTGATTAAGATCTAGCAGAATCAATTTGTATTTGTGTTGTGTCCTGTAGTTTATTTGGGCTGGAACTTATTTCTTCACATTATTTTGATGACTTTTTTTTCATGGAAATGCAGAGTGTTCATAAATAATAATATTCCTGGACAGAGACATTCATTTGGATTTATAGTGGCTTCAAACCTGGAATTATATTACTGTCTTTCGACAATGAAAAAGTATAATTTTCTGTTTGAGATTAAAAACGGTAAAACAGAAATAGCATTGTCTTCTAATGGCATAATGGAGAGAAAGTTAAGCATCATGTATGGAGTGTGTTACTTGGTAGCGTGGTTATCGTCATTTAGACGATGAAGGACAACGGTGTTATTGCCCGCATCGAAAAACAAAACAAAAATGAAAATGAAATGAATAGTTGGAATAAATATAGATCTGAGCAGAGATATAGAATGGAACAGCACGAGCCCCGTATGCAGAATATGACAATTTAATCAATTTTATAAACAAAATGAGATTGAACATGACATTTCAGTGATACAGTTTCTTAGAAATAATTACCAGCTTTATAAAAAAAAATGCAATTAGCCGTTGTTTCTATACAGATAAGACAAACTTCATCATGAAATCAAGTGAATGATCGAATTCAGTTCCTCTTTTCCTCATCCTCTCTCTCTCTCTCTCTTTCTCCAGCTTCCTTTCGGGTCGTCGACCGTAATTTGGTTGTCTCCTTCCTATAGCTATGGGTGTATATATGGAGCAATTTCCCTTTTAAAATAATAGACATCCTAAATATTTGTCAAGCTTTTTTTTCCTGCGGTCGAATACTATCCCATCTTACGTCAGGTCAGATATCGTCTTATCGCAATTCAACATAAACTAAGGCTACTGATTCGTAACATTTAAGACAAAATAAATTCACATACTTATCTCAAGAAATTCTTAGAAAAGAAACAATGTATGAAATTCTTAGAATATATGAGTCACATAACATTGAAGACGAATGAATGCAAGCAATTAACTCATCAAAGGGAAATGTATGTGTGAATTTAAAACAAATCCGTTTACACAAATAGATACAAACTCATATCAAGAAAATTACATGAGATTAAGGCAAACATATTTTGCTTTTCGAGGCTCGCTCGCTTGTAAAATCTCTGTATCTTTACGGTTCCTTGCCCATCAAACTTCAAGACACCCGTCCCTGGACAATTTTGACGAGAAAAAGTACTTTTTAGTTTTCCTCGGAGCTAAGAACTTCTTGCCTTTCCGCAAGAACTTAGACTGACTAATTTTTTGAGGGAGAATACTTTAAACATTGAATGTCGTAAATTCGCACCCCATATTTAGATTAGCCAATCAGGATTTGTGATGGTGCAAAATTTTTGTTGATGATTTGTCGCAGGTAGGTTCGCCATAAACTATTAGCTTGCGATAGGTAACCTCTCCTAGTTTCGGGGCATGAATGAATTTTAATTAAGACCGGCTAGGATAATGGTCCGACAGATACGTTAACGTAGGGTCAGGTGGAGGAAATTCCAAAGTAGAGACATGCCAGAGAATAAATTTGGGAAATCTTGGGCCATTTGAGATAGGTGTCATAAAATGATATTTTCCTGAATAATTATTAATAAAGGCGGACTAGAGAGAATTATTAAGAAAATTCGATAGGAGTGTTATTTTGGCGGTTAAAGAAAGTTAATCCTGATTGGATAAGCTAAACGTGGATTTGTGTTTCCCAGAAGAATGTCAATGTTTTGAGTAATTTCCGTTGCTAAATTCAGCAGTCCTTGTTTTTCTGTGGAAGGGGAAGCTGGCTTCGAAATCAGTAAAAAGTACTTTTCTCGTTAAAATTGTCCACTAGACAAGTGCCTGGAAGAAGTTAAGGAACACGGAAAGAGAAATTCGGGTTCATAGAAAAGGGAGCGAATCTGAGAAAAGCACAAGATATTGTCACTATCACATGCAATACGCTCATTGTAATTATTTGCTGAACTTACTCGTCTTAAATTGACATAAATATCTCAAGAAATGCTTCAGTTTTCCCTTTGTTCAAAAGTTAATCGTGTATTCGTTGTCTTGAATATTATGGGTTTCTTGTATTGTAAGAATGATATGCAATATTCCATTTGTATGAATGTTTTCAGATTTAGCAGTTGGCATATAATAGAAATCATGAGAGAATTAACTTTTATGTCTTAACTGATATGTAGTATGTATACTACGAATTGCAAATTGATTCTACTATGTCTATGTCGTTGTTGTTGTTGTGTGGTTTAACACCATTTTTCAGCACACGATAGGCTATGCATGGCGGCCAGTATTTAATGGTGGAGGAAGAACCCGGGTAAACCCCGGGTAGAACCACCGATCCACAAGAAGCTACTGGCAAGCTTTCTCACATACCCACATTGGCCGAATCCTAGACTCGAACCCACGCAGACAGAGGTGAGATGGCAGTGATCCGTAACGGAGAGCGCTTTAGACCACTCGACCACTCGACTACGTCAATGAATCCCTAGTTAGCAAACACAGGCGGCTTTAGGAGTAAGCGGGGCCTAGGGCCGATCATGACCGCGCGGGACCAGAGTATCGGTATCTCGATTGGTATGCTACTGCAAACACTGATTATGTCTAGGCTAGATACACTTTCGCAATTTGGTCACGAATTTAGTTTTTTCATTGTTCGTTAAACAAAAATCATGTTTGTGGACAACGGTTGTTTTTAATCGAAATAATGACATGACGACAATGCCTTTGACTACGCAACTTTGCGTCCATTACGTGCGGCCTGTATCAGCGTTTCCAATTTACTGGAGAATATAGCTTGACAAACCCATAAGGACGACCTTAGGCCTGAAGCGCGGAGCCCCCTCAAGAGCGGGGCCTGGGGAGGTCGCCCCACTTGCCACCCCCAAACGCCGTTCATGTTAGCAAGTTTTGTACTTAAGACGTCCATAAAAAGAAGTTTCGTTGCGAGCAGCCTAGGAAAAAAAATAAGATTTAAAATAACACTTGTATTCCTGCTCAATCTCCAACTCCTGCCAGACTGAGCCTCCTGAAGCCCGAATTCTGGCCGGAGGCGAAAGGGTCACCATTACGCATCTCTAATTTGTATATGTTCGTCAAAAGTAATTGTATTTTCTTTTCTAATTTTAGCGGAACACACAGGAACACGACAGTGTGCTTAACATGTTGCGCTTCTCTTCCCAGCAGACGGTACACCAGCGTTATTTGAAGAGTTATCATTCCTGAAATATGTGGAAGACAACTGGATTTATAACAACGTATGGACCGTTGACACTTAGACCGTTTATGGGAGAAGCGTTCGTACCAATAATTATGTGGAAGTGTGGTATAATCGTTTCAACAGGAAAGCAAGAATGGGAAATTTGCCTTTCTATCTCCTCATAACTTGACTTTATAAGGAAGCCACATAAATTGTGTCTTTAGTTTGTCTGTTGCAAGAAGGGAATGTAAGGCGACATCACAAGAAACAGACAACACAAGTTCAGGGTCACCTTATCAAGTTATTAGAAAAGTATGGAAACCACCAATCAGCAGAAACACCTTGTTTAAATGCCATGCTAAAATCTATGTCCCATGTTAGACAGAGCAACAGGTAAGCTGGACTGGGTAGTGCTTTCATAAATGTGTTGAATGATTTGATAAATGCATTGCAAAGCCATCCAGTTATTTCAGTACCAACATTGTTACATATAATTAATGTATGTTTCAGTACCAACATTGTTACATATAATTAATGTATGTTTCAGTACCAGTAAGTGTTACATATAATTAACTATATGTTTCAGTTAACATATATCACGTATACCCAATTACAAGATCTCAATAAAATTAGCGAATCTTTGAATTTTCTTTTTAAAGGAATACTTTATTTTGTAAAACAAATTTTACCAAACAATATTTTTAGTACCACAACTAGTACAATAAACTTTCATTTTCTCCTACATATGCCTTGTGCCTTGTCCCATAAAGAGTATACATATACGTCATAACAACATGTACATGTCATTTGTTTTCAATAAAAAATTATGCCTTTGAACTCGTGTGGACTTATTTTAAATAGTAATAATATCAGAAATGTAAATCAAACAAACAACACAAAAAACCCACCAAAAAACCAAAAACAAACTCCTTTGTTGCAAATGACCATCGCCAAAATATTAACACTGTTTTGCTTGTGAGCGAATTAACCATATATTTCAAGTTTGCGGAAGAATTTTCTATAAACAGGAAAAAGGGCTTCCATCAGTTTTCGTAAAAGCGAAAATAAAGGTATCGCATTATAATAACTAATGGTCACAGTAAATTATAGATTGGTGTGGGATGATCGAGCCCAGACAGGACCGCAGTACACGGCTGTCGAATAACAGAGGGCCAGTGCTGATGTATTGAGTGTTTGAGTATTAGCGCCCCGTGTTGGGCCTGCCAGTTTGCGGAGTAGGTTGTTTTGAGTACTATGTTTCGCTGCAGTTTTCTTCAGGTTATTGTAGAATGTCAGTGATCTGTCCAAGGTATGTTGGTGTCGTGTTTTATTTGCTGCCTAATGAGGAGGATGCAAAGCTCACGGTTCGCATTTGCATTGTTAAGGTGGAAGAAGCTAGACACCGTCTTTGTTGTGTTTGCTTGTAGACACCATTTCTTGAAGATGTCTGTCATTTCCTCCAGGTCCTTGTTCCATACCTCCTCATGTTCAGTAAATGAAGGATTTTGGGTCCCAAGAGCAATGTCATTTGCATACATGAACTTGGGCTACTGTGTTACAGGTAAGTCATTGATATAGACATTGAACAAACTTGGCGAAAGAACAGACCCCCGTGGGAGTCCATTAGCCTGACGCCTCCACGAGCTACAGCTCTATGGTATGTGTACTCTAAAGCGCCTGTTGCGCAGGAACAGTTCGATAGTTAACAACTATCAAGCGCGGCAGTACTAGAAATTTTCAACAACAGCCTTGTTTGCCAGACCGTGTGATATGCAGCTGTTAGATCAAGGAAAACAACTCCAATTGTAAGGTTCCACTAAAAACCGTTTTCAACAAACGTAGTCAGGGCAAGGACTTGATCGCAAGTATTACGGTCATGCCTGAAGCCTGCATGCTCAACAATTATGATATTCTCCAAGTATGAACAAATGTTGTTGAGAATCAGGCGCACAAGTACCTTAAAACAGACTGAACGCAAGGAGATCGGCCGATAACTCGCCGCATTGTTTGGATCTTTACCAGGTTTTGGGACCGCAATAATGTTTGCCTGGTACCACAAAGTCGACATGCACTTTTCCCTAACAATCCGGGTGTAAAAAGCGGCGAGCCATTCCTTTGCCTTCGGGATAATATGCTTCAAGAACTCAGACAGGATGTTGCCATATCCTGCTGCTTTGCCTGATCTGATGCTGCATAGCACTGTTTCAAGTTATGTTGTTGTGAATATCTCTGGAGTATTTTGATCTAGTTCATCTGACTTCTGACGACAGTATTGTCGCCACTTATCTCGTACTTGAGGTCGGTGCTGTTTCTCCAGAGGTGCTTTTGCAACTTGTAATAAATGGTTAGCTACCGCATTTGGTTCGACAACAGAGTGGGCTTGAACTGGTTGCTGAGCGGTGCCAAGTCTTCGAATCAAGCTGCAACATTTCCAACTGGAGCGCGTGAAGCTGAGCGCTCCTGTAGTTTCCTCCCAGTTAGTGCTCCTGGCAGTGCCCAGGGATTCGATGAGGTGTTCTGCTATGTCTGGATCTCCAGATGCTTCATACTCCTTGAGAAGAGTCTGACCGTCTTCATCCACACAGGGTGTATAGACTGCATGACGACCACGAGGGGCAGACTGAGTGGCTGCCTTGAATATGACTCTTTGGAAGCGGTGGTAGGATTCCATGATTGAGATGCAGCGAGATGGCATGCTGACTATGCTACTCTCTAGTATGTCAGTGTACTACGTCCAATCTACTTTGCGGAAGTTCCAACGCTGCTGTGAAGAACTGTGTACAGCCGGCAGCTGAAGTCCAATATGGATAAGTATTGGTCTGCGTGGGAAGTCGTCTAGAACAGTTTGGTTTACTGGCTGAGGATGGTCACCAATGGAGCTGACCCAGCAGAGCTCTTTTTGCAATCTTGCATAATGCAAAGTCCCACGTTTCTTGGAGTCTTGGGTCAGAAGGAAGTCATTGTTCATTGCCCACTCTACCAAGTGTTCCCTGTCTTCATTGACTGTTGAAGTCACCGATATAGACGACCTGGTGTTCGAGAGTTGGAAGAATATTGTTATCCCAGTGGGCACTGGGCGGTTTGTAGACATTAACAATCTTGTGCCCTCCAACCTGGACCACATCGCAGAATCTTGTAGAAGAAATTGGAGAGGCATCAGTAATGTCATACGTAACACGGCCGATTTTGGAGTCAGGTGTTGATGAGGTCAAAGCCTCCAGTGGTGTATCGTCCTGCTACCTGATCTGCAACGTGAGTCTCCTGCAGACAGATTATGTCAACATTATGACGGTTGGAGGGGGAATGTTGTTGTGTACTGTCAGCCAAGGTAAAGGGGTAGGACATAGCGTTCCAGATGTTATGCGCATTGTTTTGCTGAGCTGGTCCTCAATTATATGACGTTCATTGATATCCAGCTCAACAAAACAATGCGCATAATCTCTGGAATGCTACTTCCTACTCCTTTACCATGGCTGCCGTTACTCAGCAACGTTCCTCCTCCACATCTGCGTCGTCAGGAAGCAACCACAAAGATGTTGGCTAAGGTATATGCCAGTGAGAAACTTCCACTGTACATGGACATCACCTCACATCCAGCAGTCCGCTTGATATCGAGACGTACGTGACAGTTATTTCAACATGGAGTGTCGAGTGGTCTTTAACAGATGTTGTGAACAACTCCCTCGTAGCTGAACCATCTATCTGCCCTCCTGACTTCAACCTTCCACGTCATCTGTGGACCACACTGAACCGCTTCCGGAGAGGACAGGGTCGTTGTGCAGTCAGCCTTATCCGATGGGGCCAGGTCAATGACTCTTCATGTTGCCGTGGAGCTCTACAGACCATGTCACACAATGTGAACAACTGTCCACTGACAAAGTTCCCTGTTGGACTGCGGGGTCTGCACCTTGCTGATGATGACGCAGTTAAACGGCTGAGCACGCAGTGCACACGTTAAATAAATGATCTGTTCATTTTCTGAGCGGTCTTATTAAATAACACAAAGAAAGAGGCGTGAACAAATTCGGATATAATGGCAGAATGAATGTAAATCAAAGAAATTTAAATGGGTCCGTAGATTAACCGGAACACGCCATGATATGAGCAATTACCAAAGCAAATTAATTACCAGAACAGCGTCAAGAGAGGCAACTGCATGCTCCTCGTGTAGACATAGGCTACTGATACGGCATTTAAGATTTTGTTTATTCATTTCATAAAATAGCAATATATGTTTTATACATATAAATCATTTGCATGCATGCTTTACATGTAGATCAGTTACCTACAACCATATATGAATATAGTCGGAAATAGATCTATAAGTCTAAGTATCAGCCTCTTCTTTTTCTTCTTCCTTCCTTCGTCATCGTCATCATCGTCATAATCATCATCTTATTGTTATCTCTTTTCTTTCTATACTCTTCATCAAAACATTTGCAGGCGTTACGCCCATACACTAATGCGTGACGTTACATGTAAAGCAAATGTATTTTGCTTCAAAAATGTATTATAATTTCAAGAGAATGTCGCTTTAATGGAATATAATTATCTAGCAAGTATTATTTGGCCTTCATTAGAGCCAGGCAGCTTGTTTGATCATCGTATCTAAAGAATCCACTAAGTTAGGTATGAAGGTGGTATCAATGTGGTATCAAGGTGGCATCAATATGGTATGAAGGTGGTATCAATGTGGTATCAAGGTGGTGTCAGTGCATTTAAGACGAGGCAAGGTTTTGAAGCGTTTGCGCAAAATATTAGCACATTTGATTTGAAATTGTAAAAAAAATTAATTTCATCGAATTTCAACATTTATGTTTATTAAATTATGCTAGAACACATACAATGTCATGTTCCGAAACGTCCAGTAAAGTCTTGGTCCGAAACGTCCCTAATCCATTGAAATATATATAGTAAAGGTAAATCTTAAATAGAGAGATATATGCCTGATGTCGCGAAATGAGTTTATAAACGAGTTATGTTTTAACTTGCCATACAAATTGACGTTCATTAGCCATTGAATTAGTTGTTCCATGGGATAAATCAATATGGTCATGTGACTGTTCATTTCGCTCTATATAAGCCTGTATAACTGCAGACGTGTTGAAATGTGTTTACTTGTGTATACTAATCTGTGTACTTGTTGCTCATCAATAAATCCGTTTCAGATCTGTGTGAGTGTATGTATTAGTATATTTGAATGGTTGATATCGATCTGATGATAAAATAACCTGTAACTATGATCAATACGATGTAGCATATGGTTGCATATTGTTTTGTTGGTTTTAATTGCAGTTTTAAAACATTGCATGTATCATGCAGATAAAGTAAATTAAAGTGCCCTTCCCAAGGACTCCCTGAAGCACACGAGTCCAGCTATCTACCAGTCGAGTTATCGTGGCTCCATAATGGTCTCCTATGACCACGCATGTTATCCCCGTCAAATAAATTATTATTATTATTATTATTATTATTATTAATGTTGTCGTTTTTGTAGCAACAACAGCAGCAGCAATAGTAGTAGTAGTGTTAATACATGGATGACATGATACCATGGATTTAAGTGTTAAACGGGATGTGTGGTGTTGGGGTTCAAAACCACTTAACTAATTCTCTAATCAATGCAAAAGATGCCTAAACGTTACCTTTTGGCTTTTGGAGATCATGCCAATAAATTATATATATTATGAATTTTATGAATTGGTTTATCCGTTATGTATATATATATATATATATATATATATATATATATATATATATATATATATATATATATATGGGAGATATCCAGGCCGATCTGAAAACCTGATTTTTAGAATGAAAATTATCTTAACAAATTAACCGAATTATTTTCCGTTTCTAAGATTTATTGCTTGTTGTTTCCCCAAAGTGATTAGCATCTATTTATTTTCCATAATTCTGCTTGCAACAAGTTTACGGTTTATCAACCTTTAATCTTAAGGCCAGTATCTGTTATTACTTGTTAACATAACCTGATTTTGAGTTGTGGTGGAGAAAACAATCTGAAGCGGTCCACATCTGGCTTTGAAGAATTAGTAGGAACTACCGGTCGAAGCACGTGCTGCTGGGGAATACCTATGTGTAACAGGAGGACCAACAGACGATACAAGCTGAATCTTACCTGAGGTAATGTTTACCAATTTTTGAAATTTACTTTGAGCAAGCTTAGACTGTTTTATTCCCAAGTACAAGTTTATTTAAGTTCAAGACGCAGCATTCAGGGCCAGATCAGGTCAGGTGTCGAGGGAGGGTCACCGAAGTTTCAGAAAGACTTGACTACCCTCAAAGTGCACGAAAGCAAAAGTCTGTGTATATTTACTCAGAGTGTGCATTATACTCAGTAAATGTACGCGAGAATAAAACAGCCAAATGACAAGTGACGAGACCGTATGTTTTTTGTTTGTGTACGTTTTTTGTGTGTTTTTTTTTTATTGCCCGTTATGGGAGGGTGGGTCGGAAAACTCCAGACAGCCCCTCCCCCCAAATCCGGACCTGGCACTCGTCATGTAGACTAACAGCGTGAATAGGACTTAGGCGCAGATGCAAATCCGTTGTCGTTAGTTATCATTTTAAGCGATGGATTCAATGACAATGACAAATTCGTTTTTAAACTCAAGTTGCAATACACAACATTTGGGGTAAAATATTAGTATCACACTTTGCTTGTGTGTATGTCAGCATTGGATGATATACTTTTTCTCACAGTAAATGCAATATATCACTCAGATTGACAGCATTATTACATTATTACTTCAATTACATGTTGAAACTTAATTACATAGATACTGACATATTTGGAACACAAATTAGTAAGCGCTTATTATTTTACAATTATAAAGGAAAGAACAGTTAACACACTGAGTAAAGAGGATTTGAAATTATCAAAATTTTAATAAAATAATATCTATTTCAGATAGATTGCTTAAACCGCCAAGTTTCCCAGAACACAATAATTTATTAAATTTTGATACAATTGGTTGCATATAGAAATGTTTGAATAGTACTTTTCTTTCTTTTGTGAAATAACTACATTCAAGGAGATACTGAAATTCATCATCCACACAGTTTTGCATGCAAAACATGGAATCTTCATATCTCTGCAAATTTTCCTATCTCCCCTTCTCTATAGATAATAGTGATCACATGTTCAAAATAATGTTATAATTTGAATTCCATTTGAAAAATTCTGCCTGTATTAGCTTTTGTCGATTTTATGAACAGATCACAGAGTCTTTCGTTAAGTATTGTATCCCATCTGTTTCTGCCTACACTATTATTTTTTTTCTTCTGTTTTCTAATTTCATGGTGTTTGATTTTTGTAATCATATCATTATATATGTTTTGTTTTGTTATGTGTATTGTCTAATGTTGTAAAGCACTTAGAGCTTCTAAAGATTAGGTGCTATAAAAAGTCCTCTTTATTATTATTATTATTATTATTATTATAGTCTTTACACATGACAGCCAGTATAACTGGTGCTGGAAGAACCCGGAAAATTCCACTAAGAGCAACAGACCCACTGGAAGCTTCTGGCAAGCTTTCTCACATACACACATTAGCTGAACTGAGACTTGAAATGGCAGTGATAATGCAAGTGCTTAAGGCCACTCAGCCACCAGGGCCCCAGTATGTGTAATTTTAAAAAAATACTTGGTAAAAATTACAACTGGATCTCTTACAAATGTAAAATAGTTCTTTTTAACAAAAAATACCATTATGATAATATAGATTAATGAAAGTTTTTAAAAAAAATACCCCCAAACTGTTCCTTGAAAGTATAGTTTGCAAGTTTATTTTTTTCTCTTGCAAAACAATGATGTAAGAAAGCAGGTTAGCAGAGGGATTTTTCTTTAAAATTCCTTGCAGGAATACTTTAGTGAAACAAAATTATACACCAAGAAACTTCCAGCCTGAACTAAGTTCTTGGAAAAATCTGCCAGAAATGCAAAAATGCAAAAGGAAACCATATAAAAATGTTGGTGAAATATGTAGATTTCCAGCCAGGATTTAAAGCAAAATATTCTTGGTGAGAAAAATCTAAAATCTCTCAGAAATAATATGTCAAGAATTTTATACCTTATTAAAAAAATTCCTGGTGGAACACTGGAATTTAATTGAAATCTTCGAGAACAAAATCTTTAAGGAGTTTTTGCCAGATTTAAAATTCAGTGGATTTTTCTGCATTATGCCGAATACTACACATTGTGATGTCCTTATTAAAAAGTAAAGTCTTCATTATTTATATCAAATAATAACTTGACAATTTTTAATTTGTATTTTGAAAAGAAAATGCATGTTTTCATATCAAACATAAAATCTACATTGTTTTGGCAAATGCATTCCCGATGGATTTCTAGATGTAGGAGACTTTGTCTCAAATTCTCCCTTAAAACCCTTAATTTATACAAAAACAAAACTATTTCTTAGTCATCTTTACTAATATATACATGTACAGCTGAAACAGTAAACTGCCGAGGAATAAGTAATTTGTTGTAATGTCAAGTGGTGCAAAGGAAATAGTAATCTGTACTAAAATCAAGTGGTAACAAATGATATTGTGCAAGTAATCTGTGCTAATGTAAAGTCATACAAAAGAAATGATAATCAGTACTAGTGTCAAGTGATACAAAAGAGTAATTTATACTAATGTCACATAATGCAGAAGAAACTAATCAATACTAATGTCAAGTGATGGAAAGTATTATGACTCCACAGGACTCAAAATAAGTAACAGAAAAGAGCAAAACCAGCAAGTTTTGTACATTTCAACAAATATTTTTCGCTTGAATACAAAAGTGAAAATTTTAAAATAAAGTACTGTATTTTGAATCAAATCCCAATTAGTTCCTAAAAGTTCAATCATAAATCCAGAAAGCATGGGTTATTCCAAATAAATTCCAGTGGTGTTCAGATTGAATTCTGATGTTGAATTTGCTAATAGTCTGGAATAGTGTTGATGTGCTAATAGTCATGATGTATCACAATGGTTTATTCAGTGAATTAATAAGTTTCCAAAATTGCAATTTAATCCTCCTATTGAAGAGAACTTTGTAATTCAAATAAATAATACAAATAAATAAATTAGATCCTTTTAATTGAACACAACTTGTTTCCACTAAGACTGGTGTTAAGATGTGGAATAATTAATTGTGAAGTAAACAGCTTTATAAAAAAAAAACTATGACACTATTGCAGAACCAAGATGAGGGTCAAAAGTTCATTTTTTCCCCATAGGATTCATAACAAGATTGTGTGTAGTCAGATAGGCCACTTCTACCCTCGATTACTGACCAAGGTTGACCACACAATACAAGTTAATTAAACATAACAAAAGGAAAATAGTAATCTGTATTAATATCAAGTGATACAAGGAAATAGTAATCTGTACTAATGTCACATGATACAAGGAAATAGTAATCTATACTAATGTCACATGATACAAGGAAATAGTAATCTATACTAATGTCAATTGATACAAGGAAATAGTAATCTGTTCCAATGTCAGGTGATAGAAGAAAATAGTGATCTGTACTAATGTCAAATGATGAAAGGAAATAGTAATCTGTACTAATGTCAAATGATACACGGAAATAGTAATCTGTATTAATGTCAGGTGATACAAGGAAATAGTGATCTGTACTAATGTCATTTGATACAAGGAAATAGTAATCTTTACTAATGTAAAGTGATACAAGGAAATAGTAATCTGTACTAATGTCAAGTGATACAAGGAAATATTAATCTGTACTAATGTCAAGTTATACAAGGAAATAGTAACCTGAACTAATGTCAGTTGATACAAGGAAAT
The DNA here is from genome assembly GCA_028554795.2 of Sinohyriopsis cumingii. Taxonomy (NCBI): domain Eukaryota; kingdom Metazoa; phylum Mollusca; class Bivalvia; order Unionida; family Unionidae; genus Sinohyriopsis; species Sinohyriopsis cumingii. The sequence goes on along the minus strand of CM068840.1, from coordinate 116,340,139 downwards.
ATTAATCTGTACTAATGGCAGGTGATACAAGGAAATAGTATTCTGTACTAATGTCAAGTGATACAAGGAAATAGTAATCTGAACTAATGTCAGTTGATACAAGGAAATAGTAATCTGTACTAATGTCAAGTGATACATGGAAATAATAACCTGAACTAATGTCAGTTCATACAAGGAACTAGTAATCTGTACAAATGTCAAGTGATACAAAGGAAATAGTAATCTTCACTAATGTAAACTGGTACTAAATAAATAGTAATGCATACTAATGTCAATTGATGCAAATTAATAATATATACCATGCCAAATGATATAAAGTAATCTGTACTCATGTCATGTGGTACAATTAATAGTGATGGATACTATGCCAGATGATACAAATTAATCTGTACTCATGTCATTTGTTACAATTAATAGTGATGGATACTGTGCCAAATGATACAAAGCAATCTGTACTAATGTCATGTGGTACAAAATAAATAGTAATGTATACTGATGTAAAATGATACAGAGTAATCTATACTCATGTCATGTGGTACAAAATAAATAATGATGTAAACTATGTCAAATGATACAAAGTAATCTGTGCTAATGTCATGTGGTACAAAATAAATAGTGATGTAAACTTTGTCAAATGATACAAAGTAATCTGTGCTCATATCATGTGGGCCTAGTGGTTAGAGTGTCCACCTCGGATGCGGGAGGTCGTGGGTTCGATTCCCAGCTGAGTCATATGAAAGACTTACAAAAATGGTACTAACAGCTGCCTTGCTTGGTGCTCGGCACTAAGAGGTTAGTGTTGGGACTGTTCGACCTGGTGTCAGGATAATGTGACTGGGTGGGACATCATGCTACATGATACCCCAGTGCTAGACATCACTATAAACTGCCACACTGCAGACATCGTAGCGATATGACTGAAACATTGTTAAAGCTACGTTAAAAATCCAAACCACACACACACATATCATGAGGTACAAAATAAATAGTGATGTATACTATTGTCAGGTGATACAATTATGGTGGTTATCTATGATAACGTCAAGTGATACAAGGAAATAGTAATCTGTAGTACTGTCAACTGATACAGGGAAATAGTAATATTTGCACCAATGTAGGAGTCCTAAGTGTCATCTGGTCCAATTCCAGTTTACAACAGCTGTCAGTATGTTGAATCTAATCCATTTTGCACAGCAGTCCATATGTCTGGTCCAGTACCATTTTACACAGCAGTCTCTATGTCTGGTCCAATTCCATTTTACACAGTGATCTGTATGGTCCAACTCCATTTTACACAGCAGTCTATACGTCTTGTCCAATTTCATTTTGCATAACAGTCTGTATGTCTGGTCCAATTCCATTTTACACAGCAGTCTGTATATCTAGTCCAATTCCATTTTACAGCAGTCTGTATGACTGGTCCAATTCCATTTTACCCAGCAGTCTGTATATCTGGTCAAATACCATTTTACAGCAGTCTGTATATCTGGTCAAATACCATTTTACACAGCTGTCCGTATGTCTGGTCAAATACCATTTTACAGCAGTCTGTATATCTGGTCAAATACCATTTTATACAGCTGTCCGTATGTCTGGTCAAATGCCATTTTACACAGCAGTCCGTATGTCTGTTCCAATACCACTGTACACAGCAGTCTGTATGGTCCAGTTACATTGTACACAGCAGTCTGTATATCTGGTCCAATACCATTTTTCACAGCAGTCTGTATTTCTGTTCCAATACCATTGTATTCAGCAGTCTGTATGGTCCAATACCATTTTACATAGCAGTCTGTATGTTTGGTCAAATAAAAATTTTCAAAGCAGTCTTTATGGTCCAATTCCATTTTACACAGCAGGCTGTATATCTGGTTCGATACCATTTTACACAGCAGTGTTAATATCTGGTCCAACTCCATTTTGCACAGCAGTCTGTATGTCTGGTCTAATTCTGTTTTACATAGCAGTCCATATGTCTGGTTCAATAACATTTTACACGGCAGTCAGTATGTCTGTTCCAATACCAATGTATACAGCAGTCTGTATGTCTGTTCCAATACCAATGTATACAGCAGTATGTATGTCTGTTCCAATACCAATGTACACAGCATTCTGTATGGTCCAATTCCATTATACATAGCAGTCTGTATGTCTGGTCCAATACCATTTTACACAGCATTCCATATGGTCTGATTCCATTTTACATGGCAGTCTTTATATCTGGTCCCATTCCATTTTATACAGCAGTCTGTATGGTTTAATTCCATTTTACACAGCAGTCTGTATATCTGGTCCAATACCATTTTACACAGCAGTCTGTATGTCTGATCCAGTACCATTTTACACAGCAATGTATATCTGGTCCAATACCATTTTACACAGCAGTCAGTATGTCTGATCCAGTACCATTTTACACAGCAGTCTCTATCCCACCAGTGTCAAAAAACTTTGTTAAAAAATGTCTCAGTGAACTTGATACCAAGAAAGCTACAGGACTTATCAGATTGGTCCACGACTCATTAAATCTTCTGCCTCTGCTATTGTAGATAGCATAACATTCATAATTAATGTAAGTATTGCAACCTCATCTGTCCCCAAAATGTGGAAAACTGCAAAAGTGACTCCTGTTCACAAATCTGGTTCTAAGGATGATGCTTATAACTACCGACCAATCTCAGTACATGTACTACCAAACTTGTCAAAATTGATTGAAAAACATGTCCATGACTCATTCATGTCCTATTTAACCAAACACTTGCTGTTACACCCTAATCAATCAGGCTTTAGACAGAACCATTCCCGTGAGAATCTCCCTAACTGATAAATGGCTTCAAGCACTTGACCAAGGTAGAATAATAGGAACTGTATTTGTAGATTTCAGGAAAGCTTTTGACATGGTGGATCATGAAATCCTTTTGAACAAACTGAAAATCTACCAGTGTGATGAAAGAACAATTAGATGGTTTACTTCTTACTTAAGTGGAGGGGCCCCGAGTGGTCTAAAGCGCTCACCGTTACCGATCACTGCCATCTCACCTCTGTCTGCGTGGGTTTGAGTCGCGGGTTCAGCCTATGTTGGTATGTGAGAAAGCTTGCCAGTAGCTTCTCGTGGGTCGGTGGTTCTTTCCGGGGTTTTCCCGGGTTCTTCTTCCACCATTAATACTGGCCGCCTTGTATAGCCTATGTTGTGCTGAAAAAATGGCGTTAAACCCAACAACAACAAAAATCTTACTTAAGTGAGAGAACACAACATGTTTACATAAATAATGTTCTGTCTGAACCTGAAACAATTAGATATGGAGTACCACAAGGCTCAATTCTAGGTCCATTACTATTCATTTTATTTATTAATGTCCTACCACTTTTACTAAGAGACTCAATATCATCTACAGATCTCTATGCAGATGACACAACATTGTCAGACATCCAAAACACAAAGCATGAACTCAAAATTTCTTTATAGAATGCCCTAAACAATCTGGAAAACTGGTGCACATGTAATGGCATGGTGGTAAATACTGGTAAAACTAAAATATTACTTATCTCAACATGGCAAAGAAGGACAAATCTTGATAGTGATGAACTATGTCTGACATGGAAGGATACAAATTTGCAAATGGTCTGTCCTGATAGACTACTTGGTATTCTGGTAGATAATAACCTATCATGGACTGAACATATCAAACATATCAGTAAAAAAGTCAGTTCAAGTTTATGGCTTCTCAGTAGGATAAGACATTTTCTCCCAGAAAGGCACAGAAAACTATTTTATAAGTTACATACAACCCTATTCGGACTACTGTAGTACAGTATGGGGTAATTCAAATGATAAAAACATAGCAAAGCTGGCACATCTTCAAAAAACAGCATTTGGGCTAATATCAATCCAGAAAGAAAGCAAGGAAGATTTAGCTGGTAGGTTAAAAATATTACCTATTAAAGACCGAATCTGTTTGAGAAAAGCCAAATTAATGTACAGGATATCTCATAATAGTGCTCCAGAATATTTACAATCACTATTCCAGTATAGGCTGCCTGGTAATACTCCCCACCTGCGATCCATGTCTACCAAACAGTATAAAATTCCCAAACCAAATAAGGAGTTATTTAAAAAAAGTTTCCAATACTCTGGAACTCTGCTCTGGAATAGTATTCCAGTTGAGATTAGAAATGCCCACTCTATTTCCTTCTTCCAAACCCAATATATCCAGTGGCTTCAGAGATGCAGCTTAAATAAATACATTCCTTTGTATGAGGGCCTCAAGGTAGATTAGTTTTTAGCTAATTGTGTTACCATCTTTAAATAAGGTCATTATTATTATTATTATTATTATTATTATGTCTGGTCCAATACCATACTCCACAGGAATCTGTATATCTAGTCCAATTCCATTTTACAGCAGTCTGTATGCCTGGTCCTATTCATTTTACACAGCAGTCTGTATGTTCTGATTCCATTTTACAGAGCAGTCTGTATGTCAGGTCCAATACCATTTTACAGAGCAGTCTGTATGGTTCATTTCTATTTTACACAGCAGTCTGTACATCTGGTCTAATGCCATTTTCCTCAGCAGTTTTTATATCTGATCAAACTGCATGTTACACAACAGTCTCTACATCCGGTCCAAAACCATTTTACACAGCAGACTGTGTGTATGGTCCAATACCATTTTATACAGCAGACTGTGTGTATGGTCCAAAACCATTTTATACAGCAGACTGTGTGTATGGTCCAAAACCATTTTACACAGCAGACTGTGTGTATGGTCCAATACCATTTTATACAGCAGACTGTGTGTATGGTCCAATACCATTTTACACAGCAGACTGTGTGTATGGTCCAAAACCATTTTACACAGCAGACTGTGTGTATGGTCCAAAACCATTTTATACAGCAGACTGTGTGTATGGTCCAAAACCATTTTACACAGCAGACTGTGTATGGTCCAATACCATTTTACACAGCAGGCTGTGTGTATGGTCCAATACCATTTTATACAGCAGACTGTGTGTATGGTCCAAAACCATTTTACACAGCAGACTGTGTGTATGGTCCAAAACCATTTTACACAGCAGACTGTGTGTATGGTCCAAAACCATTTTACACAGCAGACTGTGTATGGTCCAATACCATTTTACACAGCAGGCTGTGTGTATGGTCCAATACCATTTTATACAGCAGACTGTGTGTATGGTCCAATACCATTTTATACAGCAGACTGTGTGTATGGTCCAAAACCATTTTATACAGCAGACTGTGTGTATGGTCCAATACCATTTTATACAGCAGACTGTGTGTATGGTCCAAAACCATTTTATACAGCAGACTGTGTGTATGGTCCAAAACCATTTTATACAGCAGACTGTGTGTATGGTCCAATACCATTTTATACAGCAGACTGTGTGTATGGTCCAAACCATTTTACACAGCAGTCTGTATGGTCTAATTCTGTTTCACAGTGCAGTTTGTATATCTGGTCCAATTCCATTTTACACGACAGTCCATATGCTATATCCTGTACCTTGCCTATCACAGATTAATCATTAATTCTGAGAAACATGCAATAAAAATGTAAAGAATAGAGTGAAACATTTCAAAGTTTGTGGTACATTGTATGATTTCTTGCTTTTATATGGAAATGTATTGTTTATTCATGCGATCTTTATGGTGAGTATCCTTCAGCAGTTGTTTGTTTTAATAAGCAATATAGTAACAGAAGTTGGAAAAAGGCAGGAGGGTGTCTGGGAACCACCTGCTTGGTGGTTCAGCTGGCAATGCCCTTGGTGGAGGATACTGTGGGGTTTGACCCCCATCAACTCAAAAGTGAGATGGTATGAAGGAGAAAGGTGAAACAGGTTTGAAATATATTATTTTTGTATTGTAGAATTTTTAAAAAATTAGATTGATATTTCAGGGATTTTTTTCTGATGACTATATGGATTCCATCATATTAATATATTGAATCATAATGTTTATTGATGTGTGGTGTTGTGGGACCAATTGTTTAAATTATATTGACCTCATTGCTAACATTCAGTTAAATAAATACACCTTCTTTCATCCTTCATTGTGTCTTTTACACATTGATTGACATTGTTATGTACTCCATAGTACTTAAGAGAGATAACTCTGCCAGAACTAGACAGGGATAGGAGGTATCCTGTCACAGTATTTTTAGAAACATAAAAAGTGTAGAACCTGATCTAGACATGCATTAACTTGATCTTGCATGTTGCCAAGAGACAACTTTTATTTTTTTAAGACCCAGAAAGTACAACCCTTGTTTACTTCACCATTCTCTCAACTCTCATATGTTGTACCTGTCACAGTTAGCTTTCTTTATTTTCTAAGACAATGTTATGTACTCTTTGGCACACACACACACCCAGGTGCTTGTGCAATTGTAATGCTATACTGTGTTCATAGTTCGTTGAATGAAATGCATTTGCTGGTAGCTCCCACTTCCTCAGGGTTATATAGCTCATAAGGTTTTAAATGTTCCATTAAAACCATCACGATAAAAAGTTATAGTATAAGAATGGGAAATTGCCAAGTTACCAGAAGACAGAATAATTAGGAAAACAAGGGAACTTGACCTAAGACACACATAGTCCTTGGCAGAAGATTGTGCATGTTTACTTTGTAATCCAAGTGCTGAAAATGTTATAAATTCTACATTTTCAGCATATACAATACATATTTGTTCCACAAATATCTAGGAAGTAGACTTGCTTTTAGTGGATGATTAAATGTCAGAATGGATGTTGTATGCATGTTACATTTTATGTTGTATGCATGTTACATTTTATGTTGTATGCATGTTACATTTTATGTTGAATGCATGTTACATTTTATGTTGTTTTCATGTTACATCTCATGTTGTATTCATATTACATTTTATGTTGTATTCATTTTACATTTTATGTTCATTACATACTTAAAAATGTTGTATTAGGGTCAAAATGTTATCAAAATGTTTGATATGCTGGTTGTCAGTGCATCAGTAAACATCAACATGCCTGTCTTAAGAGGTTTTTATCAAATGGCAATAATTTACAACAAATCACACGATGAGTTTTAGCCAAAAGCCAAGTATGTCTCTTCATTATCAGCAGGTTGCCATCAATCCTGATCTCATATGAAAGGAAAGAGATGGAACATTCATGGTTCTCATAGACATGGGTGTCATATTTGTGATGTTTTATGCCATTTTTTTTAGCATATTATAGGTTATACGTGGTGACCAATATAAATGGTGGAAAAAGAACCTGGGAACTACAAATCCCATTTGAAGCTGTTGGCATACTTTCAGACATAAGGTTATTTATTCAAACCCATTTGTTGAAACATACTATACTGCTCTCTTGATGACTCGCACATGGATTACTTGCAAAGAACTTTTAATGCAGGGGAAGGCATGGATCCAATTGATTTTCCAGAAAATCCAAAAGAATTGACCATTGTTTGTTGAATGTAAAGAAAATTGCAATAAGAATTAGTAAATTAAATCCTGATATGTTTATTTGTCATCAAAAATGGTGTCTGGAAAAGTTTCCACTTATAATAATCCTGCATTTTGTTAATTTTTCTTGAACAAAAATAATCTCAGTACATGTAAATAACAACCTTTGATAAAATGTTTATAAGTGAAATTGTTAATAATGCCTACTGGTAGCAACACAATTAAGAAATTAATAGCAATGAAATCAGTTTTGGACCCTGGCCGAGTCATACCAAAGACCTATAAAAGATGGTACTAACAGCTGCATTGCTAGGTGCTCAGCATTAACACATTAACCCCTAGCGACGACTTAACATGGCAGGAGGTAGTAGCCTACTTCTGAGCTCTGTAGCGTCATGGTCATGCATGATGCACTAAAGTGGGTGGTATTATAGAAAGTTAGAAGATGTAACTCTACATTGATACCAAATAATCTGGAATATATAGTTGCACTACAAAATACAGATAAAAAACTCATTTTTTGGACCCGACTTTTTCTACCCAAAATGTACCCGTAGTCTGGATCTGATTTTGTGTCTGGATTTGAGACCTTTTGGTCTCATATCTAAGGCAAACCAGTATGAACTGCAAACAGACAGATGAACCTTTGCAAAAAGTAGGATAAGATGGGCATTTGGAATAAAGAGTGGTCTCGATACAAAAATAATAGCTCTGTTTAGCAAAAAACACACACGCGAGCCAAATAGCCAATGAAAAATGTTTCTAACACAACTAGGCAGTATGTTATTGAAAGATCACCTGGGATTTGGTGTTTTCAGATCTGTTCAGAAATAACTTTCAAAATGCGTTTCCTACTTGATTTTCAGGCAAAAATGACAGAAACGTCCAGGGGTTAATGTGTTAACCGATGCATTTTGATGACATCACCAAATTTGAATATTCCTTGCGTATTTAATCACTTGTGCATCGACATTGCCCATACATTACAAATTTAGCCATTCCTTGACGATTTAAAAAAAAAATCTTAAGAGGTTAGTTATGACTGGTCGGCTTCTTGTCAGGATAATGTGACTGGGTGTGACATCATGCTACATGTCAGTGATATGACAAATATTGTTAAAGCTATGTTAAAAATCCATATCACATACACACTCATGCAAAGAAGTTTTGTCAAGCTAAATTTGTGTCTTTGTTGTATATTTTAATTTGGTTTTAGTGTACTCATCATAAATGTGATAATGTTCTCTTGAATTCAGTTGTGACAAATGTCTTATCATTACAGCCCCGTTTTTTTCTGTGAGAAATTAATGAACTGCCAAATATTTTGATCTCCATTTTGTGGACACATTTGTGTTATTGTTACATGAAATTAAAAGCAGATCTGCACTGTATTATCATATTTTGTCTGTCTGAAATGAAGGGAATTTAATATAAAATTGTTAAAAGGCATGCAAATTCTACCTTTGATTGCAGTAATGAGCTTGTGAGGTCAATTGACCACTTTCAAATACTGTTATAAATATCAATGTGTAAGTTATTAACTAAATCCACTCAGTACAGTAAACTACTAAGGGATGAGAAAGTTTCATTACTTGCAATGTAATCAGTTCCTCATTATTTCACTAATAAAATAATTATAAATCCGGTTTCAACATTGCAGTACTTTGATGAATATCTCTACTATTTCAGCAAAATTAATCTTGCTTTATTGTGCAAAAAAGCAGTGACGTAATACACAATGTTTTTGCAGATAAGTAGACCTGTACATCATGTATTGAAATGTCTCAAAGTATATTTTTCATTATCTTTCAGAGATTGGTTATCTTGAAAATTAAGGTATGTTATACCGAAGATGCCACCAAATATATTTTGTATCACATTATGTTTTAGTGAATACATTGTAGATATTCAGTTTGACAATCAGAATCAATCATGATTTTATGAATTCATCTATTAAACAAAAAATAAGGAATGAAACCTGCCTACTAATATGACTGTTTTTGAGCATGTTACAGGAAATGCACAATTTTCATTTTTTGACTTCATTAGATTGAACAATTTAAGCTTTAAAAACTAAGTGTTAATTGGAGCACTTTGTATCATTTATAAATCTGTCAAAACTAAGTGTTAAGTGGAGCACTTTGTATCATTTATAAATCTGTCAAAACTAAGTGTTAATTGGAGCACTTTGTATCATTTATAAATCTGTCAAAACTAAGTGTTAATTGGAGCACTTTGTATCATTTATAAATCTGTCAAAACTAAGTGTTAATTGGAGCACTTTGTATCATTTATAAATCTGTCGAAACTAAGTGTTAATTGGAGCACTTTGTATCATTTATAAATCTGTCAAAACTAAGTGTTAATTGGAGCACTTTGTATCATTTATAAATCTGTCAAAACTAAGTGTTAATTGGAACACTTTGTATCATTTATAAATCTGTCAAAACTAAGTGTTAATTGGAGCACTTTGTATCATTTATAAATCTGTCAAAACTAAGTGTTAATTGGTCATTGGAGCACTTTGTATCATTTATAAATCTGTTAAAACTAAGAAAGCACCTCAGATCCTTTAAAAATAAAAAAATGAGATAACTGGATATGAAATCAAGAAATGTAACATTTATTCTGGCAAAAATCAAAGAAGTCACATTATTAAATTGTGTATCATGCAGATAGAAATCATTTCCATTGATGTTTTGCTTTGTAAGGCAGTTCTGTTAATAATAACAATTTACAACTTTTAGTATTTTCTCCTCTTTTAAGCGACCGTAATTAAACTGAACAACCGGATCTGATATATCACTAATCCAAGACGGAAAATCATATCAACATTGGGCTCTTACAAAAACACTTCTTCTGATGTCTGTTACTAAATGAAAGTGGTTACAAGTGACATCCAATTTTTGGTCATCATGGCAGCCAGTTTGAAAATTTTGTTGTTGACACTCTTCCAAAATGAAAAGTCATATTGACATGGAGACTTCACAAGAAGACTAATTATGATGTCTAGTTAGTCCTGAAATAAAATCATGTCACTCTGATCTTGAATGTCGCTGCTGTGTCTGTAATCTTGCAAATCATATCGTTGTTACTCTTATATGAAGGTCCTAATAACATGGGGATTTTCACTAGAAGAATTGTGGTGATTACTTGGTCCTGAATGATGATAATGCTTGTGGTGATTACTTGGTCCTGAATGATGATAATGATTGTGGTGATTACTTGGTCCTGAATGATAATAATGATTGTGGTGATTACTTGGTCCTGAATGATGATAATGCTTGTGGTGATTACTTGGTCCTGAATGATAATAATGCAGAATCTGACATTCAGCATGGATATTTTCACCGGAAGACGTGTGGTGATTACTTGGTCCTGAATGATAATAATGCGTGGGGTGATTACTTGGCCCTGAATGATAATTATGGTTGTGGTGATTACTTGGTCCTGAATGATAATAATGCAGAATCTGATATTCAGCATGGGGATTTTCACCAGAAGACTTGTGGTGATTACTTGGTCCTGAATGATAATAATGCTTGTGGTGATTACTTGGTCCTGAATGATAATAATGCAGAATCTGACATTCAGCATGGGGATTTTCACCAGAAGACTTGTGGTGATTACTTGGGCTGGAATGATAATGATTGTGGTGATAGCTTGGTTCTGAATGATAATAATGCAGAATCTGATATCCAACATGGGACCATGGTGGCTGTCTGGAAAATCTTGTTATTGCTATTCCTTGAGAGTTGACGATCTTATTGACACAAGGATTTTGCCAAAGACTTCTCATGATATCTGGTTGGTCCTGGATGACTTTTTTATCCTGCAGACATCCAATATGGTTGCCAAAAAGACACTGTAAATAATGTTGCTTAATGGATGGTCATTATTGGCATGAGGTATCGCCAAAAATCTTCCAATGGTGTCTAGTCAGTCCTAAATGAAAATGGTGATCTTGCCAGGCCTCAGTGTGACAGTTTTGTTGCTCAAGAATATCAGTGATTTATTAGACACATGGTGGTTGAAAAGAAGTAAAAGAAGTAATGAACTTAACTTTTATTCAAGGTAATTCTTTTGGTCAATAGAGCACAGGTCCCATCGAGGGACTCTTGTTATTCACTAATCTACATTGTTTTTAGGATTGTTATTAGCCTAGAAGATTAAGTTATTATTTGCCTGTTAAGGAGAGTTGTCATTAGCAACTATATGTTGTTATTAGCAACCATATTCCAAGTTTTAAGTTTTTCACGTTTCAACAAAACTAATTTGATAGGTACCTGTGTAGATAATCATTGTTGTAATGTATTAACATTAATTTGTTACATTCATCTAACATTATGCCATGGTGATGTAATTTAATACTTTTAATTTCAGTTTATTTTATAATACGGGAATTGATTTATTTTCAGCTTTCCAGCTGTTGATATAAAATGACTTTTTAAGGAAGATGAATGTGTTTGCTGATGTTCTACAAGATGTGTGCACTTGCTGACCTTTCTCCAAGGGTCAGGACCTTTGCTGTACAGTTCAGGTCAATTTACCATGTGAATGGTATCAGCAAGGGGAGAGCCATAGGGTGTCAGCCTGTAACAAGGGTTTTACAATTATTTCATTGTAATTGGAGTAAGTAGGGGAAGAACAATAGGTTCTTTGACTGAAACAAAGGGTTTTTCTAATTATTTCAGCAACTGTAAGACACAAAGGAAGTGAAATGACTGGTTAAATATTTTGACTGGATGCATACTGTGCATTGGATACAAAGGCTTGTTAGGACAAAAAGAGAGACAGATGCTATTTATTATCATGTGATAAAAAATAAAAAGTTTTGCAGTTTGCTTTGGCATTTTATATTTAATTTAAATTGTGTTGACTTAAATATTACTGCATGTATTCTTGCAATTTTACAAATGATTTATTGGAAATAAATGAATACTTTGTAAAGGATAATATTCGTATATGCACATAAAGATTATATTAAACAAAAATATTAAAATTAGACAATTTAGCTGCAACATAGTTTAAAGATAACAGTCTTGTTAGTACATTAAGAAGTTTTTTAATATTCAGATTTATAAATGTAAGATTAAAGTAGCAAACAGGATTTATATTATCGACCATGGTTTATATTGTCATCCAGGGTTCATATTATCAACCAGGGTTCATATTATCAACCAGGATTCATATTATCAACCATGGTTTATATTATCAACCAGGATTCATATTATCGACCATGGTTTATATTATCATCCAGGGTTCATATTATCAACCAGGGTTCATATTATCAACCAGGATTCATATTATCAACTAGGGTTTATGTTAGCAACCAGGATTCATATTATCAACCAGGGTTTATATTATCATCCAGGGTTCATATTATCAATCAGGATTCATATTATCAACAAGGGTTTATGTTAGCAACCAGGGTTGAGGCCCCGAGTGGCTGAGTGGTCTAAAGTGCTGTCCGTTACGGATCACTGCCATCTCACCTCTGTCTGCATGGGTTCGAGTCTCGGATTCAACCAATGTGGGTATGTGAGAAAGCTTGCCAGTAGCTTGTCATGAGTCAGTGGTTCTTTCCGGGGTTTTCCCGGGTTCTTCCTCCACCATTAATACTGGCTGCCATGTATAGCCTATCGTGTGCTGAAAAATGGCGTTAAACCCTACAACAACAACAACAACAACAGCAACCAGGGTTCATATTAGCAACCAGGGCTTGTATTATCATCCAGGGTTTATATTAGAGCCAGGGTTTATATTATCAACCAGGGTTTATATTATCAACCAGGATTCATATTATCAACCAGGGTTTATGTTAGCAACCAGATTCATATTAGCAACCAGGGTTTGTTTTATCATCCAGGGTTTATATTAGCAACCAGGATTCATATTAGCAACCAGGGTTTATATTATCAACCAGGGTTTATATTATCAATTAGGGTTTATATTATCAACCAGCATTTATATTATCAACCAGGGATTATATTATCAATTAGGGTTTGTATTATCATCGAGGGTTTATATTAGCAACCAGGGTTCATATTAGCAACCAGGGTTTATATTATCAATCAGGGTTCTTATTATCAATTAGGGTTTATATTATCAACCAGGGTTTATATTATCAACCAGAGTTTATATTATCAACCAGTGTTTATATTATCAACCAGGGTTTTTATTATCAATTAGGGTTTATATTATCAACCAGCCTTTATATTATCAACCAGGGTTTATATTAGCAACCAGGGTGTATATTATCAACCAGGGTTTATATTATCAACCAGGGTTTATATTAGGAACCAGGGTTTATATTACCACTTAGGGTTTGTATTATCATCGAGGGTATATATTAGCAACCAGGGTTTATATTATCAACCAGGGTTTATATTATCAATTAGGGTTTATATTATCAACCAGCATTTATATTATCAACCAGGGTTTATATTAGCAACCAGGGTGTATATTATCAAGCAGGGTTTATATTATCAACCAGGGTTTATATTAGGAACCAGGGTTTATATTACCACTTAGGGTTTGTATTATCATCGAGGGTATATATTAGCAACCAGGGTTTATATTAGCAACTAGGGTTTATATTATCACTCAGGGTTTGTATTATCATCGAGGGTATATATTAGCAACCAGGGTTTATATTAGCAACTAGGGTTTATATTATCAACCAGGGTTTATATTATCAACTAGGGTTTATATTATCAATTAGGGTTTATATTATCAACCAGGGTTTCTATTAGCAACCAGGGTTTATATTATCAACCATGGATTATATTATCAATTAGGGTTTGTATTATCATCGAGGGTTTATATTAGCAACCAGGGTTCATATTAGCAACCAGGGTTTATATTATCAATCAGGGTTCTTATTATCAATTAGGGTTTATATTATCAACCAGAGTTTATATTATCAACCAGTGTTTATATTATCAACCAGGGTTTATATTATCAATTAGGGTTTATATTATCAACCAGCATTTATATTATCAACCAGGGTTTATATTAGCAACCAGGGTGTATATTATCAACCAGGGTTTATATTATCAACCAGGGTTTATATTATCAACTGGGGTTTATATTAGGAACCAGGGTTTATATTACCACTTAGGGTTTGTATTATCATCGAGGGTATATATTAGCAACCAGGGTTTATATTATCAATTAGGGTTTATATTATCAACCAGCATTTATATTATCAACCAGGGTTTATATTATCAACCAGGGTTTATATTAGCAACCAGGGTTTATATTAGCAACCAGGGTTTATATTACCACTTAGGGTTTGTATTATCATCGAGGGTATATATTAGCAACCAGGGTTTATATTAGCAACTAGGGTTTATATTATCACTCAGGGTTTGTATTATCATCGAGGGTATATATTAGCAACCAGGGTTTATATTAGCAACTAGGGTTTATATTATCAACCAGGGTTTATATTATCAACCAGGATTTATGTTATCACTTAGGGTTTATATTATCAATCAGATTTGTTTTTAACCAGGATTTATATTATTACAACAGATCACACATTTCACTAAAGAAAACAGTTTAATTGAAAGATTGTATTTGAAAATATTTTAATGGCTACCTTGCCTGGACATGAAATATTTTGCTTGACCATTGGGTCTGGGAGTATTATTTTCATATTAAGGCTGGAACACTTGGGTAGCAATATTTGACTGAAGACATGCGTAACATGTACTATGGAATATATTATAATGTATGACTTAACTATATAGGTGCATGTTATTATGATGTTATGGCCTTAAACTAAGTAACAGAAAAGAGCAGAAAATTTGAAAATTCAACAATGTATTTCCCAAGAATAGAAAGTGAAAATTTTAAAAGGACTTACAGTGTAACCGGTGATGCAAATTTAGATAGTCCTAAAATCACAAGTCCAAATGTATCCAGTTCCTACTGATTTTGCGGTGTATTCCAAATAAGTTCCAACATTGAATGTGTTGATGTGCCTGTAGTCTCAAACATGTTAATGCACCAATGACCTTAAGTGTGATGATGTACCAATATTTTTTTATATATCACAATAATATAATCCAAAAATGTTCTTGTCTGAAATCACTATTGTTCCAAATTAATGTTCCAGTCCAAGGTTATTATAGATGAGCACTTTGAATAAATAATTTCACCCAAATAAAATACTGAACAGAACAATAAGACTGATTCTGCCCGAGTGGTCTAAAGTGCTATCCGTTACAGATCAATGCCATCTCACCTCTGTCTGCATGGGTTCGAGTCTCAGATTCGGCCAATGTGGGTATGTGAGAAAGCTTGCCAGTAGCTTCTCGAGGGTCGGTGGTTCTTTCTTGGGTTTTCCTGGGTTCTTCCTCTACCATTAATACTGGATGCCATGTATAACCCATCGTGTGCTGAAAAATGGCATTAAACCCTACAACAGCAACAACAACAACAACTGATTCTGCTTTGGATGTTAAATGCAAGAATGTGTAATTTCACCATCAAACTAGATTATATAAGAAAATTTCTCCATCAAACTAGATTATAAAAGAAAATAGTCAAAAAAGTATAACCAGAATGAGTGTAACAAATTAATTTCTGAAACTTTTTATGTTGTCAACAAGATAAAAGTCTGTTACCAAAATTATAATAAAGAATGTGGTAAACAAAAGGTAGACCAGGCCTTTTGATAGGGGAATTCCAATTTCCTAGATCCAGACCCAAATAAACATGCTTACCTCTATTGATAATGATCCTAATATTTAACCCAGTTTTTGAGAAATATTAACAATGCATTATTTGTTTATCAAATAAAAGTTACTGATCAGGTGCACAATGAACGTGAGTTTGGACATGGTAAATTCGTAAATATTGTACTTAACATTGAGAAAAAACTAACAAACAGTACAAATTAAATGTACACAAGAATGGGTTGTATGCATTTTCATGTTGAATCC